>VZRV01010400.1:211636-513413 GCA_013398115.1 Falcunculus frontatus
GGGGGCGAGGCGCGGCCTGCGCGGGGGCGGGCGGGGCGGCCGTGTCCAAGCGCCGGCTGGGGCTGGCGGGCAGAGAGGGGAGGGCGGCAGCCAGGGCAGGGAGCGGCGTCGCCGCCGGGCGTCCTCGCAGGCCGTCCGCCAGCGGGGCGCGTCTTCCCTCCTTCCCTCTTTTCCGCCTGCGTTCAGCCTTTCTCCTTCTATCTGTGCCCCGAGAGCTGCCGCACACGAGAGCTGGTGCACTCGTCTGCTGCCCCTCTCCAGGCGCAGAAGGCGATGCTGGCCGCCCTCGGCCGGGTGTGGTATGCGGGGGCGGATGCCGGCTGCGTGCTGGCACCGCTGATTGCAGCCTCCAGTCACAAACCGAGTACGGGCACACACTTGGAATTAGAGCCTTTCAGGCTGGAGAGAGCCTGAACGTCTTCTTGATCTTGTAGCTTTTGATCCTAAGCGCGTATGAAATAAATGCTATAGGGTAGAGGGTGCAGTCAGACATGTTGGGCACCGTGGTGTATTTTGTCGGCCTGTACCGTTGTGTCGCCGTTCTGTCCTTTCTGCGTGTGTCGTGGTTTTGGACTAACAGGCGGCTCATCGGTAACGCCTGCGGATAGATGTCAACCACATGGAGAGAGATCGGCCTGTGTTTTGCTCTTCAGTGCTTGAAGAGAGGCTGTCACAGCTCCTTTGCAAATGTCGCTTGCTTTTCAACTCAGTCTGAAGTTTTCAGAACTTGCACGAGTACACAAAAAGTAACCACGAATGCTGTTTTACCATTAAACCGGATGGTCAGCACCAGTTAAGAAGAAAATGGAAGTCATGCTTTTTTCCTTTCTTGGTGGATAGCATAAGTACTTCTGCTAGTTTGTCTGACCCGGGGATTAGCTTTATTTTCGTGCTTGTCTTGGTTTCCCTCAACGGGGTAACCCATTTTGTTCCCTTATCTGATACTGCCGGTATGGCGATACAGCTTTTCGATAATTTTGATTTGCTTTTTAAAGCCTTTTTTCTTTTTCTGCCAATAGAAATTAAAAGTTAAATTGCGTGTTTTACAGAGAGATCTGAAATCTGAAGTGGTTTTGGCTCTTTTGTACGTAAGGAGGATTCAGGGTTTGTGTTTATTTCAGTTTAATATGTTCCTGACTTCAGCAGAGGGACACATGTTGTTGGTAGTTCAGCATTTGAGTAGGATACTTTTGAAAATCTAGGCCTAAGCCATTTAATTGTCTGAAGTTGCTGAGTAATTCTGTGGTAGTGCAATAGAAAAGTTGGACTAGTTCTCTTTTCCTAGTTCCTGCCTCTATGAATGAAAGGGTATGGGGTTTTTTTCCATTAGTTTGTATGAGGAAGACAAGGATATTCTAGATTACTTCAATTATTCAAGGACTAAAGCTGCATAATTCTTTCCATATTAGCCCTGTGATATAGAATACATTTTTACTTGAAGATGGAAAGGACTTCAAGGATTTGTTTAATTTATATGATAAATACATAGTTTGTAATTCTTTATATTTTAACTTTAATTCCATCTTACTTGTGCTTACTTTAAACAGAAATTACAATTTTCTTCAGATGTGAAGAGCAGGGCTGTTTGGTTCATGAATTTGAGAAATGCAGGAACTCTGAGTGACACAAGGTAAAATGTATTTTGAGATACTCATATGAAAATATTGATTATGTATTTTAAAATAACTTAGATACGTGTTAAGACTACCAAACTAATGTAACATTGATATGATGTAAAGGACAACTACAATTTTAGCTAAAAGCATCTTGAGTGAATTTGGAAGGTCGCTTAGGAAGTAACTCATGTACCTAAACACGGATGTCTAGCACCGTTTCACATATGCCAGAGGACATAAAATTTCTGCTTGTTCTGGGAGGATGTGACACAGTATCTGTTGGTGACTTCTCCCCTTCTGATGCAGCAGCTGGAGACACAATAAAGGATTGTGCAGATGTCTGAAATGGCTCTTGGCCTTTAAGTGCCTAAAGTGCACCTTGAACCAGTGCATGAATCCTGCCCGATCCAAAGGCTTTCTGTTCTCCATGCCCCAAGGCATTTTTGTGGTGTCCCTCACATAAGTGACATAGAGCTTATTTCAGTAACTGGATAATAAGAATTTTTTTAAAAGATATGTTTTATAGTATCAACTGGTATATATTCAGCCTATAGTAACTGTTTCATTGCTGTGTTAGCAAAAACTGAAATTATTTTACTGAATTGTTTGTTGGTAGAGAGACCCCTCTACACATTCAGTGAAAAGCTGACACTATTACAGATGGAAAAACTTACGTGATATAATTACATTTGGCTAATTAAACTGATCGAGACTTCATTCCACTAAAGAGGGAAAGACAAGCGGTCTCACAAGTGCTGTAATCCTTACGTAATGTCCACAAGAGTGCTTTGAGACTCTCTGGAGAAGACTGTAATTCATAAGTGTTAGTTCATAAGCACACTTTAAATAACATCTAATTACAGGTTGCGTGGGTAATTCCAGTTGAGAAGGCAAAGGCTGTACATAAACATGGCATGTGATATTGCCATTTCTAAACTGCGTATGGCTACAGCAAATTTTGTGGAGTCAAATGACATACATTTTTAAGTGGGAGATGCTTTTGTCTCTGTTTGTAGAGTTCAAAGCTAAGCAATTCTTACACAAAGTCCTTTTATGAAAATGCCTGACTTTGAAATCTGACGCTGTTTACTAAATGGGGGTTAGTATCTAAGGAACTGAGTACGTTTTCCTCAGTTAAGAGATCTCTAATACCAGTTAATTTCAAAATTTCACCTCCATTTATAAGGTGGATTGTCATCTACATCACCTTAAGAAAACTGACTACTTTTATGCAGTCACATCACAGTTACTGTTTCATCCAAGGTCATGGTCTTGGTATGTTTTTATTATAGGGAAAATGCTGTTTTCCATCCTTTTCCTCCCAATTATGGACTTCTATGTCATTTGTAGCTCTTTAGATGAGACCACTTACGAGAAACTGGCTGAAGAAACACTGGACTCATTAGCAGATTTCTTTGAGGACCTGACAGATAAGCCTTTTACCCCAGAAGATTATGATGTCTCTTTAGGGGTATGTTTTAAACATTATATTACCGCTGTAATTTTTGTAGGGGTTTTTTTCTGTTATTTGAAGCAGAATTTTAAGTTAGTCACCTTAGTTCTGACACTTAAAATACAGTGAGTTTTTACACCTTTATTGTATACTGACTGGGGCAACAATTCTGGTAAAAAGTAACTCATACTGTTGTATGATTTGGGGATTTAAAATGTTTCACGTTCAGAGAAAGACATAGTACAGAATCATAAATGAGCACAAGAGGAGACAGAAACTGTTTTCTAATTTCACACTGGTCTATAAATTTTCCCAAACAGGCATAGATATCTGGCATAGCAACCAGTTCCCTTCTGGTGAATACTATGACAGTAAGCCTACATGGCATAGTACATCACATGTAACTGTTAGAGCAGTTTCTTTGATTGTCCTAAAGACAGAGAAGCAGCATTTGTGTTGACCAGGTAGCATAGGTTTATGCTGGCTTTACTGATGACAGCCTGTGGTGCAGAGAAGCAACAAGAGGGTGCAGTGTTTGGGTAGATTGTTGCAGAAGTGTGACCAGAGCATACATACAGTGAAAGGCTGCTGTCATAGGACACGTTGTATGGCTGGAGCCTTCAGTAGTCAGCCACTCACATTCTTTCACAGGAGTGGCAGAATCAGAATAAAAACACGTGTTTTATTTGTGAAGGGAATTCGTTATTTTCATGTAAATTCAGTTCCTGAAGTGATCTATGTATTTCAGCCCTCAACATGACTTGGAGAAGGGTGCTGTTTCTCTCTACACTACTGACTGCTACATAGGTCTTTCACTACTGCAGTTTTTTGAGGTCACACAATTACTGCTCCCTCTTCATGTCTTACCACAACGAGATTGCTTTCTAATGGCACTGTCAGTTAAGATTTTATGCTCAGGGATGTTGAATCACATGGTTCGGGTTTCGCTTTGTATAATACAAAACCAAAACAAAAGTTTGTAGTTTTGGACTTGCTTCTGTGTAGCTTCGTAATCATAATTTTCATTCTGTATTTCTGATAGCTAGGATATAAAATAATATATTGTCAGTAGCTTTCTGTTTAGCAAATATTATTTGTTGCTTTAATTAAGTATGTAGATAATGTTTCAGCTAATTGCTTTTCTGGTAAAAAGCATTGTTTAGTCATTACTCTTCAGTATGTTTTAGGATATCAGAACTTATAAGCCTGATGTAACTATCTTAGGAAAAATTAGCAATGGTTGAAATTTACCTCCTTAGTATTCTTAGACACTTCATTATGTTAAGCTGATGAGTCATGTCATAATTTTTTTCTCCATCTACTGTATGGTGGATTATGTTTGACATTGACTAACGGTAATACATCTTAATTTTTACCAGTGGTCCTTTGCTATATAGACTGTATGATGACAATTAATAATACGCTGTCATTTCTGTTAAAAGCAGAAGGTTAAATAGGCCAAGTTTTAATTCCAAACAGCGTCAGTGCTGCCGAAAGCCACAAGGTGGCGAACGTGATAAAGGTCTGTTGTGCCTGTTGTAAACTTTTTTGCTTTATGCAATTTAGATCTTCATATTCAGGAAAAAAACAAGGCTCTTTAGAAGAATATTTGTGTTACCAGGAACTAGAAAAAATTCATCCAGTAGTACAAAACTGGATTATTTCTAAAAAGGAGTATTTCTTAAAATATGGTAAAAATATCTTGCAATTTAAGTTCTTAAAAAATCAAGTTGTATTTTTCTGGTATTTTAGAAGTACTGTGAAATGTATGAGGAAGTGTTTTCAACACAGGAGTAGAGGTTAACCTCTTTTTACTTTGCAAGGATACAACAGTACTGTCTTAACAGCTGACACACAGTATAAATAATAGTATAAATTTTTGTTAACTCTTTGAAAAGCTGTTTACTTATAATGTTTTTGTAGCATATAGCATAACATCGTGGTGAATACTTAATATGGCACTAAAAAGCACATAGAAGAATGCTGAAACCTATATATCATTATGCAGGCCTTATCTCCCATCCTGTTCTTATTCTGCTGTATCTCTACAATTCTAAGACTACTGAGATATGGAAAACTTGAAATTCTGACAACCAGAGAAGTACCTTGTTTTTTTACTTCCCTGCACTGTACCAATGTCCAATAGAAATAAATGGCAGGACAACCTGATGGGACTTCTAAGGAGACCCTTTTATTTTCATTGTATTGATCGCAGGTATAAATGCCGTAACAAGCACAGAAACAACATGGAAACAAAGGTAAAAAATCAGATCCTGAGAGTATTATTTTATGCCTGGTGATACTTGACATATGTCAGAAACCAGCAACACTGAGTTTCTTTGTAGGGGAAGGAAGCTTTGAGGTGCTGCTTGTGATACAGAGTATGTTTGCAAGCAGTAGATACTCATACATGAAAGTATTTTTACCCATAGTGAGTGTTCATACATAGCAATTAACCCTAGCAGTGGTAGATAACTCTGGTGGTATCTTCTGACTGAAGCATGAAAAGTATGATACCCTTAAAGAATTTTTATTGTGTTATAGGGCTTGAAGTATTTGAGATACTGCAAACTAAATACATTATTATCTGAATCATCGCATTGCATTCTGTAGAAATGTTTCCCTTTTTAATTAGTATCATTCAGATCATCTTTGGGTTAACTCCAGTCCAAGTATTGTTGTTTTTTCACTCTTAAAGTCAGAACAGAAAATACTTTTGTCAGTTACAAGAAATGTGAATCATGTTGTCAGTAAGAAATGTGAGCAAGTAAGAGAAAATAAATGTTTGTTAGGATAATGGTCTAAAGGTGGCATAACTAAATCAAAACCAGACCTCATGGGGTTTAGAACTGGAACATTTTTGAGGTGTGAATCAGAATTATCGAGAAAAAAATATGTTTATTCCCTGTTAAACTGTTACACTTACTTAAAAAAAGTAAAACTGTATGGCTCAGAAATCTAGCAATGACACATATAGCTTCTTGACTTTGAACCATGCGAGTTCTGCATTGTTCCTTAATAGAAAAAAGTTGTTATTGGATGATGTTTTAATCATTGCAGAATGAATTGCAGTGGTCTGGTCCCTTCAAGATGCCACGTCCAAGCTCAAGAGTATTATTTAATACTCTTTTAGTATTATAAAGTATTTAATACTTTATACCATTGTGAATGGTATAAACACACTAAAATCAAACTCTGACCAAAAGGTTTAAAGTCTAGATCAGACTCAGAGATATGCAGGTTGTGCTAGGTATTAACATAAGTTTTTAATATGCAGCAAGCACTCTTTCTCGCTGTTTTTGTTTGGGAGAGGGTTGAGAATGTGATACAGATATGTAAGTTTCTGCCACTGCAGATGAAGTAATTGTTGTCAAAGTAACAGGATACAAATTCTTTGTTTCTCACTTTCTTTGTCTTTTAAGAGTGGAGTACTAACAGTTAAACTGGGTGGAGACATGGGAACATACGTAATCAATAAGCAAACACCAAACCGGCAGATTTGGCTGTCCTCACCCACTAGGTAAGTTATGTCTAAGGTAGTTACATAATATCCGCAGACTGGGTGGAAATGTACTTCCCTATTTATAGCATGCCGCGATCATGTAATATCCTTTTCTTAAGTAACCCTTCTACTGTGTATATTCTCAAAATGTCATATAATCTAATATGGTATAGAGATATGGTATAGAGTTTGGTATAGAGATTCAGGGCACACTGCAATATTACTGGCGTACCTAAGTTAATACGGGAAATGTGTAACACAGAATTTTCATACACTGTTTCAGCCCAAAAACACTGTCTACAGGAATATAGCCTACTCATAGGAAATATAACCAGCAGTGATTAAACAGAAACAAACAAAGCTCCTGTTGGAAAAAGAGCCGTGATGATGTCATGATCTAAACCTCTCTTTGTGTTTTATACAGGGTGGCTCCTTCCCTTTTAAGCTTGTGGGATTTCCTGCTTTATATGTTTATGTATGCCCACACTGGTTGTTTTTGTCAAGCATCTGCACTTCACAGGAGCCTCAGCTAGCTGCTTCCTCTGCCTTTTCTAATGCTGTGTTTTGATCCAGTTCAGGTTTTTTGGTTGGTTTCAGCAGGGAGGGCAGCCAGATAAGTGGGAAAATGCTGTAGCTGTCTCCCCCCAAAATCTGTATTCTTCACCCCTATCCCTGGAAGAGAACCCAGGGAGCTGATCAGTGTTACTGGTGAAGGAGCCAGCTTACAAGATTTTTGTGTCACTGACACATGGGCTTCATCTATTTCTGAAAACCAAAATTCAGATAATTCCTGTCTGTTGAGCTCTAGTTGAGCTAAGACATCTGTGCTCCAGAATATGGAGTATGAAGTTTGAGAAAAAAAGTTAAATTTTTCCCTTTTATACTCCCTTGACTGGTATTATGATAAACACTGGTATTTTCTGGAATATGATGCTATGTGTTTGCTTACTTCCTAACTTCTGAAAGGCAACTCCAGCAAATACTGTAGGATCTGGTTGACATCTTCTTAACTGCGATGTGCTGGGAAGTGAAAGAAGCAAATGTTGCTGCCAGTAACCACTTGCACTGCATGTTTTGGGGCATTTTTATAGTAAATGTTGATGTTGAGTCTTTAAGAACTTATTCTCAGGGAGACAAATTTGTCAAGATGTGAGACATTTTTCTTGGAATTTTTTTGGCCTTCTGTTTGCAGTTGAGAGTCTATACACCTAAGTGAAAACTTTAGTTAGCTGACAGTTACAAAAAAAGGGCATGAGGGGATGTGTGCAACCTGCCAGCAGTGTGATTGCAGTTATTTCATGTAGCTCCTGACTGAAAAGACTTTTCAACCTTACACGATATTTCTTAGTAATACCTTAATGTGATATTTTAATTCTTTTCTCTTATGATTGAAAAATATATGCAGGCTTTCCATGAGAAATACATTTAATCTATATTTAACTTGGTAGGCGTTTTCTAGAATTCACTGGATCTTTGTTTAAACAATTAATTTAAGAGTCATATTTGTACAGTGTTTTGGAGATTAATAGAACTACAAAGGTGTTTCATGTGCTAACCTGATCACTGATATTTACTGCATAACATTTAAAACCAGTTCGGATAACATACATATTTCTTTGTCATTGATTAAATGGTCTGTCTTAGCCTGATTTTTATGAATGACAGGATCCCATTCCATCGTTCTCTAGGTGCAGGAGAGTATAAACATACGGTTGTGCCGCAGAGGTGAAGTGAGAAATACTTAGTAAAGTAACTGGAGCACGTAGCCCTGATTCAAGCAGTTACCACTTCCAATACAGACAGTGAGATTTCAGTGAAAGTGACTTGGATTTGTGCTTGCCTTTGTAACTTCTCATACACTGATTAATGGTTGGAAAGTTCTTCATTTGACTATTATAAGTAATTCAGGATATTCAAGGTTCAGATCAGTGTTTATGCTTGCAGAGAGAGAACCTGCAGATTGTTCTTATGTGTGTATAGGATAGTCTGTTTTCTAGCAGACTTTACATCTTGACTGTCTTGAGCTCCAAGGCATATGTCCTACAAAATCAAGGGTTTATCTGTTTATCCCAGGTGACCATTTCATTCCTCTCTGTTTTCCTCGCTTAGTTGATGTTAACAGCAGTGAGCACCTTTCAGTTATTCTCCTATTTGACATGTGGAAAACGGGGTGGATAGCAAGGTCTGCAATAGAACCCAGGTGTTCAAGTTTTTTTCTTGATACTTAATGTAGGCCTGGAAAAATCAAGCCAGCAACAATATGATGCCGCAGAGAAAAATAGCATTTTAGGTATAAATCTCCCACATGCCAATATATTTGCTTTCAGGGGCTAAACGATTTTGTTGCATTTAGAGTGAAATGATTTGTGCTTTGCTGTGCTTAGAATATCTTCAAGAACTAATCAGTGGCATTAATTCAGCATTATACAAATATCTGTTGTGATATTTGTGTGCAAGAAAATTATATGTGTGAGGGAGAACGGGATGAAGGAAGGAATTGTGGGGAAATCAGTGCCAAAAGCAGGAAGGAAGAGTGCTTGTCTCCCCTAGGAGTGACTGATGTATCTTGTCACCTTTCAGATATATCTGTTTGATGGCTCAGTAGTTCCTGACATACCAGGCCTTTTCTGCTCCACTTCCTCAGACTGCCCACCAGCTGTTCCCCATGCTATCTGTTCCTTTTCCTGGGCACTCTCTGGCATACATTATACATAGACGCTTCCAGCGGTTCTCCTGAAATAATCTGTACTTAAGACAGTGTGTGTGATGTTCTGTTGTGTTTTTTTCTAGTGGGCCGAAGCGCTATGACTGGACTGGACGGAATTGGGTATATGCTCATGACAGAGTATCTCTTCATGAACTACTATCAAAAGAGTTTTCAACAGCTTTGAATACTAAATTGGATTTGTCCTGCTTAATATATTCTGGGAAAGAAGATACGTGATTGTATTCTACCTCATGGGAGTTCAAAGACTTTAACCTCAAGCCAAGCTCTTTCTTGGGCTGAAGTACCTGAGCTTAGTTCTGTTGTTTTTCTTGACGTCAATATGTTGTGTAAGGAAAATGAATATAATATATTTTTTCTCTAGTAATCAGTCTTTGGGTTTCTGTGTCGCTGTTTAAATCTGTGTCCGTGTATTACAGGTGGTTGAGGTCGCCCATCCTGTCACTTCATTTCTTGTTTTCTTTATGCAGAAGTCATGCATTCTTAGTGTCTGTAGACTTGTTTGCATGTAAGAACTGACCCACCTGGTGACTTCTGACCAGCACACAAACACTGAACTTTTCTTGGTGTAACATTCATGCAAAACATGAAATGCCTGGAAGTTACATTGACATAAATTGTGGTACTGTGAATGTATTGCCTCAAAATTTGTGGCTATAAGTAACACATCATAGTCACATTGAACATGTCATAATGCATGTAATGATAGTTTTTTCTCTTGGTATTGCAGAACTTGCTATTTTCTCCAAATTCTAAATTGTAGTTTGTTTCACCTCAGGATTTTTTTTAAGCTAAACTTTAAATTACTTGGAGATTTGTGTGGCTCTAAGCATGTTATGGAACTGGAAAGGCTACTATGTGAAGTTTAAGCTGTACAGCAGTTTCTCTGCAAACATTTCATTCTGTTACTGTGCATTTCTCTTTCTCTACCCTTTTGTTCTTCAAAGAATAAAAACGCATACTTTTTTTTTTTGAGCTGAGCAAAATTAAGTTCATGGTAGCAAAAATTTGCACTGATTTTATTCTACTGGGTTTCTTAAATGATTTTAGATTATCTTTTTATCACCATGGTACAGCAAGGCTCCCCCTGGTACTGTGCAGATGCAGAAACTTCTTAGAACCAAGTATGGTTCTTATGCTGATGAAGCTGTCTTCCTCAGGCTGTTAAATATGTGAAGGAAATAAACTATATACTCCGGATCTTAAAACAAAAACATTTAAAAGAAATCGTGAAAGGCAACACTTCAGCGTTTGCACTGTTGTATTATTACCACTTGCAGGTTTTAACTGCCTGTAAAATGGAAGGACCAAGTTGTTGACTAATGCCTGAGGAAACAATTATACCATACTCTTGCAGATTGTGTGAAAAGATGTTCAGTGCAAAATATTTTTCTTCCTGGTTTCTCTGACGCTGTAGTTAGTTTGGCCTGATTATCTAGCTGGCTTGACAAGTAATGATTGATTTTGTCATTGAAAAACAATAACTGTAAAGTGTTCTTGCCCAGTATTTGCATTTAGAGTATAAGCATTGTTACCTGCTATTTCCCACTACTAAATAGAGAAACATTTCACTGGAAGTAACTCTTGGTTGATGGTGCATGCTGTTTGCATGTTCTACAATCGATATAAATTTCAGCTCTACTGGATGACGTAAATACAATGACTCCCAAATCTCATTAATCTCATTAAAAAACTACAGGGAGTTAAAAATAGAACATGTTTTTGCTGCTCTGAATTTAGAACACTGAAGATAATTAACAGCATATGGAATTATGTATTTTTATGTGGTTACTTTTATAATATTTAGCTCGATCTCCTACAATTTCAGATGGTCATTTAAACACATTTGTGTAGAAGTTAATGACTTGATATTTGAATTGAGGATACTTTTTCCTGGTTATTCCTTTGCCTGACCATGTGCAATTATTTTTTCCAGTTGACTTTTCTGAAAATTATTTTCTTAAGTAATTTGCATGCAGTATGACCACTAACATGCATCTGATTTATATTTGGAGGTTAATTCTCCATTTCCTTACATCTGGTACAAATGTTTATAGCGAAATAAAGTTGCATGTAGAGTTCGTAATTCATTATGTAAAGGTATGATTTGAGGGTGTGATGATTAAGGGTGAAGGCCACAGTCATGTGCATACTTTTGAATTCTTTCTGTTTCTTAAAACACTGGAAAGATTCTGTCCAAATGTGGTCAGTCGAGGTGGATTTTGTAAGAGCAGTTCAGCTTTCACAGTTTACATGCCTTGCCCTTCTTCTGTAACACTACTGCTATTTATGCAAACAATATCCTGGGTTTAGGTATCTGAGTAACAAATGGATTTAATCTTAACTGGTGAAGATAAATAGTGTCAGCAAGTTGGAATGAGTTTTATCTTGATGTACAAAATGAATCATAGGCCATGACTCATTTTTTGCTTTAATACTTGCATCAAATTGTAAGTAGGGGCAAGGACTCCCATGAGCTGTCACATTCGCACAACGGAGGCACAGAACAAGCTCTGATCCTAATGTCAGACTGCCTATTGCCCTAAGACAACACTTCCATACTATTTTTTACTTCCATAACTTATGGAATGAAGAGATTGTTGTAGAGCTCCCCACCTGACATCATGTCAATAGTTCCTTGTTTCACTTCTCCCGAAAGTAATAGCTGAAGGACAGTCATTAAATATAGGCTATGCACCGGCCGTATCAGTAAGAACCACTGTCTTATGGGCATTACTTTTTCCCACAACACAGTTGCTCCACTGTTGGTGAAGGAGAACATGCAGAGTATTTTGAAAGGATGAGTGTTGCCATTTGTAGCTTTAATGGTTGCCCAAGCTCAGCACATAACTTGGGGTGTGTTGGGTGTTTTTAGGTAAATAAAAGTTTTCACCAACTACTAATCTGACCCTTGGTTTTTTTCTGGTTTTGGTTTACAGTCTGAAAGACCTAGTATGTCTAGCCTTGCTAAAATTCATTATGTCCTCTGTGCCCAGCAGTTCTTTGGAAGCGTTGATTCATTCATGTAGTCAAGCCTACAGCAATTGCATGCAGGCTGCATTGGTCACAAAATACCACCTTTGTTTGCCGGGAGTTATGTGCCTAAATTCTTGTCTGGTGTTTGTTCATTCATTTTCTTTTCCACTTGTGGTAATTTGTAAGAAAACATTAGCTCTTCTTTGCAAGATTGTTCCATGTGATAAAATCATTCCATCTTACTTCCTTAAAATTCCTGGTGTCTTTAGGCAACTTCAATAAATGGGATAAAGGCCTGTCCTGAAGAGGAGGTAGCAGAGTAAGAGAAAGGAGGTTTACAGGAAGGTTTGTGTTTGATTATTTATAGCTTCTGGTTAGTGGTAGAACTCTCTGATTGTGCTAACAAGCTGTGTAATATGTGGGAGTCCTGTGGTGGAGGCTTGCCAGAATACCTGGAAGAACATTCAAAATAGTAAAGGAAGCATGGGAGGGGCAGAAGCAAAGACTATCAGGAAGAGATTAACTGCCCAGCAGCTGACGTCGTTGGCAAGGGCAAGGAGAGACTTGGGGCAAACTGCTTCATGTTGTGGCCCTTTAGGGAGTGGTGGTTTAAATTTGGTCCACACCACTGTTTGTAATTGTAACCAATCCAACATGTTCCAGTCCATTTTGCTGTTGAGATTTTTTTTAAATTCCTGTATAAAGATAAGAAAAAAATTGTGTGGAATTACATCCGTCTCTCTCCCAAATTGTCTTTTATGTAAATTGTACTGCTTGGAGTTGTGGAACAAAGACAAGATTCATGCCTTCTACTGAGGGAGATGGCCAGTGGAGACTGCTTTACTGGGGATAGGATAAACAGAGCTCTGAACAATTAAAAGTATTCTAAACAGTTCCTAATTACGAACTTTTTTTGGAATTTGGGTTAAGGAAAGATAGACTAGTTTAGATAAGAAAACAATAGATGTTTAAAATAAGGCTGCCCTCTCCACTTTTCTGAATTGAGGTAAAAATTGTTTGTATCATGGTAATTATGCAAAGTGATCAGTAACACAATGAGTAATTTTGCAGGCATTGTTACTTTCCGGATGTAGGCTCCTACTAGCCATCAATGTTTTCTACTGTTCTACTAAAAAAAAAAAATCAGTGATACATTTAATGTGTCCATAGTCTTACTCCTCTTAACAGCATTTTAGAACCATTAACCAAGCATCCTAAGGCCACTTTTATAAAAGACTTGGAGAACTAACAGATGAAGTTTTAAAACGTTCTTTAAGGAAATAGGCACCCACCACAGTGTAAACCAAGTGATCTGACACATACCTGGAAGTAGGACTAAATTTCCATTCCTTGTGCCTTGATTCTGCCTGAACACAATATTGTATCACATGCTGATCACAGAGTTAGTCTGTAGCTGGCTGAAAACATCAAGCTTATGAATTAGCCTGAATCAGTCTTTTTTTTTTTTTTTTTCCCTCTGATTTTTGCTGTTGGGGCTTTTAGACTGAAATAGGCACTTGAAGGCTAGTGTATACACATGCATGTTAATTATTAACTGTAGTACAAGCAGGCTTTTTCCATACAGTATCTGAATGCAGTTTCGTATTTGCTGTAATAAAATAGGTTCTTTCAGGGCCTCCTTCCAAAGTCCAGCCCCTTTATGAAGAATACTGTTTGCCTTCTTTATCTTACTTTCTGTGTGAGACATAGTGCATAAACTGTATCTATTGAGGAAGACATTTATCTGAAATAGAAATGCTTTGGGAATCTAGAATATTTCTCACCTGCAACTAGCAACAAACCAGAAAACTTGTAAGTAGATTTTGTTCCACAGGCCTGATACAGGTGGGAGTATGCTGTTTAATTTCAGAGGGGCTTGCACGGGGTTTAGCTGTCCACCAGATAAGACAGCAGATAAGGAATTTCTGGTGATATTTATTGCTTTACAATGCAAAAGAAATACGACTCCAAAGAATCCTGCCAGGGCTGTTTGGCCTTGCCTTTCTCATCTCGGCTGCAGGACAGCAGTGATGCCGAAACCTGATACCTGTGGAATGCCAGCCTGAAGTGTATTTCTCTCATGGTGTGTTACAGTTTCGGGAACAGTATTGGTGGACTTGTAGAGTGACGCGGGATGTTCCGGCCTTGAAATGGAGCTACTCTGCCTTTTGCTAATCTTGAGTATTTCAGCTGAGAGTGATGGTGTGAACAGAACCCTCCTGACCTGTCAGTAAAGCGGCCGCAGCTATTCTGTGATAACGGGCAGGGAAAAGCAGATTGATATGCGTACGTGGAACACTGTGCCGTGGTGTTAAAGGCTGTCTCGGAGGTCTTCCCGTTAGAAAGGTTCAGATGGGAAATGATCCCAAGTTCCAAACAAAACACTGATGTAAACGGAAAACACACCCAAGCGCTGGGGTGGGTGACGGTGCGCCCCGCCAGCGGCGACAGGGCTCTGCCGTGCTTGCCCGCAGGTCCGCTCTGCTGCCCGGGCCCGGCGCGGGGTGCCTCGGGCAGAGCCGGGGACCAGACCCGGGGGGTAGAGCCGGGGTCCCCTGCCGGGGAACGGGACGGCCAGAGAAAAGGCGGGGGGCGGGGCGCCCTCGCCGCGGTGACTCAGCGGCGCGGAGCACCGGGCTGCGACCGGTATTTCCTGTTCCCCTGCCGCCGCCGCGGGTGTTGGTGTGTGCGGGCGTGGGCCAGGGGAGCCGGGCGAAGGCACCCCTGCAGTGGAGGGGCAGCAGCCGCAGGTGGGGACACGCCTAAGGAGTGGGCGCGCTGCCCGTCCCGTCCGGGCACCACTGCCCCTCCCCCTGTAGTCCCCTGCCCTCCCCATCCTTCCCCTCTCCTTCCCACCTGGAGGCGAGGCCGGCACCTGCGGCAGGAGCCCGCCCCGGC
Source organism: Falcunculus frontatus (assembly GCA_013398115.1). Lineage (NCBI taxonomy): Eukaryota > Metazoa > Chordata > Aves > Passeriformes > Falcunculus > Falcunculus frontatus. Next base: position 226,807 of record VZRV01010400.1, read on the forward strand.
GTGGCCGCGCCGCCCCCGCTCGCGCCCCGCAGGAAATCGCCCGACTCGGCGGGAACGGCCACAGCGGACCCGGACCCAGCCCTAACCTCGGCCCCGGTCCCACACTCGGACTCGACGTCCTCGTCTCTGCCCGCTCTGGGGCGGCGGAGTAGGGCAAGGCGCAGTCCCAGCACCGGGGCGCCTTTGGGACCTCTGCTCCCGCTGCCGGACGCTCTCCGCGAGCAGGCGAGTATCCCCGCGGTATGTCCCCGCCCCGAACCCGCGCTCCCCGCCGCTTCCCTCCGCCTGGGCAGGTGCGGTGCCCCCCGGCACCCCCTGTCCCCCGCTGTCGCCACTCCCTGCCCCTGGGGCCGCGCTGCGGCCACGAGCTGCCCAGCTTCTCCTCGTTCCTTTGTGTGCTTTGGGTTTTATCGCGCCTTCGCCCGCGCTCCTCGGGCGCGCTCTGCCGCCTTTGTCCGCGGGAACCGGACCCGCCGCGCCCCCGCGGGGCCCCCCCGGGCTGGTCCCGCTCCCGCCGCGCACCTGGGCGGCGCGAACAGCCGGGCTCTGCCGGGGATCGGCTTTTCTCTAACGGGATTAAGCGGCTCTCGGTGACTTTTTCCGTGATAAGTACTTTCCGGGAGAGTGCGATACTACGTGGAAAGTGGGAGAGATGTCACCGGCGAGTCGGAGTGTTTGTTTACCCGGGTTATTCCCCAAGGCGGGGGGGGGGGGGGGGGCGGGTCCCCCGGCCAGCGCACGCCCCCTCTGTCGGGGGCTTGGGCTGCCTTTGTTGCACAGAGAATTCCTGAAATCTTTATGTTGGCACATCCCGAGTGGATTCCAGCCGTGCCTTGGGCTTTGGCTAACTGGGTCAGGGGAAGTTTCAAGTTAACAGGGAACTGTGAAACAAAGGAACAGGCAGTTCCAGAAGACAAATGTTTAATTGCCCTGTTAAAGTGCCTTGGCATCGGCGGTGTTTGCGGTGCTGGAGCCCAGGTGCATTAGATTTCATCCTGGAGTGCCAAGGTTGATCTACCAGTGGCATGCACTTGCTTTAGTAGAAAAGCAACTTGCCCTTACTTACCTCGTACTTGAAACCTGTTTGCATATTTTTTCCAGCATGAGAAAGTACACGCTGTTTGAACATACTTGTGTAAGACTCATATAACCAATCAGAAAACTTTCATGCTTCCAGTGTTGCTTTCTAGTAGTTATTCACTTGAAACAGAGAAGATCTCTGAATTACCTGCTCGCTAGCTTCAGCTTATAAAATTGTGCTGGTTCGCACAACTAACATGACGCTCGAACTCTAGGCCCCACAGCTGTGCTCCAACAGAGGCTGCAAAGGTCTGCTTTGTTTTAACCTTTGGATATAATTATCAAGGTCACATCATTTGCAACAAAATAATTTACCTTTTCTTTTGTTCAGCAAAGTTTATTTTAAAGGCTGAGAACTGTGATTCACCTATAGTTCAGGGAAAATAAAAGAGAAACTAGTATGTGCTATAACTGATAAAACTGCTTCTTTCATTTATGAAGCATTTGTTGTCTAAGGCTTTAACTATTAGCTCTTTCAAAGAGTGATCCTTGTTAGAATCCATGAACTCCTGACATGGCAAGAATCAGGCATTGGAAGGCGTAGAAAAGTTTGCTTGTGTGCATTAATACTAATTGAGAGATCACCAGGCTGCTTTAAGAGACTTTGAAATGTTTTGCATTTAGTAAGCATGTGTGTGCCACTTAGACATGGTCAGTAAGATTTATACTTAGTATAACGTTATTATGAGGATTATGAGGGCTGTCATCAGGCTTCTGAGGAAGTTTCCTGCATGTATTTGACTTTTAGGTGAGTTTACTGTTTTAATTGCTTCTGGACTGTTACATGCAAACATCTTAGGCCCTAAACATAGGTTTCAAGTAGCGGCAGTGACTCCTCTTTACAAAAGAATGTCACTGTGGGCTGGAGAAACTGCATCTAATTGTGTTTTGCTATTGCCTTGTATCACTGTCAGTAGCTACCGAGGTGCTTAGTGCCTCTGCACTATGTTTTTGTGAGACTAAAGGTAAGTGTTGGGAATTAGGCAGTGGAGTTGGGGTGATCCCAATACTTTGCATGAACTGTAATCTAAATAGAGCTCTTCAGAATGAAGCATCAAAGTAATTAAGTGTCTGATACTTTTATGATTGCTTAATCCCCCCTTTCCTGGTTCAGTGTCCCCTAAGGACAACCAGGAAATCTTTCTTAGTGATTAAAACAATGTTTAGGCAGTGGGATGGTTTACAAAGTGGGATGTGCTGTACCTTTATAAAACCTATATGCTTAAAAGCATTAGAAAGTTTCTGGACCATAGTAATCCTCAACTGGGGAATGGCCTAATATTCCAGGACTACTTCAAAGCTGCATTTGACTAAGAGCAAATCTAGGTGATAGCGTTTGTGTGTGTGTTTTAATAGTTACCAATCTTGTCTTTCTTCAGAATTTCCTTGTAGGGTAAAGGAAATCTCGTGTTACAAGACTGTTCACTTTTAATTGTTGAAATAACACTACTTACGTACTCAGGGACAGTGTAACTTTTGTCATACCGTCGCTGTGTCAGTTTCACCCTATTGTAGTAATCCTGGAACTGGTCATTCCAATGACAGAGAGAACAAAGCACTCACATGTTAGAACAGCTACAGATTTTTGAGGTTAGAGATTTTCAAGTCTGGTTTATTTTCAAGTAGGTATGAAAATTCCAATTGATGGGAAAAAATTAATTTATTAAATTTGACAATTGGTCCTTGGCATCAGCTGTAGAAAGGCTGTGGATCTTAATCCCAAATTGCAGTGGATTTCTGTGAACTTCAGAAGACTTCTCAAAAATGAGACAATCTATTTGTAAAACAAATATTTAGGGCAGTAAGTATATTCAGCATAATTTTGTCTTCTAGTATATGGATCTTGCCATAGTGAAGAATGTTTGCAAATGGTGTGTTGTCTACAAAGACTGGAGCACTGACATGGGTATGACTGGTTTAGCATGACCATGCTGGCATACACGCACCAGTGCACGTCATCTTTCAGGGCCAAAGGTTCTGTCTCAGTCCCATGACCAAATGCTCTAAATTCGAGAACCTACCCAGTCAAAACAGAGCTGTTCAACCGTGGACGCTTTTCTCAATTATCTAAACATATCCTCTTCCTCAGAAAGAACAGCACTATGTTGGATCCCCATGTCTGCTCTCTTGAAAACTTCGCTTACTGCTTGTTCCCAGAGTATTTGAAGCCTTCTGTTGCACTTTAATCGTCTTTTACCAGTATTTGGGTTATCCCGGTCCCTCTTCAGAAAGTACTTTTTTTTTTCCTGAGTAGGTAATTTATGATTCAGAACCTGCTGCAGTTATGTGGGTATTTTTGTTTGGGGTTTGGAAGGGTTGTATGTTTTTTTATTATTTGCGGGTTTTTTGTTTAATTTGGTTTGTTTGATGTTTCTTTTGTTGTTATTTTTGGGGGGGGTTGGGGTTTTTTTGTTGTTGTTTTGCTTTGTTTTATGTGGTTTCTGGGTTTTGTTTTTGGTTGTGGCTTTTTTTGGTTTTTTTTACCGGACAAAGCCAGCATTCAGCTGTAGCGAGCTGAAGTTATTTTTTACTTAAATATTACTTAATTTAAACAGGTAGTGACTGCAGCATAGTAATTAAACAGCTTGATGCAGCACCAAAGTACACTCAAGTCATTTAATACATTAAAATATTAATGTTTGGGTTGGGTTTTAGCTGGCTTGTTATTGGGATTTGTTTTGTTTTTCTTTTAAAGCAGATTGCTTTTTGAAAGTGCATGTTGTTAGGGGATATTGTAACTTACAGTTTCAAATAAGAATGCAGACTGTGTCAACTCCTTTCTGTTCAGTGTAAGATGGCCCTTGCATTTGTGAATGTGTTTGGGATGTTTATGATCCAAACTTAGGAACAGAAGCGTGAGCTCTGGGAGTTCTGGTTTGATATCTGGTATAGCATCTGCTCTGGTGTGTATTCATCAGCTGCAGGCTTTGTTTTTAGGAAACATGAGCTACCCAAGTCTTCCTGAATTTAGGTCAGCATTGTCATTGTGCATCTGAGTGTTGGAACCTCAGATAACCATGGTTGCTAATCTAGGAAGAAAACGAAACTCATTAGTGCTCTCTTTTCACATGAATAACGTGAAAACGACAGACAAAAATACTGCCTGATACAATAGTAGGGTCAATCAGAAGTGTGCAAGGCAAAATATAAAGCCCTTTTGTTCTGTTTTTTTTTTCCAATGCCTGCTCCCTTTTCATGCTTTTCTCTCTGTTTTTGTTTTGTACCAGCAATCCAGAACTGCTTTTGAGAAATTTCATCTTATTTCTTGAAGGTGTGCAATTATCCGGGGTGTGGTTTATATACACGGGAAGTGTCAAGTTTAGGATGCCTAGTTAGACGTGGGTATGTTTTTATTGACTTAGGCATGAGTTCAGATATACTGGGCCACTGTGGCTTTTTCATAAGAGTGGCTCAATGATACCTCTCCCAAAAGCACTGTATTGTTTTAATTCTATCGTACCAAACTAATTTTTTAACATCAGAATTGTATTGATAAACTGAGCCTGAGCTTAACAATGCAGCCTCATCATAACCAAGATTTCACATGTTGGTTCAAGCTATTTGTTACTTGCTTCACCTCATTAATTTTTGGTTGGGTTTTTTTAAGGCTTTAGAGAAAACCCATAAATCTCTCCTGCACGTCACTCTTAACAGCAAGGCTGGCTGTAGTCTGGCTTGCACTCTCTATTCTAACATCTGCTTCATCATCTAGCTCTGCTTAATAGCCAGCAGATTTGACTACTGGTGTCTCTAGCCTCCTTAGCACAACTTTGTATAAGCTGATTCTGAGAATCTCCAGGAACATATGGACTGTTCAGGGAAGGGACGATCTCTAAGGAGGGGCCAAAAGCAATTGCAATCCGTGAAGCTGTGAGAAAGAAGTTTCCAGGTCCTCCTCCTCTCTTTTCATTCCCACCTCCCAGATTCCCAGGCTGATCCTTGATGCTCCTCTACCTTAAGATTTTTTTAACAGACCAGGCTTTACGTATGTGCTGGTTGTGGCGCAAACGAAACTCATATGTGTTCTTGAAGTTACAACTGACTGTCACAGTTATTCTTATCACTTGAGCAAAAGCATGCAGGAAGAGATGCTTGTTTCTTTGCTTTCTTAATAAGAGGATTCTTTGATCTGCAGCTATTACACAGATTTTTGTTGGAAGAGGAGAAAGAACAAGATTGTTTTTTTCACGAGATGGAAAGTAATTTGTGGCTGTGCTGGTTGTCTCTTTTTAGTTGGGTCTGAAGTGACTGAAGATGTGATCATGCTTCTGTCATCAGTTTACATGAAGCATGCTCTACATCTAATTAAGAGTGTATGACTGTTTTCATCTGTCGAGGATTAGAGCAAAAGGAAGCTTTTGCTTTGATCTCGTGAATGTTTCTTTAATGGAGAAAAAAGCTCTGTCATTCTTTCCCCATTCTCAGAAACACATTGTACTTTTCGAGGCATCACTTGTGTGTTCCTAGTTAGGAAAATTGCGCTGTTTTCTTTCCAATAAAACTTGGTTTCTGGTCTTCCTGAAAAAATACAAGGACAGAAAAAGTGGGGTGGATGATAATTCTCCAACAGGAAACAATGGATGAAGGTATGTTTTAGATGTTTTGTTTGCTCTACAAAAGCGATCCTTCACTAACAATGCATATACTAGCAGCTTTGAATTTCTGTTTCCAAATAAAGTTGAAAGAAGTTGATGAACTGTGAATCAGTCTTTCTCTAGATACCTGGAGATTTCACACACCATTTAACCGAAAGCAGTACCTGGGAGTAACTTGTGCTTATTGTGTGGGCTTGGCTTCTCTGTGTACAATACTAGTCATGGGGCTTCTTTTCTAGTCAGAATTAATATGCTTTGCTCAAAGAGACAAAAGGTGGACCAGAACTGCACTTCATGCTTCTTAGACTTTGCGTAGGACTGGCTTTGAAAAGTACTGTGGGGAAATTTTTTAAGAATTATTTCCTACATCTATAAGGGGAAAGTTTAGCGTTAAAAAAGTGTTAAGGGAGAGGCTGGACAGAAAGAAATATCAAAACTTCATAAGATAAAGTGTGGTAATACTGAAGTTGTTAATGAAACCAACTTTGAGGGAAGACTAGATTCTATCAAAATATTTCTGCTTTTGAGTAAAATAGAATTGTCATGGACTTCTACAGAAGATCCTTATATACTGGAATCGTCAAAAACTGCTCACTTCTTGTCTTGTGTTTTCCTTCTCAGTGCTGCCTTTACCGTAGAGCTACCAAAGCTATCAGAAATCAGGATGCATGCAGGCTGAATGACGTTAGCTGTTCTTGCAGGCTTCTAGTACTATGCTTTCCTAAGCTTCTTAATGCTTTGTATACAGATGTTTAAAGTTGTAGTTAAGTGATTTTTTTTTTTTTTGACCTGGAGAAGTAATTTTTTGCTTAATTAATTCATGTAGTTTTAATATATTAATTATTTTACTTAACACTTCACTACATTTCAGACTACACACTCCTTATCAACTATGTAGATGAAAATAGTTTTTTTTCCTCTGACAACTGTAGTGTATTCCCTGAATCTAAAAAACGCTTGATTTTATTTTACTCTTCTGAGATCAGTTACATGGATTGCTATTTAGTAATTACTTAATATAGTTCAGTGTGTGCATGTGCAAACATAACCTACAAATGTGATTGAATATTAAACACCAAATATGGCTAATGCAGGATTGTAAGTAATGTAGGATACGGAAATAGTTATATAATCTTGTTGTTAAAAGATAAATATTTTATAGCACAGGAAATGAAAATTAGCTGCTTCATTCTTGGTTTCTAAATAAGTAGCATGCAATATGATACAACCCCAACAGAAAAACACAAACATGCCTAATAATACTAGGGAATAAGTAAACTGCTCAGTTCCAGGCTTCAGTCTTCCTGTCACATCTCTTCCTTCTATGTTTTTATCTCTATTACTGCATAAATGCATAAAATTTATATAATATATGTAACTATATATATTACATATATATATGAGCATTAATTTCTTACTATCTAAGAAATGTTACGTCAACATTTCCTTGATTAATTTTGCAATCAAATACGTCTCTTTGAATACTGCAATTTGACAGCACTGCAGTGTTTCCAAAATGTCACTGTTACTTCTTTCAACATGTGCATCTATCTCCACCTTTGTAGTTCATACCTGAGGTCTTTGGCACACACAGTTACTTACCTCATGGCTAGAACAATTTTGACATGGGATGTGGCTTCTGGCATCATGTGAGGCACATTTGAATGACTACTAGGTATTATAATGGGAGTTTCTAGCTCTGTTAATTCTGTACAAGCCTCATAAGGAACTATTTCTCCATGCCTTTTCTGAGTAGATCAGATAAATCCCTCATGACACTTCTAATGTAGAGAGCTTTCTGGTGCTCTGATGCTTTCTGGTGAGAAAAGTTAACGCAAAAGCTATTTTTGTCTGTCACTGTCTAAAATGGTCTCAAGTTTTCTGTGTAGATCTCTTCTATTCCCTGGATGGATTTGACAGAGAAGTTACCTAGTGCTCCATTAGCAGTTGAAAGATTATAGACAGCAGAGATTTAGCAAAGGATTAGTCAATTGGAGAGTGTGCATTATCCGGCCAGGCTTAGAACCGTGATTGTCTCTTCAATCATTTTCATTGGTGTCTTATTCAAAGATCGAATTACATAACAATGACGTTTCTGGGGGATCTGGTAGGAGTTTTTCTTTGGTTTCTCTCTCTTCTACTAACTAACCAAGCCTGGGAGAGGGGAAAAAAGCATTATTTTTATGATTCAAACTCACAGCATGTTTTAAAAAGCAGCATTTCAAATAAGTGAAGAGACATGACTTCAGTTGCAGCATCTGCGTTTGGATGATAACTTAGCATGGTGGAACTCTTGAGAAAGGCAGGATGCGGTACAAGAAATACATAACTATTTTAGAAGCAGCGATAGGTATTACTCCCCTTAACAAGAGGGAACTGCTTCCTGAGGGTAGACATGCAAATCTGTGGCAACATCCAGGGTAAGTGTTAAAAAGCAATCAGTGAGTAACTATGGGAAAAATTGTGCTCACCTTGAATCATGCATTTTTAAAACTTGTTATCAGAAAGATGAGAGTTATTCATAAAACAGGTAAATTTTTTTGTACCTTCCATGCTCTGTATCTTCAGTAGTTGTGGTTGAACGTAGCGGTTTCATTAGAGATTTCTTTGTACTCCCTGTCCTTGGCTGGAGGAATAACTAAGGAGAAGGTGTTATTTCTAAATCAGTTTGCTGAAGAACAGAAAGGATAAACACGTGTATACTCATCAGAACAAAAATGAAATGGCTATTTTGTATTTTTTGCTTGCTACTAACCTGATGTATGTGTGTGTTTCCCCTCTCCCCATTTAAAAATATGCATATTTTAATTTTTGTCTGTAAGAGAAGCAGTTTCTAAAATGAGAAAAGAAAAACACTTTTGTCTGTGCAGGCAACTTTACTTCTCTGCTTAGAAGCAGGAGTTCATCATTCTTAGGAATACTGTTTCCCTTCAAGAAGGTCTTTCTGATTTTTGTTAAAAGCAATCCAGAGTGCTTTCTTGTACCACACAACTTGAGTATTAGACTTCAGAAAAATCCTTCTGTATGTAACTGTTTCCACCAAAAACATGTGTTATATGGAAAACGGGGTTATCGTTCTCTCCCACCTACCCCGGTATGAGTAGCATGAATGGATGTGTGTCTTCCAGTCCTTCTGGTCTCTTGTATTTTTGTGATACAATAGAATGCTGTCACCTTGTTTCAGACATTGCGGAGGAGTGCAAACTATGAGAGGCTTTTGTCCAAGACCAATTAGTATGTTTCTATTGGTTTGGAATAGTTCTGTGTAAGCAAGACTTCAAAGAAAAACTTGGATTTTAATTGTGGCTGTTTGACTATAACTGAATTCAGATTCATCCTGTTATTTTTCCACAAATGCACTTTCTTTAATGGTGGTAGCAACAGTACAAGCAAATAAACTACAATGTACCATATGATTTTTATTTTTTTTTTCCAGATCTATCACCAGAACCACAAAAACTAGTCTACAAAATACACTTATGGAAATAGTTCTGTGCCTTTTTATTAACACAAATCTTCTTCAAGTTGGTCCTAAATTTCCAGTGTTGTGTTCATGAGTGCTTGTAGGGCTTTTTGTTAAAAACTTGCCCATTAAAAGGGATTCTCAGTACAGTCTATTTGGACTCAGGACAGCAGAGTGTCCTAGATTGTGACTTCCTTTGATTGTTCCATGTAAAATATTGACATGCGAATCTCTTTGATTTTCTTCAGCTGCTCTTTATATGTTGATAAAATGGTACATGATAGCTCCTGCTATTTTGAGAAGCTATGTTGGAAAGTAATTATATATTCTTGTAGAATTGTTCTTAGTTTTCAAGTGGGTTAGTCTGGCCAGAGTCACAGCTTGAATCAAGCCCTCTAAAAATGAAACTTAGTAACTGTAATGCCTATTTCTTTTGTAACTGTGACTGTTTGTCTTTCATCTGCTACTGAGTATTAGTCAGTATCAAAGTACAAAATACACCGTTAATTTTTTTTTTATTTTTTTTTTTTTTTATTTCCAGCATTCTTATTTGGACATCTCCCTAATTTCAGGGAGAGGTTCAGTTAATGTAATTGTTATACGCACTTGGAATTTCAAGCCAGTTAAGATTTATTTGGATTATGTTTGGATTTGCCATTCCAACAGTTTCAGAAAAGCAGAAAAGCTGTTGTCATTGGACTATAATAGGGATTCCTTTTATGTTGTTATTAAAATTTTCAGGGAACGAAAGGTTGGTAACCAGCAATTGTGGCAAAGTAAACCGAGTTGACAAAAAAGCTCTGTTCTTTTTGTAGCTGCATTCTGCTTATTCTATATGACTGGAACAAACACATTAATAACTCACTTTGCTAAGATTAGCTTATCATTCGACTTATAGAGGTATTCTGTCACATTCTTTGTGAAAAAAAAGAAAAAGGTGTCATAAAAGTGTGAGTGTGTGTGTACGGAAAAAATCTGTAACATTATGAGACATTTTCCAAAACCTGATACCGAATGTAGGATATGGAGGTCCTCATTTGTCAGCTCCTCACTGCACAAATTCAGATCCATAATTAAACACTCATTTTTCTTAAATGTTTCTTAGAATAAAGAATAGCACTAGAGTGTGATGCTAGGTCCAGAGCCATTGTTTGAAAGTTGTAAGAATTCTGCTTAAAAACCCAGTCTATGGTGAAAAGGAAAGCAGGAAAGGCAAATATGTTATTTTGCTAAGATATTAATTTATATTTTCATATCAAAGACACTACAAAGTTAAGTTTTTCTACTTCCATCTTTGGTTGGAACAGTGATGTGATATCTGTGACACACAGATTGATTTTTATAAAGTTTGACAAAGAGAAAATGATGGCAGCAGTGTTAGTTAGGTTTGGCTTGCTTGCGTGACTTTTCTGTAGCCTCCAGAATAGTATTTTGTGCACAGCCTGGAACAATAAGGCTGAAGTTTGTTCATAATGCACAATATAGCTTGTACTGCTCTTTGGTGGCCACATAAACTCGTATTAAGCATCTTTTTGTTCTGCAAATTCTGAAATCATGCCTTGATTTAAAACAGTAATTTGCTTTTAGAAAGATGCTTTTATGCTGGAAGAGCATGGGGAGAAAGGGGAAAATAACCTTCTAGTTTCAAGGTGTGATGTCTGCCAGGTGCTTGCATTGTTGCATGTTTTAAAAAGGTAATCGGAAACAAAATGTATTTTCAAAATATTTTAGAATTTTTGATTTTGCTTTTTCGAACCTGTGACCTCATTATATTTGTGCTCAGGAAGAAGTGGGTGTCACACACAAGACACATCAAAACTTGGGCCAGACTTGTAGGCAGTTGGGGAAGTTCTACAGAATTCTTTCAGTATCTCTTTTTTTCCATCTCTCAAGCCATCTAGAAATGGCTAATGGAGTATTAACCACAATGAAAAAACATCCATACATTGTGGGGTAGGGGGGAGCAAGCAAACAAACTCAAACCTGCTACAAGTATGGCTAATACACTTTTCTAGGGAAGTCTGGCTATATCCTTCTTTGAAGATAGAACACTTCGGAAAGATGTTTTTGAGAGAAGAATTAAAATTACCAAGTTGCGTGTTGGTTTTCTCTTGAAAACAAAACAAAAACCACCAACAAACCCTAACCACTGGCTTGCATTTCTATTTCTGTCAGAAGTTCCTTCCTCATCTTAGTTAAACCATTGATTTTCTCTTTTCCTACTGGGGTAATCAAGGACTAGACAAGGGGTCAGGGAGAGGGGGAGCCCCGTGACAGGGATGCTGAATGGAAGCTAACAAGCTACTTGTGCCCAAGAGGGGTAGCTAAAGCCTGTTCAGCAGGGGAAGGAGGACAGAAGATTACACTGGGAATTGTTTTCTTTCTATCATTTGGCAACTGAAGTTCTTAGGTTCTGATGTCATTGGAGCGCATGTATCTGATTGTTCTTACCGAGGTTATGCTCAAGATACAATGCTGTTAGTAGCTTTCCCGTGTACAGCCTTGTGCAAGCTAAACAATCAGACTAGAACTAAATTGAAACAAAAAGCCAGGTGGTTTGTGGAGAGGACCAGTGCAACCAAGTAACTGTGCTTCCTGTCAATACCCTATTTCATTGGCAAAAATGCATTGGTTGCTTTGCATGCAGGCTTGTGTGTAAATATTGCTGAGTATCTCCTTTTTTCAAGCACTATTTCCACTTGATTGCTGGGGAAACTAAAGCATGCCAAACTAATAAGGGAAATATATTTTATATCCTCTTTATCTCTAGGACTTCAATGTTCCAGGCTTCACAATCACTCTTTCGTGGTTGTACGTGACTCAAATGAAACTTTGTTTTTCAGGGAGCAAACTACTGCCCTGCCATCTCCTTGTGAGTGGGACTGGGAGCACAGCTGTACGTCAAACCCAAAGCATTGCACAGCAAGTAGACAACGGCACTCAAAAATCGTCATTCCTCCCAAGGTACTAGTCAAGTTGCATCAGTTAGATCTGGCCATTAGTTTAAAATGATGTATTCTTGTCATGTGCTAGCTAAGATGTACATTCTTTTAGCTATGTTTTTACAAGGTTTTAAGAAATTGTACTTAGTAGAGTTATATGAAATTAGAATTAGTTCTTTTGAATTCCCAAAGAAACTTAAAATGATTACGTACACATTTGCTGAAAACTTGATGATGTACAACAGGCCTCCAGAAGAGGAGAGGTTTCTGCAATGAAGTCAATATTCTGCTAAAGTTATGCAAATAACAATGCACAGGCCTGTACTAGTTCATCTGTTAGCTAAACATTGGTAAAGAATGGATGTAATCTATGATGATGTCTTCAGCAAATATAAATATTTAGCATGGACTTGGGGATAAATAAATTACTTTAAGCACAAAGGGTAATATTAATGGGAGTTGCTTAGTGACTCAGTCAGTCCTGGGAAACAGAATAGCCACACACAAGGAGAGTTGTTTTGCTGCATATTTTCTTACAGTACATCATTAAGGTAAATATAATCCTTTTGGCATATTAACCTTGCTTTTGAAACCTTTTCTCAAGTGCTTCCAGAAGGACTATAAAAAGCGTCCTTAGTTTTATGTGTCGATTGAACATGCTTGGCTTGTTTTTGTAAGTCATTAACAGATGATGATTTTAAGAGAAGGAAAGGTTTTGATGCTGATGCTTTGCAAAACTATAATTGACTTAACTTTCATTCTTGAGATGAATAGCTGTTGCTGCATTAGTCATTTACTTAGAAACGCGCATATCTGTTGTCCTGACTTCATAATTTGTGACATACTTAACCAAAGCTACTTCTCTGTTTAATTTTCTGGGAAAGAGGGAAAATTTGATCTGAGAATATCAGTGAAATGTCGCTAGGAAGGAATGTCTCAGCTGAGGTCTCCAGCAGCCTCTGACATTTTCCTCAAAAAAACCCCTTTCAATGGCAGGGTATGCAAACTTTACACCATGCAGTCTGGATAGTAGCAAGCTCAACTCTTAGCAAAAGAAACTCCAGAATCATTTATCAGCAAGGTCAAGATGGCTCAGAAGGTGCATCCAGCCACTTTGTCTGTGAGCTTGTAGGAGTTGTAGAAATGGCAAGTGAATGACTGGTATGGCTGTGTCCATCTGCTCTCTCCCTGATTGTTCTTGCTGTTCTCTTTTGGACTCTTGCCAGCTCACTTTAGTCATTTGTGAAAAACATCACCCAAAAGTGGGCATTAGTACCCTAGCTGGGACCTTGCTGTTGCTGAATAGGGCTGCAGAACTGCTTTGTTTCTTAATAAGTTCGTCAGCAGGAGGTTTGCCAGTATAAATAGGATGGGGAGAGGCAGAGCTTTGAAGTATAGTTTTCATGCTCTAAAGAACTAACTTGGCTGAAGAGCTGCTGTCTGGAGCTTTGTTTTTTAAATTACCCCTATACCAGGAAAAAAAGTAACACATATTTGTGTATGTTACGTCTTATGTAATCTGCATATTCTTTTGCTTGTTTTTAATAAGCGTGATGATCTCCATGAGAATGGGATTTTTGTTTTCTTTATTGTGTTGTCTTAATTAATTTGAGCCATAACAGTTGATTACCATGGTAAAGTTTTTTGATGTTGTAGGGCTTGACTTCTAGTGGGGAAAGGCAGATAAATAGCTAAAAGCAGATGATTGTTTCACAGCCTTGCCAGGAGTAATCAAGAAACATGGAGAAGAGAGGAAGGAAATGAGATGTAAGCAAAATGAATGTTCATACGGAATGTGCCTGCTGTTTAAAATGAACAAGTTGGGGTTGGGGACGAGATTTCCTTTCAAGTGTTGATATACACTTTTGTAGGGCATTTGGAGAGAAAAACAGTGCACACTTGGGTGGTTTGGATTTGTTTAAACTACACTGTTATTTCATTCTTTTGAATAACAATACGAGGTTTTGTAGCTTCTTGAAATAGTAGAGGTCGAAGACCTTACGCCAAGGAAAGTTGTTTCAATTTGCACAGTCTGTAGAGGAGGGATGGGGTGGTGTGTGTGTGTGTGTGTGTTCAAGAAGAGTCACTGTTAAGACCCTGTTTCACTCTCTAGCATTAGGTCAAACAATTTCATTTTCTTGCCTTAATAGTGTAATTTAAAACATTGCTCAGATGAAAATGTATTTAGAACAAATAGACTGTATTATTTTCTCCCAACTATAATTTGTATTAACTGTTATCAAACACCTCTGCATATTCTCATGCTTTTTTTATCTATCCTATGAATATGCTATACATCTGTATTTTCTAATTGGCATATTCTTTGCAAAAAGAATGTAGCAACAAACAAAAACAAGCAGTCTTCTGGTTTAAAGTAGAATAAACTTGTAATGCGTGAAATCTAATGGAACTGATGACTGTCCAAAACACTGAGGAAAATATATATTACATTACATTATAAATGTATATATATTACTGCATTTCATACTGTTAATGTCTAGTGCTGTTCCTAGTTGTTCAGCATGTAACAGTGTTTCAAATTTTTTTGTGAACTTGAAATTGAGTTTGTGATTGGCTTAGAACAGTGCTGCTTCTCGCTCTTAAGTCATTATCTACATTTTAAAATTTTTATCAGTTTGAGGTGTCTCAGCAAATGTCTGTGTCTAGGTTTAAACAATTTAAAATATTCTCTTTTTGAGAACATCAAAATAGGTGGCCTCATAAGTGACAGAGGATTTTACACTGTTGATTACCCGATAAAAGGTATGTACGGGATGCTGTCTATGTTGGGCTCTGTGTTTCTTCCTGGGACATCTATGCTTTCTAAAATAACAGCCTTAGTATTGCTGCTTTGAGACTTGGAAAGTGTGTATAGCTGTTCATCCTTACACTAGATCAGAGACAGCCAACAGACCAGACCTGCAGCTGTGTGCCAAAATGTTTATGTTGCATAATCACAAACTGTACTTTGGAAGTGGAGACAAGGGGCAGGATAATAATTGCATCATTCTGCAATTTAAGCTGGCACTTGAGTCATACAGTAACTCCAGAATGATAGGATAATTCAGGTGGAAAGGGACCCCGGGAGGTTTCTAGTACAATCTCTTGCCCAAAACAGGGTCATCTGTGAGATAAGAACAAGTTACTTGGGTCTTTACTCAGCTGGGTTTGAAAACCTCCAAGGACAGAGACCATACAAGTTCTCTGCAGTGGGTTTGTGGTTTGTCTGTCCTCATGAGTAAAGTTTTTTCTCCTTACGTACATCTGAACTTGTCTTGTTTGAACTTTGCCCCATTGTCTTATCCACCTTGCACTGTTGCTAAGAACCTGGCCTCATCTCTTCAATCTCTTCCCATTAGCGCCAGTGGGCTGCTGCTGAGTGTCCTGAAGCCATCCTTCCTCCAAGCTAAACAAACCCAGCTGCCGCAGCCTCCTCTTGCGGGGCCAGTGCTTCAGCCCCCACCATCTTGGTGACCTCCTGTTGGACTCACTTCTACACATGGTAGCAAATGCTAGGGTAGTATTCAAGGTGTCTCTTCTCCAGTCCCCCCAAGACAGAGATTAAGATTACTGTGCCATACATGTGACAACCCCAGTGTAGAGCTGCATGTTTGAACCATATGTATGTAGCTCCTGAGCAGTTCAAGAGTCAGAGGTCAGCTACCTACACATCCTCTAATCCTGAAGGTTGAATCTGTTAGGGCCCAGCTTACTATATAAAGAAGTGGACGTAATTGGATTTATGAATCATTTAAGTAGGACTGGGCTGACTGATTTGTGTGATTTTGCAGGCTGATGACAAATGGCAGTCTAAAGAGATTGCCTGGAAGGGAAGGGGGAAAGGCTGTTTGACAACATGGTATTTTTAGAAACTTCTACGGTGTCTCTCATGACAGGATCATGAACACTTGCTTAAAAACAAGAGCAAAACTGACATCTCTGTTCAGATAGTTCAACAACTGGACTAGCAGCCTACATTCCCAGTATCTCTTTCTGAAAGCAGTTCCCAGCTCTTTAAGGAGGTTGCCTGTTTGCCATGCTGTCTAGGAGCACTACCATGTGTTGAACTTTATCATTTAAAGAAACAGAAAAATAATTGATTGTCAGAGGGACAGGTGAAGAAGCTTGATGGTAGAGAGGAGGCAGAGAGAACCTGAATCACAACGTGGTTGCTGCAGGCAAATTGCAGAGTAGTCTTACTTGGTTGGCTGGAGTAACTGTGAGAAGCAGCTGCTTCTTTTAAATTTGCATCCTGCAGTGTAGTGTTAAATGGGTGTTCCCTCTGTGGATGCTGGAAGTGGCACAACTGCTTCATTCACAGTAGCATTAGATAATTTATGGAATATGTCCTAGGTTTTGCATGACTCAGGCTACAGCAAGTGATCTCTCTAAATTTGTGCTACACGGACCATAGATTCAATGTGATTGTAGGCAAACAGTGTCTCCCTTGATTACTTAAACTGAAAATCTCAATGGGAAATGTGTTCACTGTAAGTTACTTGCATGTTTTTCATAACGTTAATACCAATAATATTTTCATTGAGGTTAATTTTAAAATTTCTGTACACCTACATAATATTCCATGAAAATCCCAGCAGAGGATGCTGCTTTGTACAATTACTGCACATACAGAATAGCGGGTCCTAAATACTGCAGAGAACGGAGCTGCAAGTTTGTAGCTGAGTTCGTATAATTTTGACATGGTGCTGGTACCCAGCCGTTACCCTTCATGATGCAGTATCCCTTGCAGGACTGACTACAACTGGGCCCGCACCTCCCATTTCAGAGGGAGATCAATGAATGAAACGTGCATGCAGCCATGCCTCCAAACACTCAGGATGCTCAGGGACCTGCACAGACACATCAGATCATTTGGCTGGGGCTCCTGCCCCTCTTCTGTTTGTTTTGCTGTCCCAGGTGAGTTTTGGCTAGTTTATAGGTATTCTGTATCCACACTTGTGGTGGGGTCTTGTGGTGTTTCAGAGAAGATGAGACAGAAGGAGGGATTATATCTAATTGTAAACTATGTGCTTCTTTGAGCTGCAGGTTAGGGGTTTGGTTTTGTTTAGCTTACAAGAGAAACTCATCACTGTTTACATTGGTATCTTGTATCCTTTCATTTGTTATTTAGCTGACAATACCTTCCTTTCATAAGGCCTACCTGCATATCCATTCTGGGAGGACATCCTAGTCAAACAGCAGACCTGAAAGTTTGTTCTTGGTGGTTGAATTGCAGGATAAGAAACCTGGCAACTGTTACTACACTGTTTCTTACATCAGTCCATGCCATCACTATGAGCATCTGGGCATTTGGCCAAGCTCTAGAGTGAGCATGAGCGCTAGAGGCCACTTAGTGCTCACATTTGCAGGCTGGTATGGGATGATTTATACGCCCATTGTGGCAGAGTAGCTGTTTAGTTTGAGAAAAAAACATAAGGAAGCAGGAAAGGACATGTATACTCTGCTCTTACAAGTGAGAAATTTTATGGACAAACATGGGAAATATTTTGATAAACCCACATGGATTATTTTCCATCTGTTATTGCAGGAAACTAAATGGAGACAAACTGATAGGCCCTTCCTAGACGGTGTTTTGTGGTAAGGAATTGAAAACCAGCCCATCTTGCTTGCGTAACTGTGGTCAGTTCCTGCATCTGTGTTACACTTACCTCAGGCTAGCTTAGTGTGTTAACCCTGGTTGCTGCCCTACAGCTCAGGGAAGTATAGCCTCTATAAGTGATAACACCTTGTGGCTTTGTTGAAGTCACAGAACATGCCAAAAGGAGGCTCTAGGTCAAGCCACAGTTTTTATCTGGAACCACAAATAATCCATCTTGGCCTTGAACAGGATAGGCAGACCCTTAGATTGCTCTGACTGGCACTGCCTGCACTTCCCAAGAAGCTGTGTCTAGTGGGGGAATCAAATGGTAGGTAGGTCTTCATCTTTTGCCAGAGCCCATGTGGAAGGCAGCAGCTTCAGGAGGAAGGAGGCTGGTGCTCTACTTTATGCTGCCATGAACTTGGTATGTGTGTTAAGGGACTGTGGTCACAGAGATCTGGTGCCTTCTCCTTTCTCTTTTCCACCTCATGTCTGACAAGCACTTCTTTTCAAAAAGTGTACTGCCATCCAGCTTGAAACAAATGTTCTTGCCTGGAAAACTATGTAGTTGTCCGCAGCAAAATCATGTTGTTTCCATTGTGCCATGTCATTTCAACGAGTACTGGACAGTGGATTTCTCTGCCAATGCTGTGACATAACATTCTATGCTGATGTTGCCAGACAGTGCTTTTTGGAAAGTTGCCTCCAGTTTGCAGAGGTGTGCACCGGTGTGGGGCGTGACAGCTGTTTTGCCTTGCCATGCTGTATCCCATGGACAAATTCTTGATGTCGGAAGCTATCACAGGATCCCATGTGTGTGAAGAACTTGACCCCCTGTGCTTCATTTTTCCAAGTGGTCCTGATTTTGGCCATATGCCAGACTGCTAGTGTTGCAAAAAAGTTGTATGATATCACTCACTTGTAAAACTAAGAGGAGGAAAAAGATGAAAGAAGAGCAAAGTTCATGCTTTGGCATTTTTTTGGCCTCTTCTCTTCGAATTTGAGGGTAGGCTATACAAAGAAAGTAACAGGCTGTTTGCTTTTTTTTTTTTTTTTTGCCTTTTTTTTTTTAATTGGCTTAAGAAAGTTCTTCCTTTACAGTTGGTTCTCATTCTTAGTTTCTTCCTTCCAAGAGTTGATTCAAGTATTGCCTCATCCACCCAAAATAGCATAAATCCAGGAAGACAGCAGCACTTGGGAAAGAAGTCTGCATTTCTGAATATAATGTGGTTGAATTTCTGCCCATCTTCTCTTCCTCAGTGCTTTTAGTGACCACTCATTTCTGCAAGCTCTTGAGAATAGTTAACTCAATAATGTGCTTTTTTTAGAATATGTCATTACAGCCCCCAAAGCAAGCAATTTGGCCTCTGAATTATTAGCAGCGGTGTGGACTTTCAAGACTGATGTGGAAGGCTGTTAGGTGGTGGGAAGGAAATCTGATCAAGGCTGTGGACGTGAGGAGTCTGTTGGCTGTGTGGCGGCTTTCACATCCACGTCCTCCTAAAAACACACTGACAGAAAAGGTGAACATGGCTCGTGCATGTCTGTTTGACAGAACAGGGCTGTGGATGCTGTCCAAAAACCTCGTGTCAGAAATGCTGCCCGGGCTTGGGACACAGGCCCCACCGCTCCCGTTTACCCTGTGACAGGCATCAGCTGCTGGCGGCTACCAAGGGCAGGAACATGAGAAATATTTTTGTAACTGGGAATAACAATTCTTTTCTTCCCAGGGAGAATGGAAGTGTTTCTTCGCCTCCCCGGGGCGTTTGCAGGCATGATTGGCTGGCGGCGGGGGCGGCCAGGCCCCGGCAGGACAAAGTCTCTCTGTGGAGGGCTGCTCAGAGCCAGCTTTGTCCTGCCGGGCTCCGGCCGCCCCCTCGGGGCTCCGCCGCAGCCCCTCGCCAGCGGTCCGGCCGGTTCCCTCGCGGGGCGGAGGCGGGAGAAGCATTCCCGAGGCTGCCGGGACTGACCGCCAGCCCCCGGGGCCGCGGGCGGCGGGCCCGGCGATGTTACTATGGGAGCGACGCAGGGCTCCGCCGGGAGCGGCCCGCGGGAGCCCGCGGCGGGGGTGGAGCAGGTCGGTAGCACCCCGTCACCCACCGCGCTCCTCCTGCTGCCGGGCTCACCCACCGGCACCCCTGCCTTGGTCGTGGGCCCCGAGGGGAGGGACAGGCGGCGGGCGGGGCGCGCCAGTGGCGCACAGGTGTGTTTCTGACCCGCGGGACTCCCCTGCGGCCGCGGCGGCACCGCCGAGCCGCGCCGGGACCACCCGTCCTGCGGGAGGAGAAGCCGCGCGTGTGAGGGGGGAGGACCCGCTCCGTGCGGGCTGCGGGTTTGCTCCGCGCTTCCCACGGGCGCGGGCTGGCGGAGACAATGCTGGAGCCGAGGGAGGTGGGAATGCTGTGTTTTTTCCACTTAAACGGGAGCGGGGAGGCAGCCTGTCCTCCGCAGCGCTGGCCGGCTCCTGCGGCGCCCGATGGCGACACGTAGTTTTGTATTTTAAATACCGGTTGGGCTCAGGGTGCAGGTCAGTGTTATAACCGAAAATAACCCCAGTTCCTGTGGAGGAGCAAACTCGCAACTTTGATGAAGAAAATCCACTTCCTTCTCTCACTGGTCCTGGCTTTTATTTTTTTTTTTAGACTGTCAGTTGCTGAACTGCGGTGATCAATGTGGCTATGGAGTAGTAGGCAACATCTGTCAGGAGCAGAGGGGTGGTTTGGTTTTCGTGCCGGCATGCAGAAAACGGAATTTATCTGTGGTCACTTCCCCCACTCCCACTAAAATGTGGATGGGAGCCATAAACACTTATTTACGCCTCATACTTTGTTTTGTGTCTTGAAGAATAATCAGTGCTCTTAAGTATCCTTGTAGCGTATAAAATCTGTTTGTATTAGACAGTGTCCCATATTGCATATGTTAGTGGTATTTACTGGCCCTCAGTGATCTATGAGGTGATTATTTTATGTGATTATTTCCAGATTCTGTGTGTTCAGGTTGTTTTTTGGTTGGATGGTTTGGGTTTTTTTGTTGTTGGTTTTGTTTGGTTAGGGGGTTTTTTTTTTGCCACGGAGGTTGTGCAGTTGATCTGCCTAACTTACTCCACCTTTCTTGTTCTGTAACCTTCATCCTCACCTGTATTTTAATGTTTCATCTCTTCTTAATCCATCTTGTAAGCTCTTTGACACAGATCCCAGTGTATCTGACACTGTTGCTGCAGTACATTCGGTAAGTAGGTGTAATTATTTGCTGATGGCTCTGGTGAGAGAAACAGCCATAATAATGTGCTGGTGACTTGCCTTGTAGGGAGGGGTCTCTTGGAGATGAGGTTTACGAGTGTTGTCCTGAGATGGATGAAAAGTCTGACTTGTGCACGTTTGAGCTACAGGAGTTACAAAGCCTACATTTACAGATGTACACTTGATATGGCTCTAGCTTAAATACTTCAATGAAACAAAATTATAGTCAGTATGGAATGATTCCTGAAATAAGACACTTCACGGTGGATTGTAACAAATGTTGTACTGTCGGACTATGTCCGTCCATTTGACTCAAGTAGCAACATTTTTTTGGCGTGCTTTTATCAATGCTGGTGGAATCCTTTTGAAGTTGATGGAAATGCTTCTGTTGGCTTGATGAGAAGTGTAGGTTGTCAGGTCTTAAATGAGTGTACAGTGTGTCTTCAAACCGTTTTAGGGACTGCCCTTCATGTAAAGAAACAAGAATTAATTGGTTTGGTTAAAGCTTCTTTTTGTTTCACAGCTGTGAGTCCATGCAGTATGGAAGTAGGTTGTGTTGGCTATGAATTCAGTGCCAGTTTCTCTGTCAGCAAAATGGGAGCTTTGGCTGATCTTTCCTTCCTTCTGCCTGTTGTGTGAGACTGTGAGAAAGCTCATGTTTCTTATGTGGCCTGAACTTAAATAGGGAGACATTGTTGCTACTGCAGTGGTTATATTCCTTATAATACGGTTATTAATAAGGCCACAATTCCATTTCTTTTATAAAGACACCAGTTTGCTCATTATTTTGTAGAAAAAGAGAGGAAAACAACGTGGAGAGATACTACAGCTATGGGTTCTAGCTTCCTCTTTATTTTTCCTAATAAAGCTGTGCAAACAATATAAAATTAATAACAGTACTAGGAATTCTAACTGTAATTCATGGCTGCTAAAATTGCAAATGAACTTAAAATCACTTCATTTTTTAAATCCATATTTGGAATGTGTTTCTTACCACGAAAATGAAGAACTCTCCAAAAATTCTGTGTGATCTGTGCTGATAGGAGAGACATATACTGCAAATACCAGCCTTAAGGCAGAATTATTCTCCTGAATGCATCCTAACTGGAGTGTACAGTGGAAAACAGTATGTAAATGCAATTATTCTCAATGCTTTGTGAGAATAAAGCATCATCTAACTTACTAAATAGTAGGAGAGATGTCTTCATGAACTCTTCAGGCACCTCCATCCTGGATCTTCAAAACACGGTAAAGAAGAAAATGCTCCTTCAAGGCCTGCATTTCTAGCAGTTAACTAAACAGGCAGATAATGAGCAGCAGCTTTCCAGGTGTTTGTGTCTTGCATTGTGCCTTATTAAGTAATAAGAGAGCAATATCTTTTTGTGTATTCTGCCACTGGAATTTCTGGATCTGATAAACAATACTGCATGAGTGTTTCATAACTGAGTTTTGGATGGTTCTTGTTAAAAAAACACAGTGCAAAAAAAAACCCCAAAAATGTGGAAAGAAACCAGCTCTGATCTACCGCATCTGAATACAGCTACAAGAAATAATGCATCTATGCATTATTCATTTATTTATCACTTAATAATACGCATATACTTAGCCTGTCCTATCTTTTGCTTGCACATGCGTGCCTATTCTGTGATGAGAGAGCATTCCAAATGCTCAGCCGTTATGACTCTTAGTCAGTATGAACTTTTCAGAGATAATGTGGGATGTCCAGCTAGACTGTCATTCTAGGCTCCACAAACAAAGCTCTGAGAGGCAAATTGTTGGCCTTTGACTGAACTGAGCAGCTTGCTGCCAGGGTCAGTGCTTGGCACTGATTGCTCTTCTTTCTATACTCCAACATTTGAAAAAATCTAGTGGATAATGTGGGTTTCTTTTAATGGCCATGGCTGGGGATTCTTCTGTCCAACCAGTATTTCAGAAGCTTTTTGAAGAGTTGCAGAACATGATGAAAAATAACACATTTTTTATTGCTTTGTTTCCCTAAGTAATTCTTATTCCAGAAATAAAAAGTGGTCAATGGTTTTGGTTATTCTGTTCATAGAGTTGATACATTATTAAAGCAATTGAAATGACAGTAGCATAGCTAATTGGTAGCATGTGTGTGCATGCTCTTTAGATGATGCATAAGAACTCCTTTTTTCTGTGTGGAACTGTATTTGTATTGTTTTGTCTGTGGGCTAAGTAATGATTATAGTTTGGCTGTAAATTTTTATTTTCTACCACTTCGTTTCCTGAAAGTCTTACAGTGGAGATGTTGTTTCTGACTCAGTACTTTGGCAGGAACTCCCTTTCAGTCGCTAGCAGTTGACAAATACTTGTACGTTCTTTACCTCAGCTTGATGTGTTACATTAGGGAAAAAAATCCCCGTGTCAGACTTCTAAAGACATAGGGTTGATTGCAGACGGATGCCTACTGACATTTCCAATAGCTGCTGTGCAGTCATCTCCCCTTTGGCAGTAATTCTTCCCTGGCTGTTTGTGTGCAGTGCCCAGTGCACCTGAAATATTAAAGGATAGGTTAAGATGGTGGAAGAAGGTGAGGAGTCTTGTACCTCAGAGACACTTGTCAAGCTGTTGGTAGAATGTGAGAGCCCCTGTACCAGAGTACTGTTGATATATCCCTCTTTGCTGTCCCTTTAGTGTATGTGAAATACTTATGACCTAGTTCTGATAGATGTGGATGTTTTGAGTATGTTCTGTCATTTTCTGAATGGCTTTTTGTTTGACAGGTTATTATGATGTCTATTCAATGTTGCTATGGTGATGAACTATAGAATTTAATTAGTTGAATTTTATCCATTAACTTGTCTCCTCTGTTTTTATAATTTGACCTAGTTTTCAGCTCCTTTTCCAAGCTTTCTTTTCCTGCCTTATGTTGTAGAAGCCAGTAGATGAGTTCCTAATGTCTTCTGCAACAATGAGGATGGACTGAAACTCTTGCATCACGATAATTTGAAAAAAGGATCAAATTGTTCTTAGATTTTTTTTTTAAAGCTTATTAATCTATAGGCAGGTACATAACTTCATTTTCTTTCAGCTGGGAAAAAAGCAACACTTTATTATAGTTTGTTTCTGCTTTGTGTGTCAGAAGGTTCTTGAAGTGTATAATGCTCTTTCATGTGGCTCAGACCACAAGAAGAAAATTTTCTATTCCAAATCTCAGTTGAGAATGAACTTTTAGTTGCTACCAAAATGAGATTTGCTCTGGGTGGTAATTTAATGGAAACATTTCCAAACCTTAATGATTCTGAACTGTTTCGTTTCCCTTCAGCCACATATGCAAAAGGATTCTCTTGGTTTTTTTCTTAGTTCTTTTCAAAGCCTCGTGTGGTTTATGAATGTTGCAAAAGGAGGAATAAATTTTTTTCTGTCATTTGCTGAGCTTGTTCTGGTTAGCTTATTCTTTGTGTACTCAGTTTGCAGTTCAGTTGAAGTGGCCCTATTTCATAGGGATGTGTCAGTTTGGTTTCATTTAATGATTGGAGTGATGCCTGAAGTTACTTACATTGATGTTACATGCATGTGAAGTGTTGACTCGGTGGAAATGTTGCATCAAGGGCTCTAGTTTTAAACTGTTTTGCTGGCATCCTTTCAAGTGAAGCAAGAACGGCCGCAGATAAACTCGCATTAGCACTATAGGGATGAACCAGACACATGAAAGTTACTATTTTGATACAAAAGAAAAGGGGCAGCTGACTTCACCCCTTTGCCCCTCTTGTTAGTTTACTGGCTTGTTTGTTGACTGCTATCATTAACACTATTGGTAGGAATAATTTCTACATAAGTTGGAGGCATACATGTTAAATTCTTCATAACAGTGTGTTCAGAAGTTAGCAAAGTCATGCATACCATGTGCATAACTGCATGGTATGCTTTGAGTTAGTATTCAGCCTTGCAAAAGGATTGAGGGGAAGGAATGGAAAATACTTGAATTTTACCACTCTCATCTGCCCTTCTGTTGTTTCCTTGCCTCAGAGTGTTTTATCAGTGTTATCAGATATGGGTGAATTTTAGTGCAATACTACTTTATGCTGGATGATAGGTTGCGGGCGACACTGTCCCAGAAAAATTCAGAGCTCTGTGTATATGATTGATTTTGTTGTTTGAAAAAATAATTATACTCCTTTGGAGGCTTTGAGGAAGAAAATTTGCTGTGAGTAAAGGGATTCTGAATGTGTTTTACTGAAGCAGGTGCAGCTGGCTTAATCCATTATCTCATGATATTTAAGGTCTTGGGAGGGGCTGGGTGATTATTTGTTTCCCCTTCCAAATACACTGTGAGGAGTACCAATATAAGACTTACAGACCTAAAACTTTACATATGTAATCCCCAGATCTGCATTGCATCTGTGCATCCCACTGCCTGGATGACAGAAAAAATTGCTAAACTCCGTTTTGCAACAGATTTTGTTTTCATTTTAGCTACATGCAAGACATGTTAAAGTTTAGGAGTGAACTTCAGTAATGCTCTCTGGCATGACTGAGTAGACTATTGAGACATCTTGAGAGGGAGAGGTGAGTTGCTTAAGACCTTGAAGGAAGGAGTGTGGTGGTAGAAGGAAAGGAATGCAGAGAGATATGACTAGTGTGACTGGAAACCAGTGAAAAGTTGGGTAATAAATCGAGCTGTTTGTTGTGGCATGTATATGAATGATGCTGAAAGTATGACTTCAAACTCAAAACAGATTGATTTTATAGAGTTTTGGTGTCTTTTGGTCAATGTGACCTTCAGTTTGATGTTTGTGTCCTGTGAGGTTTGTGATATGGCACTGGTAGTTGTATGAAATCCATTGTATAGTGTGAATTTTATGGGGTTTTAGGCTTAGATATGAACAAATGTACCATTAAATTTTATGCATTACACAGAGCTATATTCAGGTTTATTTCCTTCAGCCAAGAAAATAAAGCTAATGTGACAGTGTGTAGTAAGATTACATACTTACACACATACACGCAGGAATGCCTGACTAAAAGTCAAATGCTTCCGAGAATACGATATATCCTTCTTCTATTAATAGAGTGAGAACAAAGGCTCCTAGAAACCTTAACAGGGAAAGAAAATCTGGTTTGGGACGAAGCTTGGAAACTAACAATTGTTTCATTGTTTGAATTGTTTTGCATTATGACTGGATGATTAAATATAAATGCTGGCCTGTTTGGATTGTATCCCAGTAATGAATTGACCTTTTAAAAACCAGTTGCAGGAAGTAGTAGACAGGTACCCAGCTTGTTTTTCTCAGATTCCAAAGTTGCAGGTGTTAAAT
This sequence comes from Falcunculus frontatus, assembly GCA_013398115.1. Taxonomy (NCBI): domain Eukaryota; kingdom Metazoa; phylum Chordata; class Aves; order Passeriformes; genus Falcunculus; species Falcunculus frontatus. The sequence goes on from VZRV01010400.1 coordinate 253,004, forward strand.
AACCAATGGAATTGCAATCTCTTGATGCTAGAGTTGGTCACTTCTACTGCTTGACTTGCTATTTGAATATGGATGCAGGAAGATGAAGCGTTCAAAAACAGTAGCAGTATGAAGTGTACTGCTGAAGTTGAATTAAATTATAATTGGAACTTTGGACCATGTAATGCATATGGTTCTACAGTTTCTTCTTCTTTTTTTTTTTTTTTTTTTAATTTTAAGGTGCCACAAGAGTAAAAGATATGTTTTAGCTGCAGAGAATAAATAATTCATTAAGTGAGGCACTTCAGGAATGGTGGTTGCACTTAGTTTATTTCACCGTTAACTTAATCTTTTTCTTAATGAAATGGATTATGTATACCTACTGAGTGTAATTTACCTCACCATCAAATCCTGATACTGCAAGCACACCAGAACAAACTTTTAAATTCTTTTTTTATTATGCCAAGACAAGTTCAAGTTCCCTTGAGCTCAGCTTGTGCACGATCTGCTGTAGCACAGATTCTCAGACTTCATTTGTGTGGGCATCCCAAGGAGCAAAAGGTCCAAAACCAGTGTGACTGTAAAGAAATGTGTTAGGTTTACAGTTAAAGTGAATGGGAGTGGCTGAGTCAGAGATAGCTTTTAAAGCCAATGTTGATCAGGTGGACTGGAAGTTCAGTGTCCTTTCAGTAGTTACGTCCTTGTAGTGTGTACAAAAAAACCTTCATAGTGCCGTAATCTGTGTGACAGAGTGGAAGTCTAGGAAAAACATTCAGGAAACAAAACAGCAAATAAACTCTCCACTTTCCAGTGTGTATACACATATCTAACATTCAAGTATAATTGATCTGTCAGAATTTTACCTCAATTAATTTTGATCTTCAGCTGAAATCACTTGGCTTCCAGGTTTTTATCTCCTCAAGTCTTGCTGAGTTTTTAAAAAGACGGTGGTGGAGAAATCTACTTTACTGCAAGACTGGGTACATGCTGTGCCTCAGGAGGTGAGGTTTCTTTTCTTTAGAGCCCCTTCAACACCTATGGGAGAGTAAATTGTCATTTCCAAGACTCCTCCACTGGACTAGTGCTGTATGTCCCAGAACGCTTGGAAAAACAACTTCTGGCTATCCTCTGTGAAGCAATATGTGAAAAGGAAGACATCTTCAAAGAAAAAAATGTTAGTTGCTGGAGTGTTATTTCTCAAGAGGCAGAAACTGCTTTCTAAAAATTAAAATAACTTAACTAGGGAGGAAGTAGGCAGGGGGAACAGGGAAATAAGATCTGTTTTGGTTTTTTCCCCAAATGCCAGTTTTCTATTTCAGTTGGAGCTGTTTACTCACAAATTTTGAAGAATTGATTGCTTCCTGTTGGGGGAGCACTGGAACAATTTTACTGGGGCAATGATAGAACTGTTGTTGGGCAAAATATAGAGAAGAGAACTTGCACCTGGAATAGATCTAAGCTGAATTTTTGAGCTTTAGGTTATCAGTAGATAAGACCTGAGCATCTTGCAGCTGTGTTTTGAATGTAATCAGTTTCTTTTTTTATCCTCTTCATCTTGAACAGGCTTTTGTTTCATTTGTAATGGGATATTATACTGGTTTTTGATGATGCATATGTATGCATCTAAGTGCAGTAGAATTCAGCTGTAACAAACGCAAACTACTCCTGTTGTGCCTTCCACTCATCCCAGAAAGGTTTTGTGTGTGTACTCTTAATTGACAATAATGCATGGGAGTCGTAAATTGATGCTGAGTTTTAATGTTTGGAAATTGTTACACTCAGCTGCATAAATACTGCTTTTTGCCCCTATCCCTGCCTCTGATCATGATAAATGATGACCTGCTCCTGGTAGCACCAAAGCAGTTCAGGTGACTGCTTTTCTAGTAACCCCCTTCCACAATAATTAGAGAGGGAATAAGAATGTGCATCTCCTGCTAAAAAGATTCGTTTGTTCAATAAGCATCACTGTTTTAAAAAGGCACCATACAATCCACAATAATTTCTGCATACTCAACTGAAATTATTAACTATTGCTCTCACTGGTGGAGATCACAAGCACTGTGAAATACAAGTGAATTAATTTTAGAAAATCCCTCTGTGTGTGTGTCTTGTTTACTTTTCTGGTGTAATGAGAAATTGCTCTTTTGTGTCAGCAGAATTAGGACCTTAAAGGACCTCATGGTAGTTTCTGAAAGCGTAAACTGCTTAAGTTCAGGTGAAAAGCAGTTTGGAAGAAAAAGTTTCACTCTGAAAATGTAACTCTAACTGTGCCTTTTATTGTTAAGTGCTAAAATGTAACACTGCTAATTTTCAGGTACCTGTTTTCATGCTGTCTTGATGTCTCTGTCCACATTAGGGCATGGTTTATCTTTGGAGTACCAGATGTTTCTCCTTTTTTCTACAACCTGAAACTACATATGTTTGTTTCCTTTTTATAAACAGTGCAATTAATTCTTGAAATAAATGTGGTGAAAAGGCACTTAATAAAACTGGAATCAATAAAAAACCAAATGAAAACAAAAAAACCAACACCAACCTGCTCGACAAAAGGGTTTATGGGCTTGAGATGACAGAAAGAAAACAAAAAGCACCTAACAAATTTATTTCAACATCACGTTTTCTGTCCTCTTTACTGTGAAAGGGAAGTTTTGAAATAGGATTTTGGCCTAATGAGAATTGTCAGAATTTGTTTTGCTTCTACAAACTGTAGTGGTGAAAATCGCTCAGACGCCAGCCTGAAGTTACGGAGCGCGTTGTGCCGGGCGTGGCGCGGCCGTGCGGCGCGGCCGTGCTCCTGTGCCCCCTCGCGGCGCCCCGGGACACCGCCGCGCCGCGTTCCTGCGGGACTACGGGGCACGGCTGGCTTGATGCCTGCTGGTTGTGGTGCTGCCTGCTCCGGACTGTAAACTGCCCTGCAAATTCAGCAGGAAATGGCAACGCTGCTCCTGGTGCTTGTGAGACTTTGTAACATGCAGCATGAGCAGGGGGAATGGAAGCAGGCTTGCCCTCTGCTCCTCTGTGCCACGAGGCATATCTTTATTCTTCGTATCTATGTAGATAAAAAAATACTTTTTGCCATGCACAGGACATCCCCAAGAGTCACAGCATGTGCCTGAGAGTATTTTCCAAACACTTCTTGAGCTCTGTCAGGCTGGTGCTGTGGCCACTGCCCTGGGGAGCTATTCCAGTGCCCAACTACCCGCTGGATGAAGAACCTTCTCCTAATAAACAACCTAAACCTTCCCTGACACGACTTCAGGCCATTTGCTTGGGTCCTGTCACTGATCACCACAGAGAAGAGATCAGTCCCTGCTCTTCCTCTTCCCCTTGTGAGGAAGTTGTAGAAAGCAGTGAGGCCTCCCCTCAGTCTCCTCCAGGCTGAACCAAGTGACCTCAGCTGCTCCTCACACAGCTTCCCCTCAAGGTCCTTCACCATCTTTGTGACCTGCTTTGGATGCTCTCTAATAGCTTTTTATCTTTTGAGGTATTGTGGTGCTCAAAACCGCACACAGGACTTGAGGTGAGGCCACACCAGCACAGAATAGAGTGGGACAATCATTAAATGTATAATATATTTTCTCATACTCTTAAGCAGCCTTAAAGCCACTTGGGAACTTCTGTTTTCCTGTCTTTTCCATTAAAAGTTTTTTTGTCTGTTTCTTTATTTCCATGCTGCTGGCTAGATGGCCAGTCCCAAAGAGTGGTAGTGAATGGGGTTAAATCCAGCTGATTGTCAGTAACAAGCTGAGTCCCCAGGGCTCATTACTGGGTTCAGTCCTGTTTAATATGTTAATTGATGATCTGGATAGTTGACACTAGATTGGGCGAGAGTGTTCATCTGTGGAAGGGTAGGAAGGCTCCGTACATCGATCTGGACAGGCTGGATTGATGGGCCAAGACCAACAGCATGAGGTTCAACAAGATCAAAGGATGGGTCCTACACTTTGATCAAAACCCCAAGCAGTGTTAGAGGCCTTGGGCAGAGTGGCTGGTAAGCTGCTCAGTGGAAAAGGACATGGGGGTGCTGGTGACAGCAGCTTAACATGTGCCAGCTATGCCCAGATGGCCAAGAAGGTCAGTAGCATCCTGGCCTGTATCAGTAACAGTGTGGCCAGCAGGAACAGGGCAGTGATTGTCCCTCTGTACTTGGCCTGGTGAGGTCACACCTCAAATCCTGTGCTCAATTCTAGGCCCCTCACTCCAAGAAAGACATTGACATGTTGGAGTGTGTCCAGAGAAGGGGAAGAACTGGTGAAGGGTCTGGAGTACAAGGGCTGTGAGGAGTGGCTGAGGGGACTAGGGTTGTTTAGCTTGGAGAAAAGGAGGATCAGGGATGACCTTATTGCTCTCTACAACTGCCTGAAAGGAGAGTGTAGACAGCTGGGGGTTGGTCTCTTCTCCCAGACAACTAGTGACAAAATGAGAGGACACAGGCTCAAGTTGTGCCAGGTTTCGACTGAATATTAGGAAAAGTTTTTTCATAGAAAGGGCTATCAAACATTGGAACAAGCTGCCAAGGGTTGTGGTTGAGTCACCATCCCTGGAGGTATTTAAAAGCCATGTAAGTATACTCTTAGGGATGTGGTTTAGTGGAGAACCTGGCAATATTACGTTAACAGCTGGACTCAATGATCTTGGAAGCCCTTTCCAACCTAAACAATTCTATGATTTAATCTGTCTCTTTTGTAAAATCTTGTTTTCCTGGTACATCCTTAAAAGTGAAGCCTCATCTGTTGTCTGAGTTGATCTTAGCTGCGGAGTTCTAATATTTGTTCTGCCATCTCCCTTGGCCTGCCAGTTCAGCTCACAGAAATGGCAAGAGAGTAATTCAGTGGGAAAAAATGAGCTGGTTTTTGTGGCTTTAGAAAGCTGTCTTGCTTGCTTTTAAAAGCTAAACAGCAGAATTCACGGAGTGAGTCAAGGGGCTGCATGTAAATGAGCAGGAGAAGTGTGGAAATTGTTGCAGTCAGAAAGAATAACCACGCAAAGCTGTACCCAGCCTATGAGGTTGTGTGTTTGGGAAGAAAAAACTGCATAGCCATAGATGAAAAAGGGTGCTGGTCTTGTGAGAACCTTCCAAAGGTGCTCATTATTAGAGGCAAGGAAACTTTGACAAGTCTGAGAAGAAGAAAACACCTAGAAAGCAAGCGAACAAACAAATTAAAAATACAACCCACCTTGGATTTTCATAAGCTGTTTCTAAGGTGAATTGTGACTTGACCTCAAAATATTTTACTAAAATCCTGATTCTCCCTTGTCTTCCTTTAAAAGTGCCCACCTTCTGAAAATTTTCAATGTAATTGGTAAATGTTTGACTAAAATATGTAGGAAATACAGTTTTCTCGACAGTATCTTACTGTCTCGAACAGAAAAAAAAATTCCCTGAAAAACAAGTTGGTTTTTTTCCTTCCCCAAAGAGTCTAGCGTAGCATTACTCAGATATTTATATGTGCCACCTCCCCATTTTTACTTAGGTGTTTCTTTAATACAGAGTTGAAACAAAACAAAATTATCCAGAGATTATGTGCTCTCTGCCATAATCCAGCAAAAGGATGCCTTATGCCACATTCTTTACTGTCTTTTTTTCATTGTTCAGGGTTAGTCCCTTTCTATTTTGGAATTGCAGAAAAATTAAATATTTACAAAACTCAAATCCCATGCCTCTGTTTTGATGTTGTTTTTTTTTTTTCCTGTGCTTGGTCAAATTTCTGCAAAAACTTTCTTGATTTGGGGTGATGTTTCGTCACTGTGAGCCATTTGAAGAATGCTACTGCAGGGGCTGCTGCCCTCAGCGGATTGTGTGATATCCTTCATAACATTTAAGCATTGTTTGTCATTTAAATGCTGTGAGCTGGATGAAGTGATATATTTTGCATTAAAAAGCACACAACTTGTCAAAGATCCAGATCAGCATAGATCTTCTCTGTGTGTGCAATCTTTTTCCATCCCCTTGGGCTTATTCATTAAACCATTTTTTGTGCACTGGGAGATCCGGGGCATTATGCTGTGAATGTTAATATCAAGGCTACAGAGCAGATGAGACCTAGATGCGTTTGTCAATTAATATTCTCAATAGTCTGATGAACAGTGCCATTGCCCTTCATCTCCCCAGTTCTGGACAGGAGTGGATTCTGGTTCAGTTTGCAGTCTTGAAGGCATTTGTTGTGTTGTAGTGCAACAACAGGTAGAAATGAATGCAGGTTCTGCCTCCCTGGAATTTTTCCTCATCTGCTAGCGGGATAAAACTCCCACAATGGGAGAAGGTTGATCCCTGTTTTCCAATTACAGGGGCTGTTTTCCTGCAAGAGTTGTATTTGACAGAAATGGAGGAAATCTGTGTGTTGGCTTCCTTGCACAACACTTAGGCTGCTTGACTTGAAGTCAAGATACCTAAATTATGCACTTGGTTCTTCAGCTAAGAACTTTAGGACTGGGTGTTTTGTTAGAAGTAGCAGTTTTGCTAACTGGAAGCAAAATTCATAGTGAAGTAGTGTTGAGCCCAATGTCAATGACTGTGGGCATTGTTGTCATGAGGGATTCATACTATTCCTGAAAGAAATAAAACAAAAACCCCTTCATTATTGTTTAGTTAACAGTTCTCATTTGATCATTTAAAAGGTTTTCATGAAAATTAAGAAGTAAAGATTAGTTTGTGAATGCCCAGAATACGCTTGTAGTACTCCATGCAGTATTTGCCAGTACTGTTTTAGATAGAATTTAGAATTTATAGCAGGTGAATGGTATAACTTTTGAGTGAAATATGATTAAGAAAAGCTTTAAACAGTGTCTTGTCTTTTACATGAAAAATGGTTTGCGTTTGTGTGTGGTGACATTCAACTTAACAAATCTATGAAAAACAATTTTTTAGAAACACTATGCTCAATTTATATTTTCTTTAGGTCTTTTTAGGCAGCCCTTCAGATTGCTGTTTCTAGATATGTTTTGTAAAAAAAGTGTTCCTCACACAAAGTCTGCTAATACACAGAATCACAGAATGATTTGGGTTGGAAGGGACTTTAAAAATAATCTGATTTCAACCCTCCTGCCATTAGCAGGAACAACTTCCACTGGACCAGGTTGCAGATGAATGTGTTTGTTACCTTGCCAATAGAGCAAAAGTATTTTGCTAATATTTGTTCTTGTTGAGTAATTCGGGTGAAAGCAAACCTTATATAATGTAACTGATAATTCTCCTTTGGAGAGAAGAGGAAGAAAGGATTGTCTGCACAGCTCATTTCTATATGAATTTTTTTCCTCTCCTTCAAAAATTTCCATTCCAGTGCAGAAGTATATCTACAGTATGTGACTTTTTTTTCCCAGCTTCCTGAATCCCGATAATATAACCCATTGTGATGTTAACAACCATTTTGATTTTACTGGAATGTGAAAGTAGAATTGATGATCTTTTAACATGGAGCTGTCCCTTACATTTCTTCTTCGTGCACCTAGGAGGAAAGAGAAGGAGTTTCTGCCATTGTTGAAGAGTAATTAGGTGTTATTTTTAGTGGCTATCTTTTGCAAACCATTTTTTATTGCGTCTCTTTCTTTAATCTGAGCCATTCATTGTTCTGGGAACCTGTTTCTTCAGGAGGATCTCTTGCTCTTCTGGGAGTTGCTGTATTGGTGCAGGACCCTATATGAAAAATAGGATATGCTTCTCTGAATCAGAGCATTTGTTGGTAGAAAATAAGGTACCTCCTTTTGTGTGAGATGTTGGCTGTATTGTGAAAGAGCCATGTGTAAAATTAGTTTTTTTCTAATTTTCCTGGATCCTAATCAAAGATCTGCTGTATCCTACACAGATAATTCATGGGAACACATCAGTTGGAGCCTTCTTCCAAGTGGCTTCCTCACTGAAGGGGAGAGGCCTGGGTAAGGTCCTGTTCCTCTTCAGTCACTTTTCACTCTGTTAAGAGTGCTTGGCAAGCTCTGGCTGTGCAACTTGTGTTACATCATCATCGTTTTGTAGACATCTTTAATAACCTAGGCTGTGGCATTCAGCTGAAAAAGAGGAGGTAGGTTCTTCACACCACATACTGATGTATAGATTGCTTTTTATATTACTGAGCCTCCACTCTCTACAGAGGGCATTTCTTTAGTGTCATCCAGAAATTGAAGTGGATCAGAATATTTGAAGGCCTGTAAATCTAGGGTCATCCTTTTTTGTCCATCATAATTGCCATTATGAGGGCAAGTGACATGTAAGGGCTGTTTCTGATTCCGCTGATAGCGTACCTGGTTTTTGAGACCAGGAATACTGATGTCTTGATGCAGCTTTGGAGTCCCTCCACCTGGATGCTCCTATCAGTGGCTAGAAGAGTCCCTGCCCCTCAGTCTTTTACAAGTAGGTAGCTTTCCATTAAGCTTGAAGTTCTTGATCATCTTTGTTGTAGGAGTCCTGTCTTTAGGGAGAACCTAGACTCAGCTTTCAAGGTTTCTATGCTTATGTCCATAGCAGCAGATGAAGGGGGACAGGAGAATGTGGAGGGCGAGGACCTCTTTTTGTGTGTTACTCCATAATGGAGCCAACAAGACCGTTTCAGGTGTCCTTTCTGCTTGCTTGAACAGATTGTGTCTTGCTTGTATAGTTTACGTGTGAAGAAACACCCTTTTTCTTCCTTGTCTGTAGAGGAAGAGATCAAAACATAGTGCTAGGTGTAAAACTTCCAGGTGAGTGGAGAGATGCAGCCGGCTGCTGTAAGCTTTTGTTGTGACATCCTGAGGTTGCTCTGCTGAGTTTTCTGGGAGCTCTCTTTTTCTTTTTGCATTCCCAGTTTATAAACCAGATCATCATGCTTAGTTTTCTTTCCCCACATGATTCACGAGCATTTCATTGTGAGGATAGACTCCCAGAAAGAACCAGAGTGTGTATCTGTCACTGGAATTGAGCCTGCTTTTAGAAAGAGTTTCAGTTTAAATGTCTGTGGATAATAGGTGTGATATGTAAAAGGGTTGTAATTGCCTTAGTCATCTTGTGCTAGGAGTGTAGTTGGGCTATAATTTCCCTTTATAGTTAGTTTTTGTAAAGAGGCACGCAGATTAGGGGAAAGGACAGTGTCTGGAACAATGCTTGTTTGTTAGTTTGAATTTTTTTTTTTTCTATCTCACTTCAAAAGAATTGAATTGAGGTACTCCTGTTCTGGAGACACTGTTTTCCTTCAAAATGAAGGAAATGCAAACACCTGCATCTTTCTGTTAACTCTCTAGTCTCTCCACTTGCAGCAACATTCCTAGATTTCCTGATTATTTTTTAAAATTTCTTTTCAGAAAAAATTTGTTTTAAATTTTGATGGAGTCAATCCGTCTGTTTTTCTCATTATGCTCCTTTAGAGAAAAAGGTAGTCCAAAACCAAGAAAGAAGAGTCCTTGCTGTTACAACTGCTACAGCTCACGGACGATGTTTCACCATTTTTATTCTCTATGTCATCATTGTCTTTTCTTCTCTGTTTGGAGTGCTTTTGTAGCTTTTTCAGGGCAAGGGGGAGAAAAACAGAAAAGCTAAGAAAATAGGTCTAGAGAAGTCTCAAAGACATGCTTACATTTGTTTCTTTTTCCTGCCCTTTTTGTAAAAATAAATAAATAAATAGCAGTTTTGGAAGCTATGAATGTGAGTCTGTTGAGAGGAATGTGTTTGCTCTTTAGAAATGTTGATGGAGAGTCTAAACTATTTTGACCAAACTGTGATAAAAGTCTTATTCACATCCAAGTGGGTAGCCTGAGCCGGGGGCTAGAGTCAGTGTGCTTCTCCTGGATCCCCTTGGTGTTCACTCTTGGCAACTTGGTGATGAAGGTGCAAACCTCTGTTCATCCTGGTTCTGCTGGCTAGTGCAGAGATGGTGTCACAGTCAAAATGCAGAATGCTGGGTTCAGTCTTCATTTGAACGGAAAAACTTCAACACATGCATTGTCCCTCTGTGGCCCCCTCCCCCTCAAAAAAAACCCCACCAAAGAACCAACAACACAACATTTCACATTTTCCACTGCTGTCTGAATTAATACTCTTTAGCAGTTAATATTGGTCTACTAATGAAAAATGAAATCTATGTATGGAGTTTTGGTTAGCATTGTGTACGAAACCTGGCATGTGTTCTTATCTGCCTGTGAAACTTACATAAAGTCTAGGGGAAAAGTTCACTCGAGGCTTAAATTTCACAGCATTCATGCAGCATAAATGGGAGTGATAGCTTGACCTATTTTCTAATAAAGTACCCTATCTGTTTGGTTGTACGATTAGCTTATCATTCTTCCAAATACCTTACTGAATGTTTGAGGGCAAACACTGTTATTTGCAGTGATTATAATTTTGTCTTTATTTCTCTTTTTGCTTGCTGGAGCCAAGCCCACACAGTTCTGCAAAAGCTGTAAAACATCATAGCCAATATATGAATTTTCAGATCATCTGCACTGCGTTTCTTAAGCCTTTTTTTCTCTTGTGTTTAAATCAGGTTCCTTGTGGGGTGAACCTGTATGTGCTTGGAAGAAGAATAAGGTGCTGCATAGTGATCTGTTTTCAACACTTCATTTAAAAACAAACAAACAAACAAACATAAGATTGCAGCACTGCATTTTCCTGGGATCTCTTGAACTGGGAGTTAGTTAAACTCACAGTACATTTCCCTTCTGTGGTTTTGATGTGTTTCTGTGTGAAACTGACGGCAGGATTTGTTCGAGTATGTAGGCCACGATTGTATTAGAATTACATAACCGTGTTGAGTGGTGGAAACAGATGAAAAGACGGGATGTACGGCGTTCCCTCACAGATTATATCCTGCAACAATGAAGACAGCTCAAGCTCTGCAGAGAATGTGGTCACATGCAGTCAAAAAGTTGGGGATTTTGAAAGGGCACGTGAGTTGCTTTTTGTTGCATCTTGCTCCACATCTTTTCTTCCCCTCCTCCTCTCATATAGCCCTCCCCTCTCCAACTCACTTTTATAGCCAGATGACTGTTGTGGCAGGTCTTCTGGTTTTGTTCTTCTTTCAGCGTGATGAAGTTGTCTTTGGTGATCTCTCAGTAGCAAGTAATTGCGTAAATCTCTGATGACTGTCAGTTAGAGCTGCAAAAGCTGCCTGTTTGTAGCACACAGGCGATTTTAGCACTTTGACTTGTTTCCTGCCAAAGATTCTGCTGAGCAGTCTATTTTAGGTATGTAGAAAGCACCTGTCATTTTAGTATATGAGCATTAGACAGATTTAAGCAAATCCCGACTGCAGTATTCTAATTAGAAATGGACTGACTGTAGTCCCTAATGAATTTAGAGTAGCTAATTACAGTAATTTGCATTTACTGCAGGTAGCCTGTTGTCTGTGTGAGACCTGGGTGGACTTGTAAAACAGTTACTGTTAGTAACTGGAGGTGGGGTTCTTAACCATTTTGCCTGCCTTTCTCTCTCCAGTGTTTTGGTGTGCAATCTTGCAGTGAAACTGCGATCCTGTAAGGGATGCACAAGCTGCTCAGGATCCCTTTGTGTTTCCTTACAGATGAAGTATGAAGAAATTGGCAAGGTGATGAAGGCTTTTCATAACTCATCACTTGATGCATTCAGAGGAGAGTCACATCACTAAATGTGGAGTACAGGAATTTCGCCAATTTGGGTGGAGACTTAGATAATAGTTTTTATCAAGTCCCCGACTGATGATTTGTAACATTTGTAGTCTCTCCCTCCTTCTCACTCTTCTCTTCTCCGTTAATCTTATGGTATGGGTTAGCATCATGACAATGGCAAGCAGCAGTACATTTTATAATGTTAAAGAGATTATTCTTTAGAGATTGTTTTTGCCTTACTGGCTTCCTAGGTGACCATTCAGTTCTCTGAACTGTGTTGCAGAGCCTGCATTGCTTTATCAGTACAGCAGAACTAGTCGTGTTGTCTTGGTAATTACATTGTACAAAATCAGCTTTGCAAGTACATCGTGTGCTTTCCTTCCCTGATAGTGTGCAGCAAATGGGAGACAGTTTCCCAAGAAGCAGTTTCAAAAAAGGGATTACTTTAACAAATACTTACAAGGAGCAGTTTCAAAAAAGAGATTACTTTAATAAAGACTTAAGAATTTAAAAGTGAATTGCTTAATTATCTTTTGTTTAATTTTCAGTAACAGTTTCAAGGTAAAAATTAACCCCCAAAATTTACAAAGAATTTACCTGAAACAGTCACTGATACTATGAGGAACTTTTTATAGGCACAAATGACATGATACTACAGGCTTGGCATCTTGCAAGACCTTAATTTTAGTGTCTGTAGGCAGTAGTTTCTCTTTCATTCTTACTACTTACTTTTTTGACCAGATACCATAAGACTTTTTTGTCAGAGCACAGAAAACTTAACTCTGTAGGCTTATGATGCTTTGGCTTACTACCCAATTCATCTCTCCACTTGTGCACAAGGTTATACTTATGCTACTGCTCATGGAAGGCCTAGTTTTCTGGAAGGAAATTCTCATAAGTTTCCTGTTTCATACCCTTATATCCATCCCTGATATCTTTGCAATGCTTTCCTCAGTCCTTTTCCTGCAGTGTTGTGCTGAATAAGCAGTCATTTCTCAGGCCTGTCTTTGTCCCCAGGGGTAGTAAGCTCTCCACGACTTCATTCTGCCTGCCTTATTCTTGCACCTGCTCAGAGCTAGCCTCAGTATTCTTGGCTGGGAGGTAGAGTTGGTAGGAGCTGCATACAGTGCAAACTGAATTTAAGTGATGTTCATGTTACATGTGTAAGTTGTTGAGGCTTTTTTACCAAGAGGAGGATGGAAAAGATTTTCTACCTTCTACAAAATTTTAACCCACCTGCTTGTCCTTCAAATTTTACCCATCGTTTGGTACCAACTTTCATTTCTAAAACTTTATTCAGTGAAGTCAGCTAGAATTTAAATGACACCAAGGCCCCTCTTTAGCACAGACTCTTTTTTTGCAGAACTTAAAAATATGTAGAAAAGCAGGACTGTAGGAAGGATCAGTAGTAGGTAAACTGTTTCCTGCATGCCAGAGAAGCAAGCCTAGTCAGACTACTTCCATTTACGGCAGCATCACAGCAGTTCAAAAAAACAGCTTAGTTAAGGAGGAATTCTTCACTTGTGGAAAAGATTCTCTGTGTAAGGGAATTTACCTAGTGAGTTCAGTTTCAGATAGCTGGAAGCTTAGATGTGTTAGCTGGTTAAATGGTAATATCAGATAATTTCACTATGTGATTCAGCACATTCAACACTGACCCCAAGATACATATGTTTTAATACTAATAGTTGTGAACACATTCTTGTCTGATCTAGGCAAGTCAAAATTTAGAAACAATTACTTATATGTGTTATTTTTAATATAAGCCATCATCTTGTACATCTATTTTTAATTAGACCCCAGAAGTTCTGGAAACTGGAAAGCATTGTTCATTTTCTGGCAGAACAGTGGAAATTTAACACTGTTCAGTGCTGTAAAATTCCTGGTAAGAATGCTGAATGTTTTGCATATTCCCTCAGGATCTCTGAGCAGGATTTATTTTTGTTTTTCAGTACAGTGAATGTGCAATGGAAAACGTAAATCTAGTGCCTCTTTGGGGTCCACAGAATCAACTGGAACTATGCATCAAGGGGGTTTTTTGCATATGAGAAATAGCATCCATAGCTTGCTGAACAGTTTTGCACTGCCAGAAGTCTTACTCTGAAAATGCAAGGGATGCCTTAAAGTACAGGCATACCCTTCTTGTGTCACTTCTCTGTCTATTGTTTTGGAGTTTAGTTGTCAGTACTCCCTATGACGCCTTTAAAAAGACCATTAAGTCTGAACTGAGCTTCTGTCTGAAATTCAATTTTCTGAGATAAGGAAAGACACTTTCAGTAAAAGCAAATAAAATGTATTGACTGAGTATGTGCATGCACATACTTATGCAATGCCTGGATTTTTCTTCTGCAATGACTGCTTTCCATTTTGAAATATTTGCAGTTTGTCAAATGTGGCTCATTTTTCTCCTGGTTTTACAGGGTAGACACTGAAGGGGCTGGCTGTGTACTATATGATGCATCATAGCTGGGTGATTATTCTGTATTGTATTTTAAGCTGTGATGTTGGAAAGATTTCAGGTTATATCATGTAAGATAAAGTGATCGGTTCATGATCAGATTTAACTGGAAATACGGAAAAAAATTGTTTCTGAGAAGCGTCACAGAAATGGCTATACCTGTACTATATAGTGATATATTGTGTTTTCTTGTAAAATTGAATTTCTTGGTGGGAACCTAAATATTTAGTTATGTAATTCATAGTGGACAAAACATTTTGTTAAATCCACGTGAACAAGAAGCAAGAGATCTGAAGTCTAGTTCATTTTGAAAATCTCATTTTCAACTGCTAATCTTACTGCATACTGGGACAGAAAGGTCTTCCATAAGTATTTTATGTGTTATTTGAATCAGGGCTATAGAATGCTAGTTGATCTGAATTGAATGCTTTTGCTGAATAAGGCTTTTCCAGAAAATCAGAATGAGCTGCTAAATCAGTGAGACGTGAAGGGATTCTACCACCCTGGACCTATTAATATTTTTTGCCTTTTTAAAGAAAAATTGTCACTAATTGAAGTACATAAATTTACACTAGTTCTCCCAAAATATTAGAATATCCATATCATTTTTAAACCTGTGTTTTAGTGGGGTATTTCACATTTTAATTAAATAGTTATATACTGTGTGTTTTACTAATTGGTTTCTGTGTGCAACAGGCCCCAGGCATGGAAGAGCTGATATGGGAACAGTACACAGTGACCTTACAAAAGGTGAGTGAGTGCCTGTTATATTTTTAGTTTTCAAGTATTCGAGCACTGGTTTACTCTGAATATGTTTTGCAATAGATGTTATTAGCATATCTGAATTTAGAATAGGATTAATTACTTGTCCAAATCAGATATGTTTTTTATTTTAAAGCTTGGTTGCTACTCGTAAAATAGTGTGACTCTTTAATGTTCAGACTAAATTCAATTAACAGTTTAAGTGCTATATTTGCTACTCTTTGGTGTTTCTAATGACAGTATAATATACCACATGTCAGCCACATAGCTAAATTCATTATTGAAGAGCCTTAAAAATAAAGCAGATGGTTTTATCAAGCAGGTTGTGGTTAATGTCCAACCTTTGTAATAATCACTGAACAGGATTCCATTCTTTTTGTAATATACTTTATTATCTACCAGTGCAGAATCCAGTGGAAAAACACTGTCATTAAAACTTATAAAATAGGTGGACTATGGGTGTCACTTTTAACATTTTTTTTTAAGAAAAGAGGAAGTATCTCATCAAATGGAGTCCTTTTGAATTAAAGAAAATAGAGCACTTGTGTCTGTATTCTTTAATAGCTAGGCTGACACACCACAGTACCAGGTGTGCATTTTGGCTTCAGTGGTGGTGGTCTTCCCAGCTGTTCGGTTGATCTGGCTTCAGTGAGCAGTCTGTACTGAGCTGCCCAAGTCTTTTAGTGTCTTCTGCAATGAACTGAACTTGATGACCCAAGGTGAAATAGCAATCTTTTCTGCATGGCTCATTTCACGTGAGAAAGTATGGTTGAGAAAGGGATGGCTTTTAGGTTACAGAGGTAGACAGGACCTGTAATTTCCAGCGTTTCAGATCTCAGATATCGTGTAAATTAGCATTTCTTCTTTACCACAGAGGCAGACTTAGGCTACTGAGATGGCAAAGGGCTACTGAACTTACTGTGTCAGCCCCTACCATTGAATTTTACCATTATTTTGAATTTGTATTGTTTTGGTGTAAAGCATCAAACTGCTTCCTGTAAAACTAAGGTGCAGCAAGTGAAATGCTTTTTTAAAAGAAAACCACATTGCTTTCTTTCGCCTTAAAGAAATAACCACTTACTATCAGAATTAGCAGAACACAAGGTGATATATTATGAACTACACATGCTGAGAGGGTGTTGGGGGAAAAGCATGACTTTAATTTGATGTGTGACTTTGCTACTATGTTAAAACATTTTGTTCAAATGTAGCATAATTTGTAATTTTTTGGTGATGTGATGTGTATGTTAAATAGCTGATAAAATTAAACTTGTATGGTTTTGTGCTCACCTTGCTGTCAGCAGTTCAGTTGCAGTAACAGTTCTCAGGTCAAGTGCTATTGACATGCTTCCTTGGACTTCTGTGAAGCATTTCTTTGATTTTATGAATGCCATCTTAGGACTTATATGAATATATTATTTCTATGATGACAGGTTTGATATAATTTACGTATTAAAATAGTTGATTGTGACAGAGGAGGATTACAGACAATGAATAAGTTCACTACTTGCTCTTTGTAATCAACCATAATGTTGTTATTTTGATTGAGGAGTAAGTAGTTATTACAAACTACTTAGCAATCAAGATGAGATTCTGGGAAAGCTATTCCACTTTCCCATGCATCATTAACAAAATAGATTTACCTAACAATAAATTTGGTATGGATAACCCGTGGAATGATGAAGCAGGATGCAGGCAAATTTAGTGAGTTCTTTACTTAGTTACTAACAATCATAAGGCTGTAGAGGTTTTGGAAAATAGGAACTTGTCATCATGTTACATGGATGTGTAAACCAAATCTTTCTTAAATCTAGAGATACTGTGTGTTTCTGCAGCACTCTGCATGCAGCTATCATATTTTAAATAATACCTACTTCGAGTGCCATCATGGGAACTTTTATGTACCTCCCTGTCAAAATTTCTGTCAATGTATTCAGGTTTTGTTGTATTTGGTTTTGTTGTAAAGGATTCGAAACGAGGATTTGGGATTGCAGTTTCTGGCGGCAGAGATAACCCTCATTTTGAAAATGGTGAAACATCGATAGTCATTTCAGATGTTCTCCCAGGTGGTCCAGCAGATGGATTACTTCAGTAAGCACTTTTTTCTCTGTCTGGTATTTTGAGGGGCATGGCTGTAGAATACATAAAACCTTTAGACATACTTGGTTGAAATCCTGGTGATTTAATCCCCTCAAGATCCGGTAACCTCTTGAAAATCTAGATGTCTCTTCAAAAAAAACCCCAAAACAACCTAAACGAGTAAACTCTACATAGAGGTGTTAGTTGCTATTTGGTAAGATAATTAAATTTCAGTAGGGTTGAAAAGTCTTTAACAGTTATGTATTTTTCTTTCAAGATTGCATTTCATTTAAAGAAACAGTAGAAATACTTAGTGTCTTAAAACATCCTCCTTGTTCCTCCTCCAGTAAACACATTTAGTGGTCAATCATTAGTTTCCAAGAATGACTTAAATCAGCCCAAAGAAGATTTGCTAAATATTTATTTATATCTGAAAGAAAAAATTATGGAAATAAAGAGTTTCTGTTGTCTTTCTTATAACTTCATCCTTGGTGAGGAAGCATCTATCATGTACAAATGATTTTAAATCTGTAGGCTGAGAGTTTCTGTCCTACATCAGTTTTTCATCCTTTGACCTGAAATACCTGATGAGGACTAGACAATTTGAAAGAATGCCAAATAATTGTGCTATAATAATAATTCAAGAGAGTAGATTCTGTCCTTTTTTACCAAACATTAATTTTTGGTCAGATAATGAAATAGCTGACATGGGAGTTGTTGTTGAATAACTAAATAATTGGGTAATTCTAAAGCATGTAACAAACCATTTTTAACATAAATGTACAAATCCGACATTTTGTAGCAGTGATCCCTGTACACCACCACTGTCATCCAACCTCTTCCATAATCACTTGTGATTTGGGAATGAAATCATGTCCAGGAATTATGAAAGATCATAGGTAAATTGATGATGGCAAGGGAATGCCAAGATATTTGGGCAGCTTCAGACAAAACACATTCTGAAGAAAAATGAATGCAAAGCTGCTCCTCCAGCAAATCAAGGAATATAGGCCTAACCTTCAGAGTGTAAGGGGAAAACAATCCTGTCATCTTTTTTAGGGTAAAGCGACCACAAGTAGATGGACTTCTTGATATAATATTACAACATCAAGTTCAATACTATCTTTGGATGTATGGACTGTCCAGAGAGCTATTTTAAATCTTGCACAAACCTGGATGAAATGGATACTGAAATATAGCATGCTGTTCTGGCATACTCATCCACTAAAAGGAATTGGAAGGGTATGAAAAGAGGCACAAAAATAATTTAGGAGTTAGAGTGCCTTACAAATGGAGGCTTAGAGTATATAATCTTCTTATTTAAAAAGAAGGTTGTGATGTGATTTGATTACGAAGGTAAGATAGTTGGTACCAAAGATTTCTTTTATCTAGCAGAAAATGGCAAAATTACCGGTAATTTGTTGAGCTAATGCTCTGACTGTAAGGTTAGTGACTGAGTAGTCACCAGAATAAACTAATATCAAGAGTGGTAATTTGGAGGTTTTTTAACCTTTTTCACTTTTTTGCATTGAAATGCCTCTATAAATCTTATGAGGTTAAATTAATCAGTGTTATGGGGCTATTTCGTAGGCGGTCAGGTGAGTTAGGTGTTAGTGGTCTATTTGATATGCAGAAGGTCTGAACAGAAAGGTTGGTAATCTCAGTTGGCCTACGTTTTAGGGCAGGGAGGATTTCTTGTGTATTATACTTCTATTTGGGTTTTTTTCCTCCCAATCACCCTTCTGCAGAGTAGATGGGACCTGAACACCAGACTTTCAGAAAAATGTACTACAGTTGTATTTGTCAATATTTGCCTAAATACTGGCATGGCTGCAGAAGTCTGAAGCTTTTGTGAGATTCTTATGTGAAAGAAGTCTAGCACTAGGTGTGAAAAAGGAGGAGTCCTGAAAGAATGTAAAAAAAAAGTTTTAATACTTATCACATATGTTCTTTAAGAAGCATTATGGCAAGGTACTTAAGCTGAACACAGTATACACACAAAAATAGTGCTGCTCAATGTCTAATTTTTAGGTGCACCAAAAGCTGCTTCTAATATTCAGATATTGTAGTGTTTATATAGCAAACACAGTTTTAAAGCAAAACTCCTTGTTAAACTGAATGAAATTCATAGGTTCCCTCTGAAAAAAAAAAAGAAATAAAAAAAGAGAAATTTTGTTCTGCTGTTTTCATGAAGACTTTTTTTATCTTCCTCCCTGTTTCCAGAGAAAATGACCGAGTGGTCATAGTTAATGGGACCCCGATGGAAAATGTTCTACATTCTTTTGCTGTTCAGCAGCTTAGGAAAAGTGGAAAAGTGGCCACCATCGTAAGTAAATTCCAAATGTATTCAGTGCACAGTGGTGTGTACCTGCGTAACCAGTCAGGATTTTGGTTTTCTTCTATTAAGTGTACTTTAAAGGCATAAAGGAAAGCAGTCCTTTGCCAGATACAAAATACAAAATAAATAAAACAAAGACATAGTTTCTGCAGGTGAAACAAAGGAAATTAATCAACAAAGTTATCTTCTTGAAAAACTGAGAATAATTTTTTTATTTTATAATGTTTATTTTACTGAATAATGAGTGGAACAAAATAGAAGTTATGTGAGGCAAATGATGTCCTGCATACACAGATCTTGTCCAGTAATAAATAGAACGTTGTTCTTCCTTCCCTTTTCCCCCAACCTCTATTTGAAACACAAAGAATACACCTGTTTAATTTCACATTCTGATCTTTGATAAGAGTTGGTTTGTTTGTTTGATCTTGTACTGAACAGGTAGTGAAAAGACCAAGGAAAGTGCAGGCTACTGCGCTGCAGAGAAGCCCCTCCCTTGACTATGAGGACAGAGCTTTAGATGTAATGGATGACCATGCAGAATTTGATGGCAAAAGTGCTCGAAGTGGCTACAGTGAGAGAAGCTGGCACAGTGGGAACGGAGGGCGCAGCCAAAGCTGGGGAAACAGCCTGGATCAGAGCTACAGAGATGAGCAAGACCGAGGGCGTAACCGAAGCAGAGACCGTGACAGGGAATGCAGCTACGGCCGTGATCGAAGTCGTGGTAGGAGCGTTGACAGGAGCTTGGATCGAGACTACAGAAGAGATCGGAGCAGGGGAAGGAGCATTGACAGGGATGGTGGCTATGAACGGGACTACAGAGGAGACTACAGCCCACCCAGTTATAGTCATGGATCTTTATCCGATCCTAGATATGGGAGGGAAATGAGGAGTCGTAGTCGGGACAGGCTTCGTTCCCGCAGTCCTTCACCTGAAATACACCACCAACATGAGTACATTGGACCGCAGGATCAGAATGCACCAATCAGTGTTCTCTTAACAAAAGGCAGACATAATGAAGGTGGGTATAGGAGGGGAGGAAAGGAACCAACTTTCAATGGAACGAGGGTTTTGGTGGGGAAAGGAGAAGACCAGAATTACTTTCCTCTTTTACAGGTTAAGTATTGACTTTTGCGGCTGACGGTTTAAGTTGTTCTTTCATTCTTCCTGGCTGATTTGGGATGCTTTTTCCCCAGCACCTTGAACTTTACCTTTGAACAAAGATTTGTTCACCCACATCATTTCAGTCTTTTCAAGCTGCTGTGTCCTTAGTTTTCCATTTTCTCTGCCCTTTTCTTCTGTCTCTGATGGAAAACATGGATCTGATCATGGTTCAGATTACATTTGGCACGTCTACAAAAGAGTTAGCTAGAAAGGGTGAAGAGTAGACTCTGCCTTTAATAATAAGGTTTGTTTGGTTCTGGTCATTAAAGAATACTGAAACAGCAGCAGCTGAAATACTGAAATAGCAGTATTTCAGCCTTTCTTTGCTGAGTATTGAAATGTGTAAATAAAAGCCGAAAGCCTGACTTTTTTTTCACTGTGAAATAAAGACTTGTGCTGGAAAGCATGTCTGAGATTAGGTTGTGCATTCTTTTCTGTTTGGGATTTTTTTTTGGGAGTGGTGGTTTATTTCTGGAGGGATTGGGTGTGGTTGTTGGGTTTTTTCCTATTCTGCCATGTTGTAATTTTATGAATTTTTTGCTAATTAAACTTTGTATGCAGGAGCTAATCTCTTTTTTTCATTGAGTCTGGCAACAATCCTTTTTTCCTTCTTCCTCGTCTTCTTCTGCATGTAAAGTTTCCACTTGTAAAGATAATGCAGACAGGTATACAAATAAGGAGAAATTTAAGGTCCATTTGTTAACTTTTATGTTTACCTACACAGTAGTAATTTCTGCCATTCATACAGATACTTTGCAGACTTGCTGAAAGGTTGTGATCTTTTATAGGAGAACAACATTCTGTTGTTCTAGAATGCATGTTTTTTAAGGATGTTGCCTTCCTTTTTAAGTAGCAAATATACTGACCCAAGTAATTTCGATCACAGGTAAAAAAGGGGGCAGAGGATTAAAAAAAATTTCTTTGCCTGAAACAACCAAGGCATTTCCTGGAGTACAGATAGGACAGGGGGTCAGCATGCAGTAACTGATGAAAAGGAATACTTCTATTAGTGCTTTTTGACCCTTTCCCCCCTCTATGCCATGCAAAATATGAATCAGAGAGAAGCTAGTCCAGTATATTCATAAGCAGCTCCAGAACAAAGGTGTAGTTTTGCTGCTGGAGGTGCAGACCAGACCAAATCCAAACCTGTAATTGGCTTTGGATTGTTGCTTTTTTATATTGTGATGGCAACACAGATATCAGAGACGGCTTAGGGTGAAGTGGATTTACCAGGCCTCTGTTTTTTTCTTTTTTTGTTTCTCTCATGGTATAATGGTGTTTGGTGTATATACACAGTGTAGTTTTTTAAAATATGCATCCTCCATCTTTTAAGCTACAGTGGATTATCTTCTTGGTTCCAGAATATGGACTCCGTCTTGGAAGTCAGATCTTCATAAAAGAAATGACCCGTACTGGCCTAGCAACCAAAGATGGCAACCTTCATGAAGGAGATATCATTCTCAAGGTCTGTTATGGTTTTTCTGCTAGCAGTTTGGCAGGCACTGGTTGTAGTGGTTATTCTGAACTAAGCCATGTTATAGTCAAGTTCACTACTAAACTTGAGCACAATGTGGACTTGTTTGTTATTTTTGCCTTTTTATGTCCAGATCAATGGTACAGTGACAGAAAACATGTCTTTAGCTGATGCCCGAAAATTGATTGAGAAATCACGTGGGAAACTCCAGCTGGTTGTTCTCAGGGACCGAAAGCAGACACTGCTCAACATTCCTTCACTGAACGACAGTGACTCAGAAATGGATGGTGAGGTTTAATGTGGATCCAAAGTTCTGGACTCTGTGCGAGGACAAAATGGAGCTTATATTGTTTTGCTGTGGTAGAGTGATATTCCGTTCTTTAAGAAAAATAACAAAACACAAACAAACCTAAGTAATAGTCAATTAAGCATCAGGTCCCCTTTCTTTAGGTGAAAATAATTTTGTAGTAACCATATAATTACACTTTAGGAAGGGGCAGAGATAGAAGAACCAATGTTGGTCAGGCAAAATCAGTCTTACTTCTTGGAACAAGCAAATCAGTTGCTTTAATAAAAAATTTAAAAACAAGTGCATTGGACTGGTCTCTCCTTCTGAGGGCATTAACATTCACAGCAGCATTCAAATGGAGGGAAGAAATGTCAGGACAAGAAGAAATTAAGTGCCTTTGGGTCACTTGTTTCTATTTCCAGTACCTGTTCTATACAAGTGTATGAGCTGTATCTCAGCATAATCTTGCTTTGGGAAGGGCTCAGAATATTTGGGAGAGCAGGATGTTCTATTATTTGGAATAAGGTACTTGCTTTTCTGGTGTCAGAATATGGGGTGGAACTTTCCGTAGGTTTTACTGTGAAGTCTGAGGTGCAGTTCAAATCCGAGGGCCGCTCTGTTTCCTTTGCCCCTGAAGGGCAATGATGTGAGGACAGTTGATGTGAAGGTGCTCTTTGGTTTGGAAACCTCCATGACACCTCAAATCAACTGTGGTATGCTCAAAGTAGTTCTGTGATGTGAGTGTGTTTCTCAAAGGTTGTGGAGACCTTCCTGAAATATTTTGGGAGGGTGGAGGGGTGGAAGCACTGAAAGGCACTTTTTGAACCTTTGTCAAATCCAACTTGAAACAAGGGTGGGCTGAAATATTCAGTGTATCCTATACGTGAAAACTTTGTAAATACACATGTGGATCAGGTGAGCAGATTACTTAAACAAATCCTGCATTTCTTGATTTGCCACTCTCTTCACAGATATTTCTGAAATAGAGTCAAACAGATCATTCTCCCCTCAAGATGACAGATTACATCATTCTGATCTAGAGTCACATTCATCCAATGAAAAACTGAAAGAGAAACCGAAGTAAGAAATTATCTTCTCGAGTTCATTTTTATCATGCTTGTCAAAGAAGATGTTAAAATTTATGCATGATTTACCTGATTTAATGACATTTTTTTTCTATTTGTTTCTTCTAGTGCAAAAGAGGATCCCTCCAGTAGGATGTCCAGAATGGGAGCAATGCCTACTCCATTCAAATCAACCGGTGACATTGCTACTCCTGCTGTTACAACTGTAGACTCAAACAAAGAACTGAAGTACCAAGATGACCCACCAGGTGAGAACCTGAAGGTTTTGGTTGCCTTTTTTTTCCCTGGCAGAGAATCTCTATTCCCTCAACCATGTTGACAAAGCTGGTATGCTCTTCATGTCAGCCCCACCCTGACACACAGAGAAGAGGTCTGTCTTTGCTTTGTGGTGTGGGGAAGAAACACCTGATATTATTTGACAGTAGTTGCTTATTAGAATTACCTCCTGAAAAAAGCAAATACTCTCCTAGAACATCTGCTGTTAGCCTGTTGCCCTGAGCAGATGAATAAAGTCTGATCTAGCTTGCCTAAAAGAGTTGTGTATCCCTTCCTTGAACTCTTTGTTCTTTTTCAATAATTAAAAAAATAGAAATAAATGAATTTTTGTGAGACATGCTTGATTTTTAAATCTGTGTTAATCTTTGGCGTAAAGATTAACAATCTTTATTTATTATAACAATCTTTGATTGCTATCTGATAGCTAAAAATTGCTGCAATTTTTAGCTTTTTCAGTATCTCAGTAACTTCTTTTGTCTTTTCTTTTACATTTAGTGCCTCAACCAAAAGCAGTTACACGAACAATTCTTAAACCCAGCCCAGAAGATGAAGCAATATATGGGTAAGGTGGCACCTGCTGAGTTCTTTTGCACTCAGTATTCTTCCAATGACCAGTACCTGATTCTTGGCTGCATGGGTTTATGTTCTTTCTCCCATTTGGAGTGATACCCCCTTTATAGCTTAATGCCAAGAAGAGACGTCATGGCTTCTAACTTATGTTGAGTTCAACTTAGTTTTAGAAGTATCTGCCTGGAATCTACCTGGAAGACCCTCTGTTTCTGGACTTGCCTGGGAACATATGCAAGAGTTTTGTTTTATTTTACTTTTATTTATAGGAAATCAATTTACATGTTTTCTTTTGAGAGTTTCCAAATACAGAAATTGAAGAAATAAGAGTGTTGGGATTGTAAGGAGAAGCCTGAAGTTTTGAAAATGTTCTGTAGCTTGATGTATTTTCTTAAAAGGATTTTCTTCTCAGATCTTTTCTGGGTTGGACCCTGCATATGTTGTCATTGATGTGCAAATTAATCAAGTGATTATTTTGGTGAAGGGGAATTTATAATACAGGCTTAGGGTATTACTGAAAATGGCTGACAGATAAGTAGTGTCCTCTGAGTTGGAAGGTCACTCAGGCATACAGCTTTTCTGACAGAGAAAAAGCTGAGCCTAGTCCAGTAGTCTCTCCCACTGCAATGTGGAAGGGCTGATTGTTAACTTATCCATACATTATACTTGGAAATATTTCTCATTAGAAGAAAATTTGAAGACTTCTAACTAACATGCTAAACAGTAAAGAAGATTGTTTAATTAGTTTAATTCATATGACAGTTCTTTAGATTATAGAAGAAAAAACAATTAATATGATTACTCATAACTCAGTCTGTTTTCACAAAAACCACAGGTGTTCATATGAGAGAGGATACAGTAGGTAGGTAATCACTTTGGGGCTTCAAAAACAGGGACCTGTTTCCCTGTTCAGTCAAGTCTGTGCATGCCACTTAGTCACTCTACCTAGTTCATTTTCCACTCTGAAAAATGCAAATTCTCTGCTTCCTCCCTTCACTGAAGACTTACCTGGGTAAATACAGCCTATATAGTGAAAGAAAGGGCATAAGAATATTATTAATATGATATTGTTAAGGAGTTGCAATTTTTTTTTCTTTTGGCATCCTGTTATATGCTTAATATCTGGCCTTACTTCTTCTGTTTGTAAATATTGTAGTCCTAATACAAAAATGGTGAGATTCAAGAAGGGGGACAGCGTGGGTCTACGACTGGCTGGTGGAAATGATGTAGGGATATTTATTGCTGGAATTCAAGAAGGTACCTCAGCTGATCAGGAGGGACTGCAGGAAGGAGATCAGATTCTTAAGGTATGAGTATGTGTCCCTGAAGTGCAAATAACTTCTGTACACTCTTGTTTGCTTCTTAGTGGAAATATGGGAGAAATTATGAGCTTAGGAAATCAAATTATTGCTTTGGAAGGGTGTATATATGGTGGAGGGATCTTACAGAAATGGGTTTTTGAAGGAGAATTGTATACCAAGCTTTAGTTTGTTTATAATGTTGTGAAAGGAGTAGTTAAATATTAATCAAGAAAAATGCTGCAAGATGGGACAATAAATTTTTTGTACTATGTTTCCTCCTAATCTTAGAGGGGGAAAAATTGGGGCCATCATAATTTTCTTCTTTTATCTTTCTCCAGTTTCTTTGGGTTATGGTGATTTAATTTTCAAGTTTCTGATTTATATCATTTTGCCAATTAATCTCTTCATTCTGCTTTTTTTCTGAAAATCCACGTGGAAGGCTAATGTAATTTTCTCTCTACCTCTTTTCTCTTGCCCCTTCTGGAGGCTGCTAAAGTTGAAGAAACAATCTAACAGTGTACAAGCAGAACTGTGTTATTTCAGAAAGATTATTGTTAATAGCTGGAATAAGATATTCACAAGAGACAATCATATTGACTTTTTTAAAAAAATAGGGGAAGAGAATATTTAATATATTTTCAGATGAAAGAAAAATCGATGGTTATTCCTTTTGTTGTTGATTTTTCAGTTGTTGTGGGGTTTTTTTGGTATGTAGGTAAACACTCAAGACTTCAGAGGCATTGTTCGGGAAGAAGCAGTTTTGTATCTCTTAGAAATTCCCAAAGGTGAAACTGTGACAATTTTGGCTCAAAGCAAATATGAAGGTAGGTGCTTTGAAAAAAATGTATGTATATCTATGAAGCTTTTAAGCTGTGCTTTGTCTGTGAAACCACAAATAATCTTTCTTGCGCTTGTTTTTGATAGCATTTCAGTTACTCTCCTTTTCACTAGCTGAGAAGGTAGCTGTGTTCCATACATACACGGCTGCATGTGTGATGTGTTTTTCAGAGTACTTCTCCATGTCTTTCGTTATTAGCAAATAGCAGCTCTTAATCCTGAAAAGTGGCAAGGTACTGTTTGTTCTCCTGCTTTTCTGTCTGTAGCAGCTGGGAGAAGATCTGCTGTTAGCATTCCTTTTTTTCTGAGCCTTGGTAGTCATCAGGGATTTGGTCGGCAGCAAATGGACAGTTTTATTCATGAGCAGTTAAGGAGCAAGCAAAGCTTCTTGCTTTCCTGTTGGGAAAAGGAAAGTAGACTGTCAGACTGTAGTACCATAGCTGCCTTTTGCATTTGGAATGCACAAGTACCTCCTTGCCCCAGAGCTGTAAGGGCTGTACACATACAAGTAGGGAACACTCCTGATAAGTGTGTGTAGGGCAATGAACGTGAATGTGAATGGAAGTCTGAGTTTTTACATCTTTCTGAGCAGACGTTTAGAATTTCAAAGCTGTATTTGCTAGAACCACAGCTTAATCTTTCTTTCAAGTGTAAAAAGATATAAACTAAAAGGGAGGTCTTGTTTTAGTCTACAGAGACATCATGGCCTGTGGCAGAGGAGATTCGTTTTTCATCAGGAGTCACTTCGAGTGTGAAAAAGAGTCACCACAGAGCTTAGCATTCACCAGAGGGGAGATCTTTAGAGTAGTTGACACACTGTATGATGGCAAACTGGGAAACTGGCTGGCTGTGAGAATTGGAAATGAACTGGAAAAGGGTCTCATTCCAAATAAGAGCAGGTAAGGTGGCACCAGATCTTCCTACCCATTGTTAGAAGTAAGAATTTTTCCCCCCTCGCCAAGTCATTTTTCCTTCCTATGTCATACCTTTCTTCCTTTTTGTTTCCCTCTACAAGAATGAATAAATTGTTTTTTCTTTATTTTTACAAGAATTGTGCCTGTAAAAACTGCAGATTGTAGAACCATGGCACTATGCAAGGAGACGATGAGAGAGGGTAGTGTTATCTACATACTAGATCATGTATTTGCAGCAAAGACCTAGTGCTTCTGTCTCAGCAATCAACCAAGCTTTGAGCACTAGCTGCTTCAGCTCCTCTTCCAGAAAATGGGTGGTGGGTCCTATTTTTGTTTGCTTTTTGCTTTTTTTCCCCACTTTCTTCTTTGTTTGTCCACACCCACCAAATCAAATCAAAACAAACAAAAAACCCCAACCAAACAAAAAAACTAAACTAACAAAACCCCTTCACCTTAGGAAGCTCATGACTCTGTGTGCAAGAATATTGTGATGATTAATCTTTTAGAAGAATTTCAGTGCTTGAATTTCTTATGTATGTCCTTATGGATAGTGTTTTAAGTATTTATGCTGAGGCTATTTTTTTTTGGTATCTGTAGTCTGTATTTTTGGGTGAAATATTGAGTGAACCACAGCAACATTTTTGCTTAAATATGCTTCCCTAGTCAAAATTCATGGGAGGTAATAATAAGTGTTCAAATGCATACAATGAGTGGAAGTATTACAGTTAATCAGAAAAGAAAAAAACCTAAAAAGCCAGCCAGACTGTAGCCAAATTTTTAGACTGTAGCTTTTAAGTTCTTGAGTGTGGTTGTGATTTTATGATGGAAGAAAAAGCTCACAGTTACAAGTTATGAAATACGCTTCTTATGTGACTCCCCTGTCTGTTTCCTGGTAAGTACATTTTCTCCTCTCTGTTAATTGATCTGACCAAACCAGCCTTTGTTTCTATGCTGTAGCAACTTAACTTTTGAGGCCTAATGGAAAAGAGAATAGTGACAGTAATTTCTAGGCCTCCAGTTCTGAGTTGCCCTCTCTCACCACCTCTTTGCATTCGCATTCTTTTATGTATGCTTGTGTTAAGTGGCAATTTTAAGAGCTCAGGACTCATTCTTGCCCAGCAACTTGTAGCTGTGGCAAGTCAGAACGTTGTTTTGCTGATGTGTTTGCTCCACAGCAAAGGTACCTGAACTCGTCTGCTTTTATCTCCACTCCTTCCTCTCTATCTGCCAAATTAGCTGTTGCAAATTCAAACTCCATTTTTCTTCAGTGAAAGCACCCTTGCCCTCTTTGACTGGCTCTGAACTCCCTACTTTCTCTGTCAGAGCTGAGCAGATGGCCAGTGTTCAAAATGCCCAAAAGGATGGCTCAAGTGACAGGGCAGATTTCTGGAGAACACGTGGCCAGCGATCTGGAGCAAAAAAGAATCTGAGGAAGAGTCGCGAGGATCTGACAGCTATTGTATCTGTGAGCACAAAATTCCCAGCTTACGAGCGCGTTCAGCTGCGTGAAGGTAAGTGAGACTGCTTTGAGCTGGCTGCCCATTTATTGCTGGCTGCTTTAGCATCCAAATGTTTGGTCAGCTAAGAAAGTGATTTCCAGCAACTTCTAACAATGTTAAATTACAACAACAGGAAGGGATGACATTTTTTCTCAGAACGGAAATTTCTGGATGCTACTAATTATGAGACAGCTTTTTTACCCTTTTAAACTGCTGTTGTTCTCTCTTACCTCCAAATTACACCTGCCAGTTTTAAGATTTAAAATAAAAAAGGGATGAAACAGCAGGGCTTTCTTTGTTTCCTCAGATTCTTCTTGGCTAGCTCTGAAAGTACAACCCATATGCCTGAGATCAACCTCGATCTTCACAAATAGCACTTCAACAGTAACATCAGAGCAAATAGAACCCCAGTATTTTCAATGGATTGTCCAAATGTAATCATGGTTCATGTGGTCTGTCTCCATGACTGTAAACTATCATATTACTAGTGATGTTGAGCAGATCAAGCTGATTTTCTGGGTAGTAGCACATGACAGTATTCTGGAACAAAAGAAACAGTAAAGAGTATTTTAAAGGAGATCCCAGATACCAAGATGAAGACCTGGGGTAATGGTATTCCTCTGTTAACCCTGAGGACTGTCTTTGCATTTGCTTCAACATGAGCAATAACATAGGTTTACATTTCTTTGGTTCTTCAAGCTGCATTGCAGTTGGTTTGTCATTTGTGTCTTTATTCACACAAAACCCCGTGTCAAGGTGCACACAGTTTTGACGGATGGAAAGATAAATGAAGATCTGCTGTAGGTTTTCAGATGCCGAATCTTCTAAATACAATTCCATTAGAAGGAATAAGAAAGCTGTTAAATCAAAACAGTCTCTTACTTTCTCAGCTGGTAAAAGTAGTTTTCTCTGTTATGCTGTAGCACAAACCTCTAAGAAATTTTTTAAAATATATATTTTAATACCTTCAACTTATTCTTAACTTTGCATAGTAACTGAGAGTCTTGTCTTTTATATGTAAAACCAGTCTTATCACATTTCTCTTTTCTCCAAATATTTTTCTTTCAGCTGGTTTTAAGAGACCTGTGGTGATATTTGGCCCTATTGCCGACGTTGCTATGGAGAAGTTGTCAAACGATTTGCCTCACCTGTACCAGACAGCAAGTAAGTTGTCCTTTTAGTGTCTTTTTCATCCTTAACTGAGAGAATGGATAACTTAATAATCACAGCTGCCTGGCCACTCTAGATAAGCTGAAATGTTGTCTTTGCAGAGACAGAACCCAGAGACGCAGGTTCAGAGAAGTCAACCGGGGTAGTGCGCTTGAACACTGTGAGGCAAATCATTGAGCAGGTAGGACATTTCTCTGAAAATTGCTTATGCTCAAAGGCATGGTGTTTGATTTGTTTGCTCCTAAAGCTTCCAGAGTACTCAAATTTTCACTGCGTCTATTTCTGTAATAAGCTTAATGATAAAGCTGTTTCGAAGTTGTTCAACAGCAATTTTGGTCATTTTTATAGCTTTGAACCTGATATTAGAAATCACATTTTCCTTCTCAGGTTCATTCTAAATTTGGGTAGAGGAGAATCTGTTTTACTATATGCTTTCTGAATTTGCCATGGAGGTTTTACTGTCATGAGGTGCTTTACTTGTTCTTAACATTCTAAATGTGATATAACTCTGGGAAAACATCCCACAAGTTATGGCCTTATTTGGACACAAATATCCCAGTTTTCCTAGGATCCCATGTTCCAATCCCCTCCACTTGTTCCCACATGCACCACATTGACTGGCTTTTCTTGTCAACAGGATAAACATGCTCTGTTGGATGTCACTCCTAAAGCAGTGGACCTGCTAAATTACACCCAGTGGTTTCCAATTGTGGTGTTCTTTAACCCAGACAGTAAGCAGGGTGTGAAGACCATGAGACAAAGGCTATGTTCTACATCAAACAAGAGCTCGAGAAAACTTTATGAGCAAGCAAACAAACTGAAGAAAACTTGTTCCCACCTCTTTACAGGTAAGGAAGAATGTTTGTTTAACCTGCTTACTAAGAGAGTAGTGTGTGTCACTGTGTGAGTCTCAAGACATCTACTTATTAGGCTGGAACTAAAAGAGTGTGACGGTATGGTCATGAGTAATGCCTTCCTTGATTTTTTTTCAAAGTTCCTTGTTCTGCCAAATTCTAATGCAGAAGAATTTGTGAGCTGGTGTACTGCCATTAAAAGATAAGTGATTTAATAAGCTTGGAAATGGACCAACAATAAAATAAAAGTACCATGCATCTGTCAGTGATCTAAATGAAGTGGCTGTTTAACATTCTCACATACCTAAACCAAAAAGTGTTAAACAGTAAAGAATGGATAAAGGATTGCATTGCACTTACAGTGTATATATACCTTTTCCTTCAATTTTTACAGCAACCATTAATTTGAATTCAGCCAATGACAGCTGGTATGGTAGCCTGAAGGATACAATTCAGCAACAGCAAGGAGAAGCAGTATGGGTTTCGGAAGGAAAGGTAAGCAGCCAGCCCATAGTCTGTGAAGCTGTACAGATGTCTCAAAGTACCTCTTGCCAGTAAAAATTGTTCAAAATTTCATTTGGCAGTGGTTGATAGGCTAGACAAATAATCAGTTGATGTATGTCTGTAACAAAAAAATGTTATTATTCTTTCTGTTACACTTTGGAGCCTTCATCACTAATGCTGTGGCTAGGGGAGAATGGTGATGAGGGATAAACTTTTACAGGACTTCTTGTTGTGATTCTGCATTAGTTTCTTTCAGTTCCACAGAGTCATTCCTACGAGTTTGTTTGGCCTGATGTTGAGTCTTAACTTGACTTTAATTCCAATTTATTTAATCTTTGTCCCTTAATTGTTCATGACTTTTCTCTAGATGGATGGCATGGAAGATGATGCAGATGATCGTATGTCCTACCTTACTGCTATGGGTGCTGACTATTTGAGCTGTGACAGTCGGCTGATCAGTGACCTCGAGGATACAGATGGAGAAGGTGGTGCATACACTGACAATGAACTTGATGAGCCTTTGGAGGAACCAAGGATTTCATCTGTTAGCCGATCCTCTGAACCTGTGCATCACGAGGAGGTGAGATGATTGCATTTTTCAGTGAGACTGAACTTTGGGCTTTCTGAAAACCCTTTATGTATGGCTTAAAAATCAGAAGGGTTTTTTTAACTGCAAATTTATCTTGCTTCTGATAGTGTTTTAGAGCTACACTGTGAAGAGCAAAAATAATAATAGCTCTGCTTTTCTGCCTAACTTTGTAGATTTCCTGATGAAGTCTCATCACCTTGAACTTGTCAATTACATTAGCAGCGATTGTCTTCATGTTGCTGGCAGTCTTTTGACTCCTGGTTACTGTTCCCAAAATCATAAGCTTGAGACAGAGGAAGAATTATTGGATTACTGGCTACTGCAGTGATTTTCTCTTATTTTCTTTCATAGAGTTTAAAAAAATTTAATCCAGAACCAAGGGCCCAGTTGAGAAAAGCTGGTAGCAGGGAGATCCTTAGAGAACCGAGTCCACCTCCAGCATTCAAGCCTGAACCACCTAAGGTAAATTTGTAGAAAAAAATCTGAACACAAATGTCCGCTTTCTGGATAACTCTCCAGGGTGGCACATCAGAAGGAGCAATAGACATGATCAGGGACTAGAAAACATTTTAGATGTGGACAGAAGAAATTAAAGTGTGTTGCAGGATCAAGCAGAAAGAAGATTTACTGGATGACTGGATAAAGTTCTTCTGAAATATATGTGATTTCCAATATATAATTTCCATATGGAATAAGGAAATTTTGTATCTACTAACAAACTGAGAGGCACTTTTTTAGCTCAACAAGATCAAAAGTAGGCTAATCACCAGGAAAAACAAATCTGATGGCTATTACTGTGAAGCACAGAATCAGGATCTACCACCTGACCACCTGATGCAGGAGGGAAAAAGTTACTGTGTTTGGACACTATGTTCTATTTCAGAAATTTTTGAATTCCCCTGACCTAGAAGTCCTTTCTTCATGAGGAGTGGTGCCCTCATATACTCTAAATACTCAAAATATAGTCCAAATGTGCTGAAGATAGGTCACAGTAGAACATGTGCAGGGAAAATAGAAGTGGAATATAAAACAGAATTGGGTTCTGTGCACTTCCAAATTTTAGGTCATGATACTCCACATTAAATAGTGAAAAATTATTTGGGGCATCAGTTTTCTCTGTGCTGCACTCTAACTCATGTAGGTCTGGTAATCCTTAACAAATAGAACAAACAAGTCTAAATGTACTGGTCTTCTATAGGCTGATGTATGGTCCATGAGCATATGCCCAAAATGTTGCAGCAGTTCAAATATCTTTCAAGTGTTACATCATATAAAGATTGACACTGTTAAATACATAGGCGAAGTCATTACTTTCAAGTTAAAGCCCTCTTTTGAAACCAAAATTATGAAGTTGCTGATGTAAACTTTGTGGGTTTTATACTTGCAGGGAAAGTTACAAAACAAAGAGGATCCATATGACTTCCCCAAGAACTATGACTCCAAATCAAGTAATGTTGCTGTCAGCAGTGAGACTTCAACTGTATTAGCAAAAGCAGCACCACCACCTGTTTCTGTGAAACCTGCCTTTGGGCGTCCCATTCTGAGAAACTCTCAGCCAGCAGTCCTGCCTGCAGAGGAGGAGGAGGCAAAGTTGGAAGAGGAAGGAAGCGAACAAGAAAATACTCCAAAATCAGTACTGAGGAAAGTAAAAATATTTGAGGAGATGGATCACAAGGCAAGGATGCAAAGAATGCAAGAGCTACAAGAGGCCCAAAATGCTAGGGTATGAAGAAATGCATCTCCCCCATCCTGTGCTATAAGACCTATAGAACAGCCAGAGACCTGAAAATGAAAATCGTGCCCTTTGCATTGTGCTGCTTTTGGAGGGAGAAGTTTGGGAAACCACACAAAGAGTCATACAGTTGTGTGGATTTGTATACAAAAAGAGGTCATATTTTAAGGTTTCCTATTTTAACTATAAAAACCTGACATCCAATAATCCTGTTGCTTTTGGCAATCCATTGTTCTCAAGTATGGTTTGAATTACTACTCTACCAAAAGATTATATAATTGTAGGAATATCAATAGGATGTTACCAATTTGTGCTTTAATTTAATTTAATTAATTTCAGATGTAGCTATGACCTGCTAGGTCCTAGATCCTCATATAGGATCCATAATGGATAGAGTTAAAAAGAACAATTATTTTCTTCTGCTTTCTTTTAAAGCTCGAAATAGCTCAGAAGCATCCGGATATTTATGCTGTCCCTGTCAAAACACAGAAGTCGGAACAGAACTGGCCCCAGCCGATGAGGTAAGGTGTATCCAGTTCCAAGCATTCTATCCTGATTCTTGACTTCACTAACAGGAGGAAGCTTGCCAGTTTTTGTTCATACAAGTCATCCTGCCTTGCTATATCATTTTGTTGTGGTGCCTCAAAGATTGCTGTAAAGGTGGGGCAAAATTCTAGTGAACTCTTCAGGGAATTCATTTCAGGGGTTTTTTTCTTTTAGTTCATTTATAGTATTTGAGTCATCTAGGAAGAAACACTATACTCTTTCACTGAAATATTTGCAGAGCCAGTTTTCTGCCCCAATCAGTATTACAAAGAAGCTGGCCTGCATTCATGTCCTCTGATGTCCATTCTACCTCTGCTAGGTACTTGATGCCTGTTAGTCTATCCTAACAAATAATTGCTGTTCTAATAACACTTAATTACTTAAATGCTTATTCTTTACAGATAGCTAGTGTGGCTAGGTAAACTAAGGATTAAAGTTGTCTCAGGAGACCCATCAAGTCTCATGAAAGTAGCAGTCTTTTATTAAAATTCATTGAGTTCTGTGGGGGGTTGACCACTGTGTCACCTTACGCTACACACACCGCACATTTCTATGACTGACCAGTCACCTATGCAAGAGCTAACACACTGCATGATGGATTTTGTTTTCTGCTCTTCAGGACTCTTCAGTTTTCCTTGCATCTTAGTAATAGCCAAAAGGAATGGGACTTCTTTTCCTAGTGAGTCAAATGCTTTGATGTCCCAGTAAATAAACTAAAGTGCAAAAATGGAAAACTGTTATTTTCTGGATTTCTTGGCAGGTTCAGAAAACCATATTTTTTATATAGCATTGGAAGCTTTATAAAAGTAATGAAAATTAATCTTTCACCATATTTGCAGAATATTTGCTTACATGCAGAAATCAGTGTTGTTGGCTCTTTACAGGAATGTTAATGATTGGTGTAGAAGGGAGTATTTAAGCCCTGGGAGAAAGATGTGGGGAGAATACTATCTTGTTTTTCCAGAACCTGGGTTGCAAAAATCACTGGTTTTGAAACTGAGGAAATAGCCTTCCTTGACAGATTCTATTTGTCTATGTCTGCTTAATGTCACCTCAGATGTGTAGCACCACAGTGTATGAAAAGCACATGTGTGGGTTATTTCTGCCCTCTTTTAAGGCTGAGAGCTTTAGTGAGAGCCTTGAGTGAAAAGGCTACCAATTTAAGAAGTGTCACATAAGAAGTCTTTGGACTTTGAGACAGAAGACCGAGGATGCAAAAGAAGAAGGAGGAATAGAAAAAGTACTGTGCAAAACTAGTTAAGGGATATGTCAGCCGGGGCAGCAGCAAGGCTGAAAACCTCTCTGCTCAGGGAATAGAGTGCTGTAAAACTATTGATGTCTGTGCGTGTGCAGGGGTGTTTAAAATTTTAAATTTGGCATTTTTCCAGGTAGGTTGAGTAGATTAAGTCTGAGCATCATCCTCCAGCTTGGTGGAAATAAGATGCCTCTCCAGATAGGTTTACCATAGTCATGCAGTTTTTTATTGGCTAGAAGGGGTTTCACTTGCTCTATCTGCCATTCTAAGCTGTATGTGGCCATACAGCAGATATTACCAGTTTTTCATAGTGGAAGTAGACATGATCTCTCTCTTTTCCTGTTCTGTGTTAGCTCCAGGCCTCCAGAACCCCAGAAGCCTCCTGTTAGACCTTACCTGGAGAATCGTGTCAGTTATGGCAGTGATGCAGAGGAGGAGGAGGAGGAGTACCGCCGGCAGCTGGCAGACCACTCTAAGAAGGGCTATTATGGGCATCCATCCAGATACAGAGACACAGAATTGTAGGCTTGCTAGTATGTCCATGTCTAACACTCTTTCAAGGTTTCTTCCTTCGCAGCCAAAGTGGAGCAGTAGTTAGTCCTGAAAAGCTATATTTTTACTGGGGGTGGTGTTAGAGGGTACGCTACTCAACTCAGACATATCTATACACTGGAACTGGAAGAGTTCGTTTTTTGGGGATATTATTTTGTCAGTGTCTATGAAAAGAAATCACTATTGCCTGAATGCTGTTGCCTGTTTTATAAGGACCAAATCCTTAAAGTTTGTGTTAATTCTTGGTGTTTTCATATTTTAATATAAGCCCCCCTTTTTCCTTTTTATTAATGCTGCCTTTTTGGACTATTCTGCTGTGTTATGAAAGTATGATCCCAGAGATACACTTCCTAATGCAATAGAACTAAATGTGAAAGTGTATTTGAAGAACAGTAAGTGCCTTTAACAAGAAGCATCTGAAGCTGTTTTGACATCTGACACTTGGTGCAAAGCCATAACACACTAAAAAGGGGATTGACTGTTTTACCTATCTTTATTTTTTATCAGTTTCATGGTAACAATTTTCCTTGCATGTTATTTTTCTAAGTTCATAGACGCATATGCAATATTCATAAATACTGACTGTACATATTAAAGGTGCAATTGACTGGGTGGCTGGAAAAGACCAGGATGTGCTTAAACAGAGAAAACGGTGTAGAAATTCAGTCACGTATTAAAATTTACACAGACTGCAAATAATAAAGTATATATTCTAGACAAACCTTGTGTCTCTCATTTTTCTTTTGAACTGTATTAGTCGAGAATTGCTGACCTCTATGAGTACACTGTTTCAGTTCAGGGTCTTCTCTCCTTCTGTTCAAGTAACTGGGAAACATCACTGTTGATGTGTTTCACAGTGTTCTGAACATCATTTAAAAATCTACTGTGATTTAAAACTGGTGCAGAAATATGGAAGTTCTGCATGGGACTTAACCTTTTAGAGTATTAAGTTTTGCCTCACCATTTCTGCTCTTTATCCTTATACAATAAAAATTCTTGAAAGTGTCATAGAGGAAAATTTCTTTTGGTCATACAGTATGAAAGATGGTTTTCTAATGGTCTTCTAAAAATAAAATGCCTTCCAACCCTAACCATTATATGATTCTATATTAGGAAAATATTCCTCCCCCAGAGGGTGGTTCAGCACTGACTGGAACAGGCTCTCCAGGGCAGTGGTCACAGCACCAGCCTGACAGAGTTCAAGAAACGTTTGGACAGTGCTCTCAGGCACATGGTGTGACTTTTGGGGATGGTGCTGTGCAGGGACAGGAGTTGGACTCAGTAATCCTTGCGAGTCCCTTCCAACTCAGGAAGACCATGATTCTGTAACACTCTCTTTAAAAAGGTAGAATTTTCTTATTGAAGCAATAGGATGAGGAAACTTGTGCTGCACAGATTAGAATAATTTACATTGAAATTAAATGTAAATTTAATCAAGTCAGACCGTAAACTGTACAGTGCCAAGTCCACCACTAAACCACGTCCCTACCATATCTACACATCTTTAAAATTCCTTCAGAGATGGTGACTCAGCCGCTTCTCTGAGCAGTTCTAATGCCTGACAGCCCTTTCTATGAACAGATTTTTCCTAATACCCAATCTAAACCTCCCCTGGTCCAACTTGGGCCCATTTCCTCTTGTCCTGTCACCTGTTACCTGGGAGAAGACTGACTCCCATCTCACTACAACCTAATTGTAGAGAGAAATAAGTTTACCCCGAGCCTCCTTTTCTCCAGACTGAACATCCCCAGCTCCCTCAGCTGCTCCTCACAGGATTTGATGTCCAGATCCTTCCCCAGTTCCGTGGCCCTTCTCTGGACACTCTCCAGCCCCTCAATGTCTGTCCTGCAGTGAGGGGGCCAGAACTGAACACAGCACTCGAGGTGTGGCCTCACAAGTGTCAAGTACAGGGGGTCCCTTCCCTTTCATCCCATGTTATACTTTCTGGTCCTGCTGGCCCTGATGCCATAGGCCACCTTGGCTACCTGGGCACACACAGGCTCATATTTGGCCACTGATGACCAGCACCCCCAGGCCCTTTCCTGCCAGGAGATTTTCCAGCCACTCCGGCCTCAGCCTGTGGTACTGCTTGGGATTGTGACCCAGCATGAGGGGGGTTCACAAGGGCAGGACCTGGTACTTGGTATGTTGAGCCATACCAGTGGCCTTGGCTCATCAATCCAGCTTGTTCAGAGCCCTCTGCAGAGCCTTTCTACCCTCGAGCAGCAACACTCCTGCCCAACTTAGTGTCACCCACAAACTGAGGGGCACTTGATGCCTTTCCAGGTCATTGATAAAGAAGATACCAATATAATACAAATATGTGATATAAATTTACAGAACACATGAAATATATCGATTTAAATGTGGTGTAAGGGAGCTAAGGGGTCGGTCTCCTAGAGAAGCTGTTTGGGATCGGCCCGTACCGCGGCAATCGGGGTTGTTGCGGCACAGGGGCTGTTCCCGAGTCGCCGGCAGCGGGCGGCGGGAGGCGCTGGCGACACCCGCGGGCTGCCACCGGGGCCTCCCGGCTTCCAGCCGCAGCCCAGGGAGCGCGGGGATCGGGGCGGGCAGGCGGGACGTGGTGCGGCAGGGTCACAGCTCCCTCGCCGGCTTCCCGGCCCCGGCTCACTCAGGGATCATCCACCTCAATCAGGATGAAGAGACTGAATTTTACTTGATTTATGGGGAAACACTGTGACAAGTGATAAGGAAAAGGCTGAGGTACTCAATGCCTTTTTTTGCCTCAGTCTAGAACAGTAAGAGCAGCTGTCCTCTGTGTACTCGGCCCCCTGAGCGGGAGGACAGGCTCCTTATAAGTGACATAGACAGAGAGATTGAGTGCTGTTCAGCAGATTTGCAGATGACATGAAACTGAGTAGTGCATGAGACACAAAAGCTAAAGGATGGGATGCCATCCAGAGGAACCTGGACAAACCTGAGAAGCGGGCCCACAAGAACTCCATGTAGTTAAATAGGTCCAAGTGCAAGGTGCTGCACAGGGACCAGAGCAATCTGAGACATGAGTACAGAGTAGGAGAGTATCCCTGAGGAGGAGGACTTTGCGGGTTCTCATGGCTGAAAAGTTGAACATGAGGTAACTGTGTGCACTCGCAGCACAGAAAGCCAAACATGTCCTGGGCTGTATCCAAAGCAGCGTGGGCAGCAGGGAGAGGGAGGGGATTCTGCCCCTCTGCTCTGCTCTGGTGAGACCCCACCTGCAGTGCTGCATCCAGCTCTGGGGTCCCCAGCACAGGAAGCACACGGAACTGTTGGAGTGAGTCCAGAGAAGGCCACCAAGATGATCAGAGGGATGGAGCAACTCTCTCATAAAGAAAGGCTGAGGCAGCTGTGGTTGGTCAGCCTGGAGAAGACTTTGGGGTGATCTTACAGCACTCTACCTAAAGGGAGTCTACAAGGAAGCTGGAGAGGGACTTTTGACAAGGATATGTAGTGGTAGGACAAGGGGCACTGGCTTTAGGTGGAAGGAGGATATTTTTAGATTAGATATTAGGAAGAAATTCTTTACTGTGAGGTTGTGAGGCACTAGAACAGGCTGCCCAGAGAAGCTGTGGATGCCTCATCCCTGGAAGTGTTCAAGGTTGGGTTGGATGGAGATCTGTGCAACCTGGTCAAATGGAAGGTGTTCCTGCCCATGGCAACAGGGGGTGGAACTAGATGTTCATGGGATCACAGAATCATTTACGTTGGAAAAGACCTCTGAGATCATCGAGTCCAACCTTTGACCAATCATCACCTTGTCAATTAAACCATAGCACCAAGGTCCCCATCTAGTTATTTCTTGAACACCTCCAGGGATGGTGATTTTACCACCTCCCTGAGCAGTCCACTCCAATGCTTAACAACCCTTTCCATGAAGAAACTCGTCATGATGTCCAACCTGAACCTTTGTCCTCTTGTCCTGTCCCTAGAAGAGGCTGACCCCCCCCTGGCTATACCCTCCTTTCAGGCAGTTGTAGAGAGCAATAAGTTCACCCCCAAGCCTCCTTTTCTCCAGGCTAAACACCTCCAGCTCCCTCAGCCACTCCTCACTGGACTTACAAATTCCCTTCCAACCCAAGCCGTTCTACCACCTATAAGAGGGAAGACTGGCACACATAGCTGTATGGAAAGCAAAATGGAGAAAAATATTTCCTTTCAACATGGTCAGTGTCAAGACAGACGGGGAGGAAGCTGTCTTGTGCGGTGACAAGCCAAACCTACCTGAGCTCCTTTGTTACACACTGACTTTTAAAAAGCATTGTGTTTTGACTGAATGGAGAAAAGAAACTGGTATCTAGAGTAGATTATACGGTTTAACACAGGGTATTTATAAGAGGTCAAAAAATGACTATTTTGCAGGAATGTTCTGTCTCAATTCTCCATTTGCCATCCTATGTATAGGCTGAACTTCAACTTTCCATTTGCCTTAGTGCCTGAGATAAAAGAACACATGGATAGCAAATATTCATTTCATTCCTCCATTGTGTTATAAAATATGATGAAAAATTTCCATTAGAGAAGTAATTTACAGCATTTTAAAGATGTTAGAAAGACAAAATTGTGCATTTGTTTAGCTTTAGTCTTCCTGTAATGAATACATATATAGCTAGACAATCTTTCAGGAGCAAATCTTTTTTTGCAAATTGAAGACTAGATAACCTTTCCAGAATAATGACCTTTTAGGTCTACTTGGAAATATAGCTGTGCTTTGTCAACTCTTTTCCTTATTTCATTCCAGCTTGGAGTAGTCGGTCTGTGCTTCACCCACAGGCAGAGAAATAAACAGCAATCTGTGCTGCATCTTCATATCACTCAGTTACTCCTTCCAGTCATTACTTTTAATAAATCGTTTGTTCTTGAACGAATCAGTAGAGGTAGATGATTAGGGTAGACAGTGTCCTGAGTCATGCAATGTCACTACTATGCTTTGCCTACTGCAATAATCAAGAAACTGGCTAACTGCGGAGGAAAAATTTATTGTTATTAGACAAACACACACACACACAAACAAAACCAAACAGAAACCAAATCCTGGTGGACTAAGTCAGGTTCTAACTGTTCTGTGAGAAAGTGTAGACATGTTAAGACAGACAAGAGAATAAGACACCTGAACCTATCCTATCTTTTTAAGAAATACAGAAGAGACTATCTCCTACTTTTCCCTCTGTGACACTCAGGATGGTATCCTCAGTACTTCACTAAGAAAAAAACCTGGACAAAGCTATTTTAACTTTTGTGTCTGGGAGATATTATGAATACGATGAAGTTTATCTGTTTAAGTCACTAGAAGCCAATAACGACCACAGTTTGGAAAAATACTTGCGTACAATTTATGGAAATTGTTGTAGCATCATGTAATAATTTCCTTGACTTATATACATTTTTTACTGATTTCTGATGCACTTCAGACCAGTTTTCCAAATAAACATTCTCAGTAAGCGAAAAGATTTCATCTCATGTTACACTTTCTGTATCCCACTCTGAATGTTGTTACTCTTTGTTGTAATAGGTAAAAATAGCATTTTTTTTTACCCTGGCGGTACATCCAGTCCAAGTTCGCTTAAGCAACTTTTTAAAGCCTCCCAAATACCTACATGCTGAACATAAAGGAAATTCTAAAACAGCATCATCGATCTGCTTGGAGTGACTACTAGACTGGGAATGAAGCCAACCACATAGCAGTGGGTGCAACAACAGAACAAGAATACTGTAGGAATGAGGCCATGAGAGATGTCATGAAGGGATGCCTGTGGGCATGATGGCTTGCTGACGGGTGACAGGTCATCAGGAGGATTGTAGCTGACCCTTACCACTGCAATTGGCAGGGTGGAACAGGGGGTGACACCAAGGTGTCCCCATTGTGTTCTGCTCCACCTTTGCACAAGACCCACAGATTTTGTAATCTCTCTCTGTATCCTTCATCATCATATAACGTGGCTGCCCCCTCTCCACATTCACACTGGCAGTAACAGGGGTTTGGCTGCAGTCTCACGTTCACTTCTCCAATATATAAAAACTGGTATCTGAAATCTTTCATGGCAGAGGATGAGAACACAAGCACCTTGCAGACAAGTCAATGGGCTTGCTCCTCTCTCCTTCCCAAAGCAGGGACATCTCCTTTGCAAGATTTGACCTCCAGCTGTGTCAGAGTACACCTGGGAACACTCGTGCACAGCACTGTACACTTTTTCATGTCTAGTGGATCTACCTCTGGAAATCTAACAAGAAGTTATAACCTGATGCCCCAATAAACTGAACTATTGGTGAATCTGGGTTCTTGAAAGTTCTTATTCAAGGCGATCAGACTGTGTTGAGTTATTAAACTGCACTATTTTTGTGACTCTGTGATTGTGAATGAGACCAGACTTACAGTGTAACCCCCACCATTGCTGCCTCTGGGATCTCAGTGAATGTGACTGGACTTAGAGAAAAAAGTTGATTCTAATCAGAAATTAAGCCCAGCTGCACCTAGCCTGTGTGTTCTCTGTGGATCAGCTGGAAACCAAGAGGATTTATATTCTACCAGTCTTCTATACTCTTTATGCAACATATACACAGCTAGGTCTCAGACTAAAAAACCTGTTTATCTGACCTCTTCATCCAGGCAGTATCACTTACAGACTACTGCCTTTGCAATCACATATGTATTCACAGGAGGCAGGGAAGACAGCAAAACAGCAGTTTAAGACTAGTCTTCATCAAAATACAGTCAAAAACATGGGCCAGATATCCCAAAATACTGTGATAGTCCTC
This sequence comes from Falcunculus frontatus, assembly GCA_013398115.1. NCBI lineage: Eukaryota > Metazoa > Chordata > Aves > Passeriformes > Falcunculus > Falcunculus frontatus. The sequence goes on from VZRV01010400.1 coordinate 295,525, forward strand.
ACCAACTCTGTTATATGGCAAAGGAAGGCAAATGACGGAATTGTACTTTTTGTTACCCCTATTCATTCTTCCCATTTATTGTCGGAATTCAGACCTGTATTCAATTGACACTGATATTCCCTATTGCTCGGTTACTCATATGGGGGAAAAGGAGTATTTCATTCAAGTATCTAACTTCTTCCCATACTAGTGTTCGTATTTCTCTGGCATTTATAATCTCTGCATTTAATTAGCAGTGTTTATGTATCAAAACCCACATATTAATACAAATTTTTGTACACATGCACACATTCTAATTATATGTACCCATCTTTTGAGTCTAAATGGTTGTAAGAAATAAAGATGAGGAGAAAGAAAATATTTTTCCTGAAAGAAAATAAGTAGAGAAAGCTTAATTGAAGCTTGGAAGTATAAATCATGCCAGAAGGTCCTTGACTCATCATCAAGAATGTTACTTTATTTCAAGCATGTTCTTCCACTGCTAGAATATTAAGAAAACAAGTAGTTATGTAACTCTTTATTTTAAATTCTCATTATATATCCTATAGAATTTTCAAGGTAGAGAGAATACGTAATCTAACATATGTATATTATATTCTAATATCCCGAATAGCTGAAATAAAAAGAAAGTAGCAAAACAAAACAAAAAAAGACTATGAAGTCATAAAGCAGAAAATGAAAGTGTTGTCAAAAGCATACACAGGGGGGAAAACCTTAAAAACCAACAAATGATGAAAGAAAACTTCTCCTACTGAATAATTAAATGTCAAGATTTTGAAGAAATGGGAGTCTACAACTGACTTAAAAGCACCCAGTGTAGCACTCAGAACTTATACACAGGAAAGGAAGAACATTAGAGCTTGTCTTTATCATGAATGCTTTTGGCTTGATACAAATTGGCCTCATACTGTCATGCACCACCATCATTTCCAGTCTTCAGTGCAGCCACCTCCCTCTGCAGCAAAGAAAAGTGATCGAGAACAGTCTGAGACTCCTGGATAAAATGGGCAAAAAGTTTCCTCAACAATGTCTAAGAGAGAAAATGTCCTTCAGATTTCCTACACAGGTTCTGCGGCCCAGGCAGAAAGAGAGTGTTGGAGTTGCCATTGAAGAGATCTTCCAACATATCTTCTATATCTTTAGCAAAAATCTGACTCTAGCTGCCTGGGATGGGACAGCTTTGGATGAATTCCAAAATGGACTTTATCTGCAAATTGAGCAATTGGAAGCATGTGTAATGAAAAAGCACACCCACTACCATCGGAGTAAAGAAACCAGCAGGCTGAAACTGAAAAAGTACTTCCAAAAAATAGACTGTTTTCTTAAAGACAAACAACATGACCTGTGCTCTTGGGAGATCAGCCGTGCAGAAATGAGGAGATGTCTCCAATTGATTGATAAGGTGACAAGGAAGCTTAAAAACTAAGGTACAAATATTTTAACCTCTCATCATTTATAATATTTATAAACAAGTATTACAAATAACATTTATTATTTGTTCTATGATCTATCTTGTGGCAGCGGTCTAGTTAATTTTTATTGTTTTTAAATAATTATGCTTCTGAAATTCAATTTTACAAATGTAATGCATTATTCAATGTAATGTAATTTGTTTCCTTGGTAAGCAAGGTGTCTACTCTAGGTATAACTTAATCTATATGAATTTTCTGTGAGGGTTAATCCCTAGGAAGATACTGCAACCTTTGAGAGACAGTGACATCTTAAGGTGATTTCTGCTGAGAAAACATGCAGCTACTTTCCATCTCTACTTCACCTACAAGTAGAGAATCATGTATTTGTGAATGAACTACACATCCCATGCCTCACAGGAATTGCTAAATTTGTACTGATTCAGACTGCACCAAAGATAAAGTAGTACATTGCTTATTTAAGCGGTCCTGACTTAGGTTGAGAATACGCATTTTTCTTTGAAATTTTGTATCCTCTTTTCCAAGCATGTAATTGTTTTACATTTGAGTAATTCTAACATTTGCTTTGTTCAAAGATCTAAAGTAATTATAGAAGGATTCTTCTACATAGTACATTTTTTGCAGGAGTTATGGCTTCTGTAGTAACTTCCCAATTGGACACTGTTACTTTTAATTGCAATATATTTGCCTGTAACTATCTGAGGGGCAAGGCTTTTATTCCTTCCTGCAGTGTTTCCCATTCACTTCAGCTTTTTTTCATAAGATTATTTGAAGTAACTTTTCTATGTAAAAGTACCCTAAAGCCACATCTGCCTGTGGCACCTTCTACTTGCTGATGGGTATATTCATCCTGGCTCCTGCAACTTCAAACATCACCATCCAGTGCTGTGCTTTATTGCTGCATGAAATCTGCCTCTTTCCCTTTGCTCACAAATTGAACCACATAGATATATATCCCTCCAATTAATTTCCCCTGCAAATCACACAGCCTTCAGCAATAATTACAATATAATCAAATTCTTTTAAACATCTTGCAATAAAACTGGGCCTGGATTTTACCCTTGGGAAATTATCCCTGGGTAACTCCATTTCAAATGGTGTGTTTTCCTTAATCACTTGCTGTGAGGGGAACAGAGCTATACCAAGGCTCTTTTACCAAAAGAATAGAGTTAAAACTTTGGTGAAACCCCAACAACTCAGAAAAAAAAAAAAAAATCCTATCTGTGGCCACCCTGGTGCACATTTGGCACAGGCTTTGGGATCTGGCATAAAGAAGCAGAGGAGAGAGCATTTCTGTGGATCCCAAAAGAGAGTGGTGTTAGTCCTGGAGGGCTGAAATTGCCAGAGGTTGGTTTAAGCATCAGGTAAGGAACAACTCTGAAGTGTTTTCTGATCTCCAGTCATTCAGAAAAGTATCACTGAAAGGGGAGATAATAAAAAGGTGCATCTAAGCAAAAAATGGACTGGTATGAACAGCAGTGATGGCGCACGGGGTCTCAGGTATCGTATCTATGACACAGGTCTCTTTGCAGGGTGTCCATACTGTCCTCTCTACCACCCAGGGATGCAAGGTAAAGAAGAGATGGCAGACATGGACCGCATGGCTGAAGCTGAAATAGCAGAAATAAAACCAGCTAGCAACTTCATCATGATCCAGAACAACAAAAAGGAACAAAAAACCAGAGTAAATTTTCAGAGTAATTTTTCCACCTGGTGACACCCTGCCACAAATGTTACAGCAAAATATGTATTTCTTGGGCTTCATAACTAACTGCACTTGAAATGGACCCACCTTGGGACTGTTTCAAATCTATTTTCTGTTGCTTGTTTGGTTTTTGTAGTTCTTCAAACCTGTACAATGAAATGACATTCAGCCTGCTTACTCTTTTGGTTTTGATACTCCTGGGTGGCTTTTGCAATGCAGAAAACTGTTTTGGAAAAGGTCTTACTTTTACCAAAATTTGGAAATAAGATGAAATATTTTTCAGCTGTTCTCTTGTGAGGGATTGCAGTTTCTATCGCCTAACTTGTCTGCAGTGGGAATATGTTATTTATGGCCCACTAGTTGTTCAGAAACTTTTGTATCATTAAGTTTTCTTTTTAATTCATAGCCGTCCTTAAATACCTCATCACCAAATAAAAACCTGTTTTGATGTATTTCAGTCAACGCAGTACTTTGCAGTGCAGAAAAAACCAGAATGGGCACTAGAGGGCAAAGTGAAATTAGAGACAAATGTAAGAATTGTAGGTGAATGTACATGTATTTTGGCAAGACAGTGTTTCAGCTTTTTATGAGTGTGCTTATCAATAAAGTGCTACTGGTCCACAGAAGGGAATTGAAAGGAATTGATCTCTGAAATCTTCTTGAGAAAACAAGAAGATCTCAGAGATGATGGACAGGAGCTCATAAAGCAACATTTGATTTCAATTACTTTTTGGCCAGGTGTGATGCAACAGAAATTATTTGTATTGAGACAATATCTAGAAGACACATTTAAAGATAGGGACCCTGGAATAGTCATAGTTACTGAACAAATAAAAGGGAAAAAGAAAATTGCAAGCCAATATGCCTTTGTTTTATTCTTACTTTAAAGAAAGGTAAGGATTCTTGAGGCTAAGGTAAGAATTATGGAGATTCAGAAGATCACCTTCTTGCCCTTGTAACATTTTGGAGTAATATGTATTAGCTGCATATTATGCCCCCGGCTAGCTGAAACCCTCTGGTATTTCTTCCAGTTAGTATTTCTCTACAAGTTAAACAGATGAGGCAAATATACACATTATTTTCAAATGGAAATTAATAAAATAGTGGATGTGAAGTCTCAAATCCCCACGGGAAATTTAGCACAGATGAAACAAAATCTTTCCAAGACGGGACTGATCACAAGCCAAGAAGCTTCATAAATTTTTCCATAAGACTCACACACCAGTGCTGTGCAGCACAGGCCCACAGCTGTGGCTGTTCTCCTGTCTAGTGTCATAGCACCTTGTTTATCTGTGTTGTGCTGGACTTAGCTGTGTTGCACTTTTTGGGACACTAAAAATGGTAAGTTTTCATCTATGCAGAGTTAGTTTTCTGGAGTGGATTTGTGGGACTGGGGTCAAAAGCCTTGTCTTCCACATGAAATTTCAGAATAGCTACAGCAGAACTGGAGAGCACTTATTCCAGACTTTATTTTGGAAAAAATTATTCACAAGGCACAGTCAGCTATCAACTACAGCTGTTCAAAGCACTTCGTCCGTGGATTTGGCTTGTTCTGTCAGCTCTGGTTTAATTTTTAAATTGGAGAAATAAGAAAAAAAGCAAACCCAAATCAGAAAAATGTCCCAAAGCAAAACAGGACAAAAGCCTGAGGAAATAACGCTCCAAACAACCACCCAGAATTAGCCCTTCTTGCTTGTCCTTCAGAGTAGCCCCAGGGAAGTTACAGGGGTGGCCGTGGTGGAGCAGGCAGACCGACACCAGGGCTGGGGGATGTGGGAGGGAAAAGGGATCAGGAACTGCTCACGGGAAGACAGTGCCCACAGACTGCTGCATCCTGCCGGTCCTCACCCCTTCCAGTCCAGTCTGCCCCTTGTCAGGGCTAGCCCTAATCTGTTTCCCCCCTCCTAGTTCTGGAGGAACACTGGATTCTTCCAGGGAGCAATCAGACAGAAGACCAAGAAATGAGAGTGTCAAAGGTAAAGAGTAAATCCTGAAAGAAGGTGTCAGTTCTCAGTTTTAACTGACAGAATGAACTTACTTTGCTTCAGAAATTTAATGCAAAGCACAAAAATATGAACTATGCAAGTAAGACTGCAATTGATACTTTTCAACAAAGTGACTGGTTTTTAGTATTCAAAAATCTTCTAATCCTCATATAGGCAGGGATGAGTCATTTGTGCCATCATTTCCCACATTTCTACTGACATCGTGATACCCTTAAGAAGGTGTAAGGGCTTTTTTAGTGCTGAGAGTTCCCAGAGGAACAATCATCTGACAGGGGATGTGAGGACAATCTTTCTTCTCAACCTTCTCCCATCCCAGTGCCATAGCAATTAGAGGGAAGATGCAGTGCTGCTGTGGGGCCGTCCCTCTGCAGCCACACACTGCCAACCCCACCATGCTTCCAAACACCATGCAGGCTCTTCATTAGTTGTGTCCTGAATTAATTTCTTTTCTCTCTGTGTGACTTCAAAATTGAAAATCCCATCTCCTGTGAACTGGTAGCTCTCTGGTTTAATTTCAGTGGAGCTGAGGAAGAAGCAATGGCAAGTGATGAGCAGATGAGCACAGAGAAATTCATGTCCTGCCTCGGTTCTCTACACAAGAGGCTGCAAGGTTAGATCACTTCCTAAGACCAACCTTGTTGAGCCCAGGTGCTCACAGTTAGAATCCTAAAACCATGTTACCTTCAGCAACGAGGAATTCATCATTCTAAGCAATTAATATCGTCTGCTTTTGAACTTGTAAAAGTAAACACAGTTAACGCTCACTTCTGAAAAATAACTGTTAAAGCATGGAAGTGCATTTGCACAGTCAAAATCCACACTAAGGAGATTAACTACTGAGATTTCAAACAGCATATCTGGCCCCTGCACACCAGTTACCACCACATATACTCACTGTCAACTATTCCTCAAGTTTCTTATCTTGGTAGACCAGAGCCTGCACAACTTCCTCTGTACTCCAGTATAACTGGAGTTCTGTATGCTACAATGCCCAGAAAGGAAATATCTTGACAGACATATTTATATAAAACAGAAAGCTTTTCTTTGACAAAATAATAAAGCCTATTTGACTTGAACTATTTTTCAAAATGTTGCTCTCTCTTCAAGTCGTTAATATACTTTCTTTTCAACTCTCTTTGGATTGAGCTGTAGTCTGCTCGGGTCTCCAATTTTTGGGAAAAGCTCATATTGGCTGTAACAGACTTTTTCTTGTGATTATAGTATTTTCATAATTAAAAATGAGCTCCTGCGGCCTGCAGTAGAATTCACAGCGTTGTCCTTGTGACAAGCATTAAACCCTGTCAGAGCTACTTGTATTTAAAAAGGATTTATGTTGGACATGATTACTGATCATTAGAAGTATTTCAAGATATTAAACACTTAGTTTGTTTTCTCTTTTTTCTTCTTTTTTTTTCTTCTCAGTTCCCCACAGCTCACTATTTCTGCAAACCATTAAATTGCTAGAAAATGCCATAAGCTATTATCACAACTTCCGTTATGAGTGACTTGGTGAGGACTAACACTTTAAATAAAGTGAAATCTCCCAGCCCATCAAGCAGTAATTCCTCTTTATTATTGTAGTAACGTATTTGATGGGTTTGTGGGTCTCATCCAGCAATGAAACTGAGAGCAGTGAATGAGGAGGCACAGATACTGTAGAAACATGATTAATTTCAAAACTGGGTATGTCTTTGATATTTAGTCAACCTTTTCACAGCCTCCCAAGCAAAACCTGTGAAGTTCCCACTCTGCTGGAAAGAGGCTGGTTGGGAATGAGAAGGAAGGACATGATAAAGGATAAAGGCTAGGTTTTTTTAATGGAAATGAGAGATGCTATTTACACTGCTCCCTGAAAGAAAAATGAATTGTAAAAAATTGTTACCCTAAAAAATAGATTATATTGTCCTTGAATACACAGATTCAAATTCCTTAAGAACAATAAAACCAGGTTATAACAATCAGCCTAAAAAGTCATCCTTTGCATCAAAAAAATAAGTTGCTTCCATGTGGAAAGTTTTTAATGAAAAACAGGATTAAGGTGCGCTACAGAAACACAATGGTTTGCTTTTTTATCCTATGCGGAGAAGAGAGTCAGTAGCTTTCTATTTTTTACCTCAGCCTGGAGATAAGGGTAATATTGTAGTCTCAATGCTTGAAATCATTGCTTGAAAATAAAGAATCCCCCAAATCAGCATATTCCCATAGAGTTGTGGGGCTGGTTACAAGTACACAGGTCAGTCTAGAGGTCACAGGACCTGCTCCCTCAGAGACTCACAGGAACTGACAAGTAAGGAGGGTAAGGCTGTCACATCTTCTCCAAGGGACATTTTGAGAGGTCTGGACAGGAAAGGTGGCAAAATGCAAAAGAATGCACAAAGCCGAACAGACTGGCCAGGATCCTCTTTTTTCTCCAAAAGCATTTCCAAACGTCTTTTTTCACCTAATGAAATTGTAAAGCTAACCCCCCTGCCAGCTGTGTATCTATTTGGTGGATCCTTGTGGCACAATGCTTGCTCCCTCAGTACAGCTCCTCTCTTCCTAAAGCAGCCAGGAACTTTGGTGTGACTTGCTCTGTTAGATGACGCCAGCAAGTCAGCTCTGGTGGGGCAGGACCAGTTTGCCAGCCAGGGTCTCTGCTGAATTTACAAAATCTCCTGGGTGTGAGAGGTGTGAAGCTGGCACGGCTGCTGCTTCCTCTTTTGCCCAGTTTCAGAGTACAGACAGGAACACTGACACTTTTTGCCATTACTCGCTTGCAGTGAAGATGACTTTTCTTCCCCTGCTGCCTCCATACAGCCTTCCTTTCCTCACTAGCAGTCTTGGTCACACAACGTAAACATCATTCAGCACTGTGCAAGTAACTCCACCTGCTAGCAAGACGTAAGAGTGGCCAGTGCAGCACCACATCAGCCCCATGGCCCCCAGGCAGCCCAGGATTTACTCTTTTACTTTAACTGAGATGAATAGCATGGGAGTGTGTGCTTACAGCTAAGCACACGTTTCAGAGCTGTGATTTACCAGTGCTTAAAATAGCATAATCCACTGGCCAATACAGGCTTGAATTCACATAGCCAAAAAATCTAATAATGGAGGAAGAGAGACATAAAGTTAACAGGAACATTGAAAACTAATTTTAAGACACATGGTTTCTTTTCTTAAAAGCACATCTGCATATTACTTTTATAGCAAGGATTTGGAAACAAAAGCTGTGCATAAAAGGAACAGATGTTTTAGCCTGGTGATGTTTCCTGTTTGAAGAGAATGAAATTCTTTCCGTATCACATGAAACACTTCAGGATTGCCATTAACTTTCTACATAAGGCATCCCCTTGCAAAGATTCCTGACATGAGCACCATGCCCAGATAGAATGCGTTCTCCCTACCTCATGATGCAGGGAAACCAAACGCAGCTAAAATCCGTTTAGGTTGCAAAAAACCCAGGAGACTCAGTCTTAACATCGTAAGCTGAACAGTCATAAAGCTTGTTTTAAGAGATGCCAGCAGCAATAGTGAATAATTTTTTGATGCTGGATAAGTAGTTTCTAGACAGAAGTCAGTCTGCAAGAGAATAGCTGGAGTGGAGAAGAAAGTTTATTTTCCACAAATAAAAAGGTAGATTTTTTCCCAGGACTTACTCTCTTGTTCCCATATCCAACTAACATGTGTTTCAACAGTGCCATTTAATATTTGCTTTCCTCTGAATGTCTTTGCAGCATACAAAAGTGTTAAATGTTTTAAACATGAAGGTCTTTCTCAAACTCTGTGTGCCTAGAAGCATCCCCACCTCTATCCAGCCTAATAAGAGCTGCTACCTGTTACTTTCTCCTTTCATCACACTATAAAAACATCACTGCAAATCACACAGCTAAAGGGACCTCACATATGTTTTCAAATGAAAGTCGTATGCAGAAAAAACTCATGAATTCAGAGAAGGATTTTTTGTACTAAGGCCTAGCATCGGATCTGATTGGCCAGATCAACTACAGGCCACTGGATGAACTGTATTCTACATCTCCCAAAGGAGAACTTGAATATGTATGCAATAATTGATTTATGAGCCCTGTACCTTGGCTGCATCGCTGCAATGCATTGACGCTCAAATGTGTGCATTAATAAGAGCATTATAGTTCAGGTCAGAAGCACACCTTCAAAGTGAATTTTCTAGTCATTGACCTTGCCATGCCTCATTCCTTGTCACAGAGTAGGCATCAACATCCCTCCTTTTGGAGGACAACATCACTCCTTTCATATGCCATCACCCCAGGAGATTTGTTTTTTCAGCAGGGAATGAGCATCATCTCCACAGGGCCACACTGCTGCCAAAGGAAAGCCCTCAAAATGCTTCAGTGGTGGGCAGCATCTCCCTAGTACTAGTCAGGTGCAGCTGCCTCAGCTGTCCCTGCCCCCTGGCAGGCTGTGCCAGGAGTGGCCACCACCATGGACAGGAACTAGAATCCAGCTTGCAAGCCCTTGCAGGTGCCCTTGTGTATTGGGTTTGTATGGCCTGGGTTTTTGGTAGCGGGAGGGGCTGTAGAGGTGGGTTCTGTTAGAAACTGCTAGAAGCTTCCCCCATGTCTGGCAGAGCCAATCTCTCGTGGCTACAAAGATGGACCCACCACTGACCAAGGCTGGGCCAATTAGAAGTGGTGGTAATGCCTCTGTGACAACAGATTTAAGAAGAAATCAAAACAAAAAATTGTTGTGCAGTTGTAACTGCAGCCAGAGAAGAGCAGGATGAGAATATGTAAGAGGAACAACTCTGCAGATACCAAGGTCAGTGCAGAAGGAGGGACAGGAAGTGCTCCAGGTGTTGGAGCTCAGATTCACCCATGGAGGTGCAGCCCAGGGAGGTCCATGGGGATGCAGAGATCCACATACAACCCATGGAGGACCCCCACACCAGAGCAGGTGGATGCCTGAGAGGAGGCTGTGATCCTGTGGGAGATCTGTGGAGAGAGGGGTGCTGCTCCCAGGCTGGAGCAGCCTGTCTTTGGAGGACTGCACCCTGTGGAAGAGTGACCCACACCCCAGCAGTCTGGGGAGCACTGTTGCTTGTGGGATGGACTCACAATGCAGCAGGTCACAGAAAGCTGTTGCTCATGAGATGGAGTCACGTGTGAGAAGTTCTCAGTGGTCTGATTCCCATGGGAGGACCCCACGGTGCAGCAGGGGAAGGACTCCTCTCTCTGAGCAGAGGGAGAAGCCAAGGGGGATGAACCGACCCAAACCCCCACCCCGTGTCTCCTTGTGCCACTGGGGTAGGAGGTAGAGCTGGAAGGAGGGAGGGGTAGGGGGAAAGGCGTTTTTAAGGGCTTATTTTATATCCCATTATCCTGCTCTGATTTTGTTAGTAATAAATTCACTTCATATCTCTAAGTCGAGCCTGTTTTGCCCATGATGGTATTTGCTGAGGGATCTCTCCTGGTCCTTACCACAACCCATGAACACTTTGTTTAATTTTCTCTCCTCTTTCCGTTTGCAGAGGGGAGTGATTGAGCAGCTTTCATGGGTGCCTGGCATTGGGGTAGCGTCAGCCCCCGACACTTTTGTCATATATGGGAGCCAACAAGTGTTTTGCATGACACAAAGTTATGTGAGCTTTTGTTGCTTTTGGGTATTTGAAAAGAGCTGCTCTTTCTGCTCCTGGATCTTGTTACAATGGTTACAGTGGTGAGCTCCACTCTCGGTAGCATTAGTCACTCCAGTTGTCCTCCCAGAGGCAGACAGTGTGGAGGGTGTTTACAAGAGCTCAGCTAAGTCTTTCAGTAATGATATGTTTAAACTCTCTGTTTAACACTGATATATACTTGCTCCTGAGAAAGAAAGAAACTCTTTAGCCTAGAAAAAGGTGATTCTGAAGCAGTGAAAGTAAGCTGCCACATGGCAGGAAAGCCAGTTGTAACTGTGTGACCCTTGTGCTCGGGTCTTGGGTGGGAGATACAACCATACAAAACACAACGTGTTGTGTTCCTGTGCCTGCCAGGAAATCATCCACTAGCCAGGGAGGTATTTCACACCTCTCCAGGACACCACAGGGGAAAGAGATGGTCCTGCCAGGAGCTCAGTGCCACTTGCAATAGGGAGGAGACCCAGAAAGGGACATTTTATCCTCCAGCACTCGGTACCTACACCCGATATCCTATGCTTATTATGTCCTCAGTGAGTTCTTCACTTACAGCATCAAATTTCAAATCTCACAGCAGGATGGGGTGGGATTTCAACACGAATGCCTGTGGCGAAACTTACTTATTGGCAGAAGTGGGTTTATAAACAAGTCAGGGTATTCTTCATCTCATTTATGCTGAGATATCCCAGACACTTGGGGCAGAAGTAAACTAGATGAATGCATATTTTCACTCTGCCAGTAGTGTCCATATTTCACAGGGGCATGAAAAACCACACATTTCTATATAAGTGGAAAATTCTTTCCTCTATCTGAAGTAAAGTTCTCCTTTTATGCTGTGCTCCTGTCTTTCCTTATCATTTGATAGGGTTGATAGCATTGTTGTAGTGCTGATGATTTAAGCATAAAAGAAGCATTATGATTTTGCTTTTCTTCTCTCTAGTAATCCTTTAGAACATTGCTCCAGGTTAAGGAATAAAGTTAGTGGGATTTACTGACTAGCTTAGTGGTACAACAGTAAGAAACCAATGCAGATTAGGTTAGGTTAGGGTAGCGTAGGTTAGATTGGGCTAGGCTGGGCTGGGCTGGGCTAGGCTGGCTGAGGATCAGGGCAAACGCAGTGGAGATATTCAGGTTTAGAACTTTCTTTCTCGGAAGAAGCGCAGTGTTGTTCCTGCTTAGTGCTACATACGGTGACGTCGTGGGGTGGGGGAAGAGGAAAGAGGAGGGGTGATCTCCTAACAAACAGCTGTTGCAGCTGCAGAGAGGAAAAAGGAGAAAGCTCAGGAGCAGCAGCAGCAATCCGACCCCTGCAACAGGTAATACTTCTTGAGTGCAGGTGACATAGACTGCTCAAATGCGAAAAGGAAAGGGGCAAAAACAGTGGGTGGGATGTGCCTGTGGGAGAAAAGTACAACAGCTGTACTCAGCAGCTCTCTTCTTCCTGAACTGCAGGGCTTGCAGCTTGTCATGGGTGGGAAGGGGAAGACGCTGAAGATCAGACCAACATGACTTAATGTGACTTAGAAGGAAACCATGTCAGCAGAGGGAATTTTCTAGCAGATCTTGCCTGCTGAAAGAAAAAAAAGGAACACTGCTCTCTAGTTTCAGCCTGAGGGCTGGTTCCTCATGTGTGGTCAGTCAGCACGGGCACACGGGAAGGCGGCTGAGCACAGGAGCCCTGAGGGGCAGGGAAGTGCTCTGTGCACGCAGGCCTGGGTGAGACCCTCTGCGTGGGACATGCCCTGAGAGCAACCTGAGTGTGGCCTTCATCCTGGCACCCTGTAAGGGACACAGATGGGGCAAGGGCTGACCTGAGCTGAGTACCTCTGCTATGCTGCCACCTTAGCTCACAGCGAGCATGGTCCTGACCACCCTTCAGACGCTGAGGGCACCTACCTCCAGGCTTGCCTTGGATGATCGTTACCACAGAGACACACCAAAGACCTTTGTGATAAAAATAATAACATGCAGCAGTTATACTTTGTGAAATTTCTGCCTGAGGAAATACATCAGGCTTTGCAACTAAAATGATAAAATCTTTGCTATGTGTGCTAGTTCTGATATTTCTTACATTTCACCTAGTTTTCTGGGTTTTGAGCCCACAGAGAAAGCAGATAAGTTTTCTGCTAAGCAAGGTTGATATTATATGTGATAAGTGCATCCCTATCATTTCAATGTATTTAGCATAAAATCGACCACAGTAAACAAGGTGAAACCGACAATTAAAACAGCAGACAGCAGTGCAGCCTTCTGGATCTATCTCCTGAGAGACACATTTGTTTCTTTCTCCTGTCATCAATGCAGGCAAGAGTACTGAAATGGGCCATGATCCACCCCCCGCCAGTGCCTTCAAATGAAAGAAACTTGAACACCTTAAAGCAAATCGCACTCCAAGGGAGAAATGTAGCAGTAGGTCAGGCATCAGGGTGGCAAAGTGAGGTTTGGAGGACTAGCCAGCAGGTCTGGGGCAGGCTCAGGGGCTGAACCACTAGCTGATGGATAGTCTGTGTTTTGTCTGAAACAGTGCTGCAGAAGCAGATTCTGTGAGCGAAATATGGAATCATCCCTTCTGTGAACTGATGGGAGAAGGGAATCTAAATAAAGACCATCTCTTCTGCCGGTGACCTTTCACATAGAAGCAGACGACTGAATTTTGTGTTGTGGCACAGAACTGTTGGGACAGGAAAATAGGTTATCTTCAGCCCGCTTCTGTTTCTCTAGGTAAAGAGGGCAGCCTTTGGATGCAGTGAAAAGTTACATTTCAGCTTCCTTTTATCACACTGAAATCACCTTTCAGTCTCTTCAGATTTCTTCACTTCTGTGAAGGGCTTTTGTTTGGTTTTAGGTACCTTTTGTGCAGGGATTAACAAAGTTGGCTGAAAAAAGTGTGATGCATTCTCAGATCAGGGCTGTTTCTTCAGAGTGGAGAGCATCAGCAAGGGAGGGAGCTGTGCTGCTTGCAGCTCTGGGGCCGGGATCTGTCTGCTGTGCAACACCAGCATACTGCCCACCACCACTTCTCTACACTCCTTGGGGAATATGGGGGCCTCCATAAATGTCAACAGTCTGTACACATTTCAGCAGTCACTGGTACACTTTAAAGATGATGTGTTGTAATGTGCAACAGCTGCCACATTGCCAAAACACTAATGTGAGGCTGCATTTACAAATGTTACTCCCCGTTTAGTCAAGATTAAGTACCTTAAGAACTGCAAAAACAGCAGCTTTCTAGCCAGCCAAAGCAGGAAGAGTTTGGAAAATACACCCAAGTCACTGAAAGACAGGTTCTGAGGATGACAGACAGATGTAGCAAACTAAACTTCAGAAGAGAGAAACCATAGGCTCAGCTTGCATCCAGTGCGAAGCCCACACAGCAGTATGAGACCAAAGAGAGTGGTGGGGCTGCTGACTGGAAAGACTCAAGATTTTCATGTCTGTTTCTGTAACTTCCGTACAGTAATTCCTATCCATCCAGTAATAAGGCTCTTTCTTAACACAGAACAATGTTCTTAATTTGTGTCTTTTTATAATATATAGCTTCCCAACTTTCCCTTACCACAAGATGGAACAAAGTGTCATTCTGTAATAAAACAGATGGAATTTGGACCAATATTAATTGATCTCACTGGACTTCAGTTCAATTCAGATGTATCTTTCTTTCCCAAAAGGAGGGTATATATGGAATAGATTCCTTTGTTTGGGTCCTTATGTCTTATTTTCACAGTATCAAAGGACAGTGATGTCTCTTGGGAGATATTTTATTCCCACAAATCTTTTTGTGCTTACAGAAGTGATGATCTGAATAGCCATCATCGTACATAACTGTAAAAGAGGAAGACAAGCACTTTTTATGGCCTCCCTGGGATTTACTTAGAAAAGAAATTTATAAGATCATTTTATCTAGATCAATTTAAATAACTCTATATTGTTACTCACTGTCCAGTGCTAGGAATAAAGTATAGGCATTTATGAAATTTGTATATTTTTGAACAGAGACATTTACTCAGTTTGTTAATATACAGATATAAATGAAATGAAGTTTGTTGGCAGAGACACACCACATGAACACACAGGATCAAGGCACAACTTAAAGGGAATACTACTTACTAGGGCAAGAAATTAATAGGTCTAACACAGGAGATAAATTCTAGTACAAAATTAACAAGTTGATTTCCCAAACAGGAGACTTACAGCTGGAGGACAAGCAAGCCTCTCATTTCAGAATAGGCCAGAAGTAAATATGTTTATGGGAAATTAAGTATATCCAGAGCCTGTGAAGTTTTGCAAAAAGTCAGATTGTCCACGAAAATTAGGTTAGAATAGCTACAAAAGTTAGTCTTCTCCAATAGGAGAAGATTTTGTTTATTAAATGCAACCTGAATCCAGAAGTTAGTGGAGTATCTTTGTTTAGACACTTCTTCCTCTGGAGGCACAAATTTCACTTCATGGCCGCAGACCACCCTAATCATTGGTGGAAACGGAAAAGTTTTCTGGGCATATCCTAAGTATAGCAACAAAGGGACCCTTTGATCCATTAGACAGTTCTGTTCTGGGGCCTCTGAGAGACACACACGGTTTTTACTGATCTGTTTATATTGCATAGAATCATAGACTCAAAGAATGGTTTGGTTTGGAAGGGACATTAAGGATTGTAAAGTTCCATTCAGCTTCATCTAGTTCCAACACCTCTGCCATGGGTTCAGCTTGCTCAGACCCCCACCCTTCTTGTGGCCTTGAACACTGCCAAGGATGGGGCACCCACAACTTCTCTGTGCAACCTGTGCCAGTGCCTCACCATCCTCACAGTAAAAACTGTCTCATTAATATCTAATCTAACTTTGCCCTCTTTCAGTCTAAAGCCATTCTCCCTTGTCCTGTCACTACATGCTCTTGTAAATAGTCTCCATCTTGTTGAGCTCATTTCATGTATTGGAAGGCCACAATTACATCATCCTGAAGGCTTCTCTTCTCCAGGCTGTACAATCTGATTTCTCTCAGCCTTTCCTCACAGGAGAGCTGCTCCATCCCTCTGATCATCTTGGTAGTCTCCTCTGGACTCTCTCTAACAGGTTGATGCTCTTCCTGCGCTGGGACCCCAGAGCTGGATGCAGCACTGCAGGTGGGGTCTCACCAGAGCAGAGCAGAGGGGCAGAATCCCCTCCCTGGCCCTGCTGCCCACGCTGCTTTGGATGCAGCCCAGGAAAACTGGCTTTCTGGGCTACAGGTGCTCATTGCTGGGTTGTTTCCAGCCTCTCCTCCTCTCCAGCACCTCCAAGTCCTTCTGGGCAGGGCTGCTCTCAATTTCAGCTCTTTTCCTTTGATTTACTAACATGTCCAAAGAGGGTGCAATTTCTTACCATGTTGTTGTAGGTCATATAGTTTATTATTTTGACTTTCCACAGCTTTACCATGAACATCTACCTGTTTGTGTATGACTTATTGCAATTCTGTGGACACTCATGGATATTTACAAATATGATCATCAGATTCATGACATTTGGAAAAGGTAAGGTTCCTTCTCTATTTTCCTTAAACATTTTAAGCGGCAGTGACAGACGCAGAGAAATATCAAGTTAGAGATAAAGTTAAGATTCTGAACATGTGTATGTCCAATACCAGGGAATGTATAATTCAATCAGAAAGATAATTATGAACAAATTACTTATGCCTTTCACCCTTGTCACACTGGGAATGAAGCTCTTGCTTTGCTAATGAGCTTTAATATTCAGCAGCATGCTAGTAATATTTGAATTAGACATAGACCTAAATGTGACTAGGTCCAGTCATCATGGCAAATATTAATCTTACTGAAGCCACCAGGAGAGAATATCTTTGTGGTTATTGCACATGACTCTCTATCTCCAAAAACATTACAATATAGTTCTCTTTCTGTCGCTTGGGGTTAAGACAAAAATAGAAAACAAGTAGACTGGAAATTTAAAATTACTTATAATGGTGGACAGTTGTAGGCATATAAAATGCCTACTTTCTGGACTACTTGTTCTAGGCAGTGCAAATACATGCAGGAACTCAACACGTCCTAGCGTTTAGAAATTCCTCATGCATTTCCTCAACATTTTCTACTATTTAGAAATACCCTAAAGCAGTATCTCTAAACCAGCACATCCTGCACAGTGTTTGCCCATGCATTAAGTATAGCGAATTTAATTATTTTCTCAGCTTCCTGCCTCTGTGTCAGAGAAACACACACAGAGTGGATTGCCTCCTCCACTACCTGAAGCTTTGCCTCTGCTACCCAGAAGTTTTGTATTGTGTGAACTTTATTTCTTATCATCTCCAGTGATGATAGGGTAAAAGCAACCAGTAGTTGATCCAGACTTTTACTGTATAACCATCCTCTAATCTTCCTCTCCATTTTGTTTGTAGATTCTCTGGCTGACACGTTTTACTCCATAGGACTTGTAATGCGCCTCTGCCAGCTGTTATCTGTTCTGGAGATCCTGCACATCCTCATCGGCATTGACAAAAGCCGTCTCCTCCCCAGGTTTTTGCAGGTAAGTTTGTTCCTCAAGACTCTCCTTTCATGACTGACATACGTCAGCTATGGCCGTCCCTGGGGACAAGCCCAGGCTGAACTACCCTGAATGTTGCACCTGCACCCATCTTCAGGGAGCCTGGTTTGCTTGTAGTTTGCTAACTGCAGGAATTGCTTCCTCAGAACTGGGCTGGTTGGGAAAGAACTGTCCTGTCAACATTTTTCTTTTTGAGTGAAACTGAAGAGTGAGTACCCCATGCTTGCTCTCCCAGCACGGACACAGAAAATGTCCAGATGAGTGGCCACCAGCAGAAGTGGGTCAGTGACCAATTGCAGAGACCAGGCCCAGGGGGGCTTGGCCCTTCTAATTTTCTCCCTACATAACCTCCCAGCAGCCCTGTAGTCCCCCCAAGTTATCTTCCTCTCCTTCCAGAGGTGATAAACTCCCTTTTTTTCCCCTGACTTCCGATAAGTTTTCTGTTTAACCAGGCTGGTCTTTCTTCCTACTAGTTTGTCATACATTCAGCTATCTTTTTTCCTACTGGTTTGTCATATGTTCATAGCTATATAGAAAACCAGCCAAAAGATCACATGCTATAGCAGAAAGTAAGATGATACTCTGACGTTTTCCTTGCCACACTATTTTTTTTTCCTTTTGGGTGTTAATCTCAGGTTTTGGTATTTTTTTCCTAATGCATTGGAAAAAGCAAAATGATGACTTGAATTTACCTTCCAACCTTTCCAGCCCTTAGTATTTGAATAATGGTGAAACTTGTGTTGCTCTCAGCAGTCAGAAGGTAGAAGACCAAGAGTAGTTAGTTATGTTTTTAGTTTTCTGGATAGCCCATTTTTGTCAAATGACATATTCATAGGAGAAGATGTTCCTCTTTTCAAATCTCCATTAACTAATTGTCTAAGTAACTAATTAACTAACTGACTAATACAGATCTCTGTTCTTTACACTGCTCACTAAGTATGGTAGCAAATTCATCAAAATGCAAATAACTGCTTTTCCCTGCCTAAATCCATATGCTTTGACACTAATCTAGGGGAGAAAAAAGTCTCCTATCTACTATGACCTGTAACAAATCTCATATGTCTCAGAAAGAAGAGCAGCCTGCTCTTAGTCATTAAAGCAAGCCTTGTCCTGGCAGAGTTTACACATTCCCCAGCCCTGACATAGTCTGTTTCTTTCCCAGCCAGACTTGCACAAGGCAGAGATCAGGGGAGCCTGCACAAACACTGTTCTCTGTTGCCACAAATGTCATTAGTATGAAATGGATATTCTGAGCAAGAAAACGGTGACCTTTCTTGGGCAGTCCAGTTTGTGCAGTGCTCTCCAGGGCAGCATGGAGAGGCAACTGAAGGAACCACACAGCACTGTGACTCCCAGTGTTCACCTCACACCAAATATGGTTTTGGATCCTTACTTGGTTCCTCCCCAATAGCACTCTCACAGCAAACAACTCTCTTCCCTCGGTGTTAGCAGCAGTCTCATGCTGTCCAAACAAGATGCATAAGCTCTTTGGTGGAAACTCTGCTGTCATGTGGGTTACCCACTTTTGCTGATAGAGTGTAGGTTAAGCAGCTGTGTGCCAGCACTGCTCCCACATGCCTTGTCACACTTTCTTCACTGCCACTGAGGAAGAAAAAATGGTGTATTTTCCACAGTGAACTAGGGAAGGACAGTTAGTTAAGAGATGTTTACCTTGCTGCAGCCTACTAGATCACTGCACAGTCAGGGCACTGATAAAGGTGCAAGAATTTGATAGTGGCTGCCTGGTACTGTGCTCCCATCACCTATTGACTCTGAGTTTAAAACACATCTCTGTATGCGTCCCTCATAACAGGCATATGCATGCCCGTCCACAGTGAAGTTCACCTTGGGTGATCGCTAGGATGAGAGAATAGCTGGCCCAGGCAATGCCAGGGAAGCACACAGGTGGAGGTATAAATCAATATTGAATAAAACAAGCTGTGAAAGGGCCCTGTGGTGGCAGGTTGTTCTATAGGAATTATAGCAAATACAAGATTTAAATGAAGCTCAAGTGAAAGATTTCTGCCTAGTATTGCATTTGTCATGGTTTAGTAGCATTGAAGAAAAACACTTTGAGATACACAATACAGATAGTGGAAAAACAAACTCAGAGGAGTCTTCTGGAAAAACTCATTGAGGGACAAAGTCTCAGGCCACCAGGGACCTGAGAAGAGCAAGGCAGGCCAAGGCCAAGTCACACCATGAAAGAAAGATGAGTCTTGTGTGATGGATGTGCTGGAGGAAAGTGAGGCAGGGGATGGTCACAAAGCTGGTGCAAAGGGATGTCTCTCAGGCCATTTACAACTTAAATAACTGGAAGAGGGCAGGAGAACATGTCACATGTCATTGTTGTCACCAAATAGAAGATAATGAAATGTGTTAGTCTGGCTAGGGAGTAAAGGCTGACAGGAATGGTACCATAGCAAGGAGAGAGGAAAAGTCTAAGAAGAGACTGGTGTTTTTGTGAAACAAACAGCAGTTCTTCATCCTGTGCAAACAGGATTTGATTTACCAAACCAGAAGCAATGTGCTATGGCTTTGTGATAAAAACATTAATTTTTACCTTTATATATTTAGTGGCACTTTTCTCACCTTCTTTTGTTTTTTTTTAATAGAGACTAAATTGAAGAGCTATGTAAGTGTTTCAGATACCGACTATGAAACTGCATAGTCATGGTTATTAAAAAATGGAAGTGAATATGCTGTTTTCTCTAGCCAAATTTACTCTGTTTCGCTTACTTGATTAAAAAACTCAGGCTGCCTTGCAGAAAATTATGTCACTCTACAGAACTTGCTGTATCCTGTGAGAGATCAGTGTCAGAAAAGGAAGGTAATCCCAATTTGATTTTAAAGAACGAATGAAAACCGAAAACATTGTATTTATGCTTTGTGATATGTTAGCACACACTTCCTTTTTGTGAAATTCCTCATGAATGCGAAAACATAAGACTTAGAGTTTTGTGCTGGTTTTTTTTTTATTTTAAGGCAAGACAGTAGCAACAGAGAATATATTTACATTCATGCAAGGATAGATGATCCACATAGGAAACGACCCATGGCCGAGCAGCAGCACATGCCTTTTATCTATGTGTGTATATGTGCGTGTATTTATATATGTACACGACTCCGTGTATAAATGCATACAGATATGTGTGTCCAGAAGCACAATATCAACATATACTACTCCTCTCCAAGTAGCACCCTGCCTCTTCACTTGCAGAAAATGTCCCCAGCCTTTGACTAAGCCTTGTGTTCACCTTTGATTTGTGTGGGTTACCTAAAGCTAGGAGTGCTATGAAAGGAAAGAGAATAAAGGCAAGCAGGCAGGCAACCTCCCGATTTATGCAGAAAAAGAGGTAGGATGCCACTGTCTGTCCTCACAGGGACACCATAAATGTCCTGAGCAGCCAGCTCTGTGTCCTGTCCCATAGATGTGCTCCAGAGCAAGGTCACATCTTTCCAGTTTCAGGGTCTGGTGGCTGCTTTGTGAAGATGAGACTGCAGTCTAACAGGAACAAAATACCTCACAGGGACCAGTGCCATGTCCAGTTTCCTGCTCTTGCAGGTGCTTAACGTACTTTACAGTCTGATTACTGAGTTTCATCACATGTAACTAGTACAGCTGAGTGCCTCCATTGCTCCCCTTCCCCAGTCTGAATCTCTGATGGAGGAAATCTGCTGAGCCCCACCTAGGCGGTTCTCATTTCCTCATGTTTCTGCTTGTATCCTGGGGAGAGAAGAAAATCCACAGCTTCTTCCACTTCCAGATTATGAGGCTGAATTGTGGGTCTCCATAGTCACTCTGTCTCATTGGCCAGCATACATTCGTTTGAAACTGAAGTTTCAAACTGGAGTTTGAAATGGTAACTACCTTCCTACTGCTTGTCCTTTCTCTCACTGAAATGGGATCAGATCCTGATCATTTATCCCATGCTGTTTTCTAGCACATTTCCACCCAGCCACTTCTTGAAAAGTCAGTGATCATTTGGAAAATCTTCTAGCTCTGACATCTAAAAACTTGTCCATCTTTTCATTATTGTGATAAAACCCTTGGCCTCTAGGACAACTACCTGTGGCAATTCTCGGAAATAGCTCTTGTATTAACAGTATTGCAGAACTCTCTCTCCACATCTCAGTCTGATTTTAGGGTCAACAAGAAAACACCCACACCACCAATGATGCATCCTTTACCACTCATTATCTAACGACTTTAACTCAGATTCTATTTTATCTGTTCTCTCCAACACACAATCCTACCCAGGGCTCACATGGCTTTTACCTTTGTTTTGATTTCCTTCTTGTGATGGTTGCCCTGCCGTGTTTCTTGTATCTCTCTTCTATCTGGTTTCAGATCTGCATCAAAATTCCAGTTCCCCCATGTTTTTGCCATGTTCCTCAGCATCAGTGTACAAACACAGGACACGTTAGCTCTCACTTTCTGTTTCCTGACCCATCTATACAAAAGTCTGCCAACATCTGACCTTTTTAAAAATCAGTTCCTCAGTTAGGGACCTATGGGATCAGCAGCACAAGATGACAGAGGAGAGTGAGAAGCAGGAAAACCATTTTTAGCTGTTGTGACCCCTCAGTGCTTTCCAAGATGAGGAACCAGATCCCTGGGGGATAGATATGCTCTCTTGCTGTATGAAAAATTGCTCTCACGTAATTTTGCTGAATAGTGAAGTGAGGCTGCTTTATCTGACAGGTGCGGTTTGCACAAAAAGAGAGTTTGTGGCCAGAATTGTCCAAGCAGGAACCCTTAAATGTTATGTAGCAAAACTACCACACAAACTTGCTGAGAGGCAAAATTCTCATTCCGTTTAAGGTAGGAGTAAGGGGAAACCAATGAAGAATAACAGAGGTTATAAAAACAACCTTGGTAATCCACTCTCCTTTTGTAACTTTTAACTGAGTTGACATCTCAACTTGAAATCATTACAACTAACCTTACTTACGGAAGACACAGCACTGGGTAAAAAACCCAACCCAGTGAAGCTATATCGAGTCATATCAACTGCTTAGGTGCATGTTTTCGACTTCAACAGTTTCAAATAGAGTGCAAATCAGAGTGAATTGTTACTGTTCTGGGACAGCTTGACAAACAACTCTTGGCAGTAGTGATACATTTACTTTACAGGACAGGGCATGGATACTGTTAGAGAAGTTGTCAGGAAAGCTGCAAAAAGACACACTTGTTTTTAATTTCTTGAGCTTTTTTGTTACCAATGTATTTATTTTAAGCTGGAGACACTCCCCATTTAATCCACTTTTATCTTTTCATTTGTGGGTTGGATAAAGTTTAACCACTAGAAAAATGTTAGGACATAAATACTGTGGCAATCATTCACATAAGTGACAAGCTTAAACCCACTTCCTCTAACCAAGAATAAGATGGAAAGAAAGATAAGGAATTCTACTTTTCCTCCTTCTTTCTGCAAATCTTACATGAAAGAGATTCCTTGGGACACAGATCTCCGAGATATGAAAAACAGATCTGGGAGTGTAAGATTAGTACTTTCTCGCATATGACCCCCCCAGGAAGGGCCCTCTCTATCCCACTGCCTCCCACACAGCCTACAAGCAAGGAAGCTTATCCCTGCCAGCCCTCCAGGCACCTGGGTGCAGAACAAATAGTCCTTGCTTCCATGACCTCCATGGGCTCATCCACAGGTTTCCTTGGCTACAAATCCAAGTCATCCCAGCTGGCAAGCAAACTTCCACACTTAACATACCAGGTCTTTGATGCTGCAGCCAGCAGTGTCCACTTCCCTTTGCTGAAGGACCTTGAACAAAAGCAGGCCATGAAGCAAAACATTCACTGCTGATTTTGTGTAAAGAAAACTGGATCCATTTGTGGCCTCCTATTTTGCCAAAATGCCACAGAAATAACAGCTACAGAAGGTGCTACCTGAATTCAAAGTTTTCTTTTCTTTTCAGATCACTGAGAGAATAATTGTTTTATTTGTCGTGATCAACAGTCAGGAAGAAGTTCAAGGGAAATATGTCGTGTGTGTTTTATTTTTCCTTTGGAATTTATTAGATGTGGTCAGGTAAGGAGTCAACATCAAAACCATGAGGGGAAAATGGGTTATTCTTGCCAGCAGAACTCCACCCCCACTGTGCAGCAGGCTCATTTAATTGTTTCAAAATTGGCAAAGCATAGTATCCATTTACAAATAAAAGCTTGAATCTTATAAGTTACTTAATGATTTTTACAAAAATCCACATGGTTAAGAGGCAGAGGAACTTGAAGATGTAAGATAGAGTAATGCATTAGCAGACTGCATTAACATTTGTAATTCAAAGGCTTTGATGTTTTTAACAAAAAATTAGAGGGAAATCACAACTACCTTCTGGAGAACAAGAATTCCTGAAACCATCCTGGTTGCCATTACCATCCTGTTGCTTTATTATTTTATTTTTTTATCTACTTTGATCCAAGATTGACAGCACAGTAAGGCAGCACCAGCAGAACTTCTTGTGAAGACTATTCCGGATTAATTACATTGTGCTTTCCAAAAAGCCAAGAGCTCCTGCTGCAGGAGACTAAGAGTTTTGGTGTAGTAGGGCATATATCACACCACAAGAGCAAATATTTCTCGTATGTAACATAAGCCTCTATGTACCTTAATTTGTAGACTTAGAGCAGGTACATACAGAATTAAGAAGCATTTTAAGAAGACACAGCTCTCACAGTAACCTATGTACTGGAGCAAAATCTTTCTTTTTCTGCTAAAATGGCTTTCTGCTAATTTAAATATATTGCTTAGCAGACTGACTGAAGAATACGGATTTTGGCAGTAAAGGAAATGTATTTCGTAAAAGAGATCTGAAACAGGAAAGTGTTAGACAGAACAGATAAAGATTTTAAGTCAGTTTCAGAGTATTTTGAACTACATATGTTTATAGGCTACTACTTGTATTAATTATTTTGATTATAGTTCCATCTCATTTCTTTTTGAAGTTTGTAAAGCTAAAACAGTAGAACCTAATCTGAAATGAAAGGGTTCAGTGCAGCTGGAGAAATGCCAAAAGTATAAACAATACTGGCTGTAAAGTCCTGTCAGTGCATAATAGTCCTATTGATGCATCATTATTTTCTACCTTTGTTAAAGAACAGAGTTAAGCACCACAGCAGTAACAGCAGTTGTTTAACAAGAAAGCTACTGTGGTCTATAGCAGCAAATGACCAATTCAAATAAACCATAGTACAACTCCTAAAAATTTACAATTCTTACCTGATTTATTTTACAGCACCTGTGCCATGTCCTAATATCTCAAAGAAATATTCCTGTCTAAAAGTGCATAAGGATCTATCCCATCCCTTAGCCAACTACTCTTGAAGTATTACAAGTTTTTCCACATAAACTTTCAGGGACATAAATTTCCCTGAAGGACTATTTGCATCATGGCTAGTGATATACTGAGAGCAAATTCTGCAAGGCTTTCTATACTTGGCCTTTCCTGCTTATACCATCAACAGCCCATGGAATTGTATAGAGAGGGAGTAGCTGTTTTCTTTTTGTATTGGGTTGAGATTCAGCCTTAAAAGCAACAATAATAAAAAATGGAGACAATCCTGAGGTTGCAGAGAGGAACCTTGAGAGACAATGGTACATTTTCAGCCTATCACACTCTTCTACAGTCCAGGTATGATGCAAAATCAATCAAATTAATCAATAAGAGGGGAATACAGGAAGTTGGTTTAACACTAGTTCCATCTGTCAGAAAGTCTTGGGCAATAGATTTACATATCTCTATCAAGGCCACAGTGCATAAAATCTTTCAGCTGACCAAAAATGCAATCAGGCCTGTTTCTCCAGTGTTTGGAAAGCTGCTGCACCACTTTAAGATCAAACCAAGATTAGGTAATCTTTGGAGAGTGAAGTCCTAGGAATTCTGGTCTCCCAAGGAGGAACAGTAAAAGCCACAATAAGAATAAAATGCTGCAATGCACTGGTGAGCAAATACTTTTTTTGGACCTACTACCCCTTCTGAAGTCCAGGAGAGGGGCATATGTACTACAGAAGGTTAAGTACCTACAATTGCCTTCTTGTTTAATCTTCTCCAGCAGTGATTCAGCTAGCTCAGCAGTCACAGATCAGAATTTTCTTGGTCCCAAGCAACAGTCATATTCTGCCTGCCCCTCTCAGTTGCAACACCTCCATCTGAAATCCATTTTCTGTTGGACCATTATGAAATTATGCTGGTTTCTAATAAAGCTTTCTCTCTGGAGGGTTTTATTGCAGTCTGCCTGCTCTAGGGTAGCACCACAGACAACCCTTCTGAAAAAACGAACCACCTACTTTCAGGCATTGGAGCCTGAACAAAAACCATTGCTCACTCTGAAATTTACTCAGACAGCTCCAAGTTCTTCTGCAATTCCTCTGAATTTTCCAATAGTGTATCTTTATTCTAAAGACATCATAATTTCCTCTGAGCTCATCTGATTTCCTCTTATTGCAGGTACACTTACAACATGTTGGCAAGGATGGGCATTTACTACCTACCACTAACATGGCTCAACTTCTCACTGTGCATCCCACTTTATCCCCTTTCAGTTCTGGCTAAAGGTAAGGAGGTGGGAAGGGTATGAACCACTTCCTTCCTTAATATTCTTAAATAAAATGTGATCACTTCAATTGCCATTTGTGTTTAACATAGTTCTTCATGTGTTGCCAAAGTTGTCATAAATGTTCATGTACCTTCATATTAACCTGTATGTCACCCCTGTCTCTCTTTTCTGTTGTTTTTTCTTTAATAGGGACTCTCTGGGTCTTGGGGGTTGTGTGTCTGGTAGGGTTTTTTGGGGTTTTTTTGGTTGGTTTTTGTTTTGTTTTGTTTGCTTTTGTTTTGTTTCAGTTTCTAAAAATATAGGAAAATGTTCTTTTTTTCTGAGTTAAGCAGAAAAATATTCTCATAAATGACATACTGATTCCTCCCTTCCAGACTGAGCATATTAGACAGCAAGTTCCAAAGCTTCTACCCCACTGAGGCTGACCTTACTGGCTCAGGCCATACTTAGAAGGTTATCATACTTAGACCAAGAACTCTGCCCAGTGAGAACACACTGAAAGCACTTGTTTCTGACAGAATTTGTTAATGAATAAGATATATTTATTAATTCTAGTATTAACAGCAATTAGCACCCCAAACCTACAAAACTGAACTCAAGCAGAAAACATGCATATGTACATGAATGCATATGTATATGTATTGGTATATAAAATAGAAAAGGTAACTGATCTGTACATTAAGCTTTTTGATGATCTTCTGCTTCCTTTAGACTAAGGATTTACCATGTTTTTACAGGATTTGCAATTTGTGTATCACTGCCTTATTTTGAATCCTTCGGCACATACTCCATCAAGCTACCATTTCCATTCACCTTCTCAATCTACTTCCCCTATGTTCTGAAAATGTACCTGCTAGTGCTCTTTACAGGTAAGTACCTTATCTTCCAGAAAGCTGGGTCTCAATATAACCGGGATG
The DNA here is from genome assembly GCA_013398115.1 of Falcunculus frontatus. Taxonomy (NCBI): domain Eukaryota; kingdom Metazoa; phylum Chordata; class Aves; order Passeriformes; genus Falcunculus; species Falcunculus frontatus. Next base: position 322,317 of record VZRV01010400.1, read on the forward strand.
CCTATGGCAACAAAAAATCAAATCAGTACCGGGCTTTTCAAAAACTCTAACTCTCTGTGCCACATCTCCCGCAGACCTCTGCAGGGAAGTGCATCACTACCTGTTTTGATTTCCGGTATCCATCAAATACAAATAGTTAAATTTGCAAGATACACCATGCGTAGTGTGCATAAAAATATAGACCAATAAAAATCGTTTCAGTGATCCTAGCCTTACAGGTATTTAGTGAAACTTGCTTTTTTTGTTTGCTTTTTAAAAGAAAAATCAATTCCCATTTGATTATACTCTGGTTCTGTGCAACTCTTCCTCACTCATAACTCCTAGCTGGGATGAGAAGTTATATCTGGGATGAGAAGTATTAAGACTTTTACAGTCTGATTATTCAAAGGGATGAAAAAACCAAGGCCACTCCAAAACCCGCATGTAAATAGATCCCTCTTCCTTTTCATCAAAATACTTTGGAAAGATTTATGCTGAATTTAGCAGCATCATACAGAAGTCTTTGTTCTGTCATTGGCTTTAATGTGGATTTGAAGCATCTCATCTTTATGATGTAGTGTTCTATTCCTAAGTACATGGAAGGAACTGTGCAAGGCTGGCAGATGAAGGCGCTTACTGTTTCTTCTAAAGTAATTGAAGACAGTTTGAATTCTACTCCCTTGTTCTTACACCATTTTGTGTTTTGATTCAGGCATGTGCTTTATCATCCAGAACCTCTTCTACGAGAGAACGGCACACCTAGGGACAGGCAACATCAAAAATAAAAGAAGCTAAGTTGATATTTTGTTTGGAAGGACAAAATATATTCCTACTGGATTGCTGCACATCGTAGTTAAAAACAAAGTGGACAAAGATTTCTCCATGCAAACTCTTCTTTGCATTAACATTATCTGGCTGTGTACAATTTTCAGAAAAGGCAGATCTCTTGAATGCACCTCAAAAATGGAGCAGCTTTTGAAAACTTTTGAAAGTTTTGACTTCAAGTGGCCAGAGTTTTCAAAATTAATATATTTTTTCTAATATATGTTATAGAATTCTCAAAAAATTGAAGAGTGCCACAACTCACAGTCACACCCTCATTTTGGAGTTAATTCTTATCTCATTCACTACAGATATTCTGTAATGAAAATATCATTTAATCTGTAAGACGACTTTATATTAGTCCAACATGTATGTGCCTCACATATAAATGCTAAATTGGCTGGAACTGGAATCTCTCAAGAGGCAGTAGTCAGAACCTTTGCAACCTGTGAGACTGACATGCTGATTAGCCCAGGCATTCACTAAGGATCCCTCACATTCTGGCCCCATCCTTCAGTTATCAAAAGAAGATTCCAGAAAATGAAGCTAAATCAGAAAAGCAAGTCTTAAGGTACTCATCTACTATATATTCAAGGGGATGTTTAAGGGTCAGAAAGAAACACTTATAATCATGTGTTTGGCATGCCTGTCTCTTCCCCCCACAATGATTTTCTTCCATGCTGAACAGCAGACAGATGCGTGCAAAAGAAGTGTGATGTAGTCAGGTCAAATATATGTTCTTCATCACAGGGAACTGAATGACTGTTAAAAGCCATGTGCAAAATTCTAGGCATTTTACACAGTTGTATTGCTCCTCATACTTCTGTAGGATAATCTGTGAGAATGCAATTAGAACACAGGTTTTTCAAAGGTTGGGAATGAGGAATATACACAGCAATACCCAGTGATTTGTACAGGCAAAAAGAGTCAAATAATTCCTTAGAGGCTGGCAGGAGCTTTTCTGATGTTTCATCCATATTGCTTATCACCTACATTTCAGTTCAAGCATGTGGGGGAGAAGAATGAGGCTATTTTTTTTTTTTAGCTGACTGAAAACTGTGGGAAGGGAGGCAAGATAATAGGAGTAGGAGAGAAGATAATATTTAAAGGGAGAGTAAACACTATTACAATATGAAGAGGCTTTTGTCTGTATGACTTTTTAAACCATGCAGCCTAAGAGGTTATATAAGGAAACAGTGTAGCTAAATTAATTTGTTATGGAAGGTCACCTACTAGAATTTTTATTTATTTAACACATGTGGCAGATAATGCCTGCAGACTATTGTGACCACTGAGCATTTGCAGACCATAAGCAACAAGATCACGCATAGAATAGTATAGTGTTAACCTGGGATTGGTTTTTTTCAAAGCACTGAAACCAGAGATTTGGAACTTAGGAGAGAAACAGGAGTACTTCCACTTTGGGCTTCTGTCTGACCCAAACTGATTCAAGTACGAACAATATGAAGAAACAGATAGAGCCGCTGAATAAGATGACAGTTTTGAAGACAGCCAGAGTAAGTCCACATCAAACCACTATATAACCTGCTAAAGTTGAAACATGAACATTTTTCCCCCGGAAATTCAATCTAACATGTTTGTCACCAAGCTGCCTGGAGTTAACCCTATAGGAGAAAATATGACATGATATTGTATTGGGTTTACATGTCAAGGCTTTGGCAATGGAGAAGCTGCAGGAACAGCCTCCACAAGAAGCCATAGGCTTCCCCTGTGCCAGAAACAGCTGGTTCCAACCAGTTCCAAAATTGAGGCACTGCAGGGCACTGCTGAGCCAAACAGCAAAGATCATGGCATGGCATCTCTCTGAAAACTTAAGAAAAGGCGAGAAATGTTATGCAGCAGCTGCAAGAAAGAAGAGTAAGAAAAATGTAAGAGAAACAGCTCTGTAGACACCAAGGTCAATGGAGAAGGAGAGGAAGAGCTACTCTAGGCACTGCAGCAGATTCCACTGCTGACCATGGAGAAGACCACAGTGGACCAGGTTGTCCCTCTGTAAACCATGGAGAAACACACCAGCCAAGATATCCACATGGCAGCCTGTGGAGGACCGCAGGCTGGAGCAGGTGGCTGTGCCCTGAGGGAAGCTGCAGCCCATGGAGAGCCCACACAAGCAAAGCAGGAACTGTGGCCCATTAGAAACCCACACTGAAGCAGCTTTTCCTAATGGACTGTACCCCACGGAAAGGACCTATGCTAGAGCAGTGCTTGAAAAGCTGCAGCTTGTGAGAGGAAACCATGAAGGACTGCATCCCATGGGAGGGACCCCAGGCTGGACCAGGGCAACAGTGTGATGAGAAACAAGCAGCAGAGATTAAGCTTTATTAACTAAGTGCAACCCCTATGCCCTACCCACCTTGTACTGCCTGGGGAGGAAGGAGGTAGCAGATGCAGGAATGAAGGAGTAAAGTGAGCCTAGGAAGAAGGGAGGGGTGGGGGAAGGTGAGTTTAGTTTTGCCTTTTTTCTTTCCATGCTACACTATTTTTAACTGGCAGTAAATTTTTCTTCCACAAGTTGAATCTGTTTTCGTGACAGTGAATGGTAAATGATCACTCTGTCTTTATCTTGACCCATGAACTTTCTCATCCTATTTTCTCCCTGTCCTGTTAAGGAGGAGGGAGAATGAATGTCCTGTTGAGGAGATGGAGCTGAACAGACATCTGGAAGCCAGCTGAGGTCAAACCTATATCAGATTAAGCTATGTTTACTGTTTTATCTTAAAAAAAAAGTTATGTCTCGAGTCTTAGAGCTGCCTAAAAGGCTGGAATAGGAAAAGGATTCTTTAAAATTCACTATGGAGAGGACCCCCAAACCTAAACTGCATGAAAAAGGCAGGAATTTCATGACAGAAGACATCCCCACCTCCTTCTGGTAGAGAGGTAACTTGAGGCAGGCAGTTTGGAGATTGAGGCACTCAGCCTTCCATGTGTGACCACAACAGGCCACTGTAACTTCAGCTCAAATACCTCACCCCACCTAAGTTCTTGGAAAGGCTCAGGACTGGGCAGGCAAAAAGGTGTTTAAGACAATGGCTTTTATGACAATAAATTGCACTTCAATGATTGTAGCTAGTTAGGAAGGGATGGGATCCACCTGTCTAAAAACAGCAAGAGAAGCTCTGGCAGCAGACTGGCCAATTTGGTGAGATGGGCTTTAAACTGAAGGACTCGGTGGGTGGGGTCCAAAGTGGCAATGCTCATGCCATTGCTTCCTCCTGGGGAGTGGGCCATGCCAACCAGGGCAATGTTGGCTGCCTCAAGATGGGAGTCCTAGGGCTAACCACATCAAGGATGGTTATGGCTATGGGGAACCCTCTTACAGCCCTTCTAGGGAACCTGGATACTCGACTGTCTCCCTGAAGTGCCTGTACACAAATGCACAGAGCATGAGGAATAAACAAGAACCGGAAATCTCTGTGCGGTCACAGAGCCACGATCCCACTGCAATTACAGAAACATGGTGGGATAGCTCACCACTGGAATGTTGTCATGGATTCCTGCGTACTTTTTAGAAAAGACAGGTCAGCGAGGTGAGGTAGTGGAGTTGGTCTTTATGAGAAAGAGCATCAAGCTCTGCCCAGGGACAGACAATTAATTGAGAGCTTATGGGTAAGAATTAAGGGACAGGCTAAAATGGGTGACACTGTTGTGGGTGTCTACTACAGGCCACCTGATCAGGACAAGGAAGTTGATGAGGCTTTCTATGGGCAGCTGGAAGTAGCCTTGAGGTCACAGGCCTTGGTTCTCCTCTGGGTATTCAAAAACCCTGTATTTGTTGGAGGTACAACGTGGCTTGGCAGACACAGTCCAGGAAATTCCTGCAGATACTGGAAGATAACTTCTTAGTGCAAGTGGTGGAGGAGCCAATGAGGAGAGGCGTGTTGCCCTCCAGAGGTCCGTTCCCACTCCAACAATTCTGTGATTCTGTGAATTTAAATATCTGTATCTTGAGCTACCAGCACCCCCAGATCTCTCTATGCAGGGCTGCTCTCCAGCTACTCATCTACCCATTCAGACTTGTATCAGGCACTACTCTGTACCAGATGCAGAATCCACCATTTTAACTTGTTACATTTCAAGCCATTAATCCCAGCCAAATGCTCCAGTCTATCCACACCTTTCTGTAAGGCCTCTTGTCCCTCAACAGTCCACAGCAAGTTTCAAGTTTAGTATTGTCAGCAAATGTACTAATGGTGCATTCAACTCATGCCTCTGGATCATGGATAAATCCACTGAATCCTGAGGAACACTGCTGGTGACTGTCAGCCCCACGCACTGCAACTCTTCGAGCTCTGCCCTTCCGCCAGTTCTTTAGATCTTTAACCAGTTCACCACGAACCCACTCATCTCACTGCTGAACAGTTTGTTCAGACAGATGTTGCAAGGGACAGCATCAAAAGCCCCACATGGTGGGTGACTGTATCATAGAAGGGTATCAGATGAGTTATGCAGGGCTTTCCCTTTGTGAACTCATGTTCACTGTGCTTGATGGCTGTATTGTTCTTTAAATGCCTTTCAATACTACCAGTATGATCTCTGTAAATTTTTCCCAATAATGAGGTTAGACTAACAGGCCTGTAGTTCCCTGTGTCTTCCCTCATGCCCTTCTGGCAAACTGGAATAATGTTGGCCAGTTTCCAGTCAGCAGGCATCTCCCCAGGCTCCCAAGAGATAGCTCCTCCAGTGCTCTGGGATGAACCCCATCAGGCCCCATGGACTTACGAAGAATAAACTGATACAACTGCTCATTTACAGTTCCAGTGTCCAGAAATGGAAAGTCACTGCTGCTCTATGTCCTCTAATTGAGAGGACAGGCCAGACCAATGTCTATCAGTGTTATTAATGACTGAGGCAACAAAAAGCATTAAAATGCCTCTGCCTTTTCTTCATCCTTTTTTCAGGTGACTATCTTCATCAAGTATTGGTTGAATATTTTCCTTAGATCTTTTGCTCTAAACATACTCATAATTTCTTTTTCTTTTATCTGATCCAATGCTGGCCAGTTTCAACTCTGAGCTTCGGACTTCTGTGTTTTCTCCCTACACACGGGAACAACAGCCCTGTAATCATCTTGTTAGGCCTGACCTCGCTTACAGAGACCATACAATTTATTTTCTCCAGGAGGAATTCCAGGAGGAGTTCCCTGTTCAGCCAAGCTGCTCTTCTGCCCTTCTTGCTTGACTTTTGGCACAGTGTGACTGCTTGCTCCTGTGCTTCTAAAAGGTTGTTCTTAAAGACGGACCAGCACTCATGGATCTCTAAGCCCTGAAAATCAGATTCCCAGAGGACACTGCTAACTAGCTCCCTGAGCAGTTTAAGGTTGCTACCCTGAAATCTAGGACAGCAACTCTGCTGACTTGTTTCTCACGTACACCAAAAAATTTAAACTCATGATCACTGTGGCCAAAAAACCCACCTAAAATCCCATCTTATCCTTCTCTATTCACAAACAGCAAGTTGGGGGGAAGGGGTGAGGGGGTAATGTTTCCTAGTTGTCTCAATGAATACTTGTGACAAGAAATTATCTTCAACATACTTCTGGAATTTCTCAGACTTCCTTGTCACAGTTGTCTGGCATTTCCAGTTGATGTCTGGGAAGTTGAAATTTTCCATAAGGACAAGGGCTACTGATCCAGAGTTTTCTCCTCACTGCCTATAGATTAAATAATCAGTGCTGGCATCGTGGCTGAGTGAACAGCAGTAGACACCTACGACGATATCTGCTTTGTCTTCCATCTCCCTAATTCTCACTCAGAGGCTTTCAACCACGTTATCCCTAACTGCAAGAATGCAGTTCAAACTTTCACAGGTACAGTGAAACCTGTGCCTGACAATGAAACTCCTTTGCCTTGCCTGCCTTGCCTATCCCTCCTGAACAGCCTGTAGCCCTGCATGCCAGCACTCCAGTCATGGTACTCATTCTACAAAGCCTCACTAATCCAAATGATATCATAGCTCTGGGAGCTGACAAAGGCTTCCAGTTCATCCTGCTTATTTCTTGTATCATGTGTGTTGGTGTAGAAGCATTTCAGATATTCTCCTAAATTCTCAGTGCTCTCTGCAACTCTGTTAGCACTGCCACCCTCAAGCCATGCTATGACATTCCTAGGCTAACATTTTCTACTATACATCAGTAGGAATTCAGTTAATTCAGATGTTTATATACTGCTCCCCTATGCAAACTGAAACACAGCAAGGAGGCATCACACAGCAAGTCTCTTTAAAAAAAGACAAAATTTCATCTGAATTAAAATGCTAATACACATGCAAACTGAGAACGATTAAAGGTGTAAGTTAGTTTGAAACAGTACATTAGAGACAGCACCATTAAAATGTGACATATTTGACTTTGTTAGAAGTTACTTAGAAGTGCACATAAATGGAAATGTCATGAACTGAGATACTGACTCAAGTGACAAGGACTTTCAGTGAGTCCTTCTGCACATTCACCTTTAGATAGTTTTCTCAGTATAGAGTTGCATATGCAGCAGAAAATTACCACTAATTATCCACTATTTTGGAAAGGCATACAAGTACTGCATTAATCCTCCACATACCAAACCAAGGAAAAAATGCCCAATTGCTGTGTGAAGCTCGCTGCCTTCACTCAGTACCTGTACTGGATGAGAAAATCCTAGAAAGAGTAATGGAATCATAGATTATTCTGAGTTGGAAGGAAGCCACAAGGATCATCAAAGTCCAGCTCCTGGACCTGCACAGGACAACCCCAAGTCATACCATGCGCCCTGAGAGCAATGTCCAAACGCTCCTCAAACTCTGTCAGGCTTTGTGCTGTGACCACTGCCTTGGGGAGCCTTTTCCAGTGCCCAACCACCATCTGAGGGAAGAATGTTTTTCTAATATCCAGCCGAAACCTCCCCTGACACAACTTCAGGCCATTCCCTTGGGTCTTGTCACTGGTCCCAAGAGAGAAGAGACCAGTGCTTGCCCCTCCTCTTCCCCTCACAAGGAAGTTGTAGACTGCGATGAGGTCGGTCCTCTGTCTCCTCCAGGGCAAACAGACTAAGTGACCAAGAAGTCAGACAAGAATTTCTTTTACAGAGGAAATGTTATCAGTCCTGAAAATCAGATAATTCCTCCAATGGAGTGTATTTTCTAGATGTATGGCAGTATCATTTCCTTCAACCTGATAAAAAATCAACAATGCTCTTACCAGTACTGTTTTGAAAGACACTAGGGAACAGTGCCCAAACAATTATAATAAGTTAATTTCTGTCTACTTCAGCAAGGAGGATTGCGAAATATAAAAGCTCTTTTAAGATCTGTCTTGGCAAGATTGCAAAGTGGAAAAATCCTCCTTTCAAAAAGAGAAATGTATTAAATCAGGAAAATAGCAGGGGCTAATCTATTTAAGATTATAAATGTGGATAAGAGTTGCTGTATTGTCTCTTTTCCCTAGAGGCAGAGAAAAACTCTTGTTATGTGCAAAGAAGTGTAAAGGACACAAAAACAGTTACAAGTGGAAAGAAAACTGCAGCTGTCCTGGAGCTACAGATACAACAGCCATCAGGATCATTGACTCATTTCAGCGATCTTTATAAATCCATTGCAAAACTGACATGCATACCACCCCTTTCAGAAACCCTGCTCACACTATATAGTGATAATGTGTCATCACTACTGCACAGGAACACTGTGTTATTGCTAACGGAAGGATTATCAGTTAAAAAATAATGCTCATTCAAAGTCTGTTACACTAAAACATACTTTAGTAAATACGCTACATCCAAACAAATTTTATTAGTTTTTTTCAGCCATTCCTTCAAAGCTTCCATGAATTAAAGGAATATCCCACTCCAGCTTTTGAGGTTCCCAAATGTCACTGAAACAACTCAATTGAAACTGAATGTATACTTCTCATTTAAATTCAGCACATTTGCAAAACAGTAACACATCAGTTCAAGATAAAATATGTTTTTCATCTCAGGAATATCTGTGATGAGGCAAAAGGGTAAAAAAAGCCCAAACTCCATCAAAAACCTTGTGATAGGAAACCTCTTTGAAATACAGCTTCTTGATGCCTGAGTAATAATATTATGTCTTCAAGTATGGACAGTTTTCTTCATTGGGTAAGGTACGGTGTGCAGCTACCACCCATAAGCTTTAGTCCACACTGCTTTCTTCTTGAACTCTGCAAGAGATCTCAAGGCCAGAAGTGTAACTGTGAAGACAGGGACAAATTACATTAAGTTGCGCAGTCCAAAGGAAAGGATGTGAGAGTATTATTCCTAGTAATTTTACTAACACATATAGGTTTAGTTCTCCTTTTACTGACTCTTTTCATAACTCTTTCACTTCTGGTGATGTACTCGGCCCTTACTCTGCTTTGTGGCATGTCTCCTACTGAAATCATATCACACCATCTTCTAATTAGTCTATCGCTTAGGCACACAGATCAACCATTATTGCCAAAAGTTCAAATTCAATGAGCAATGACGCAAGCCAGGACAGAGGAGGCACTGGGAACAACAGAAGCACAAAATCTTAAGTCCTCTGTGCAATTCACTGACTGGAAACGCAACTCACTGATTCCTTAACTCAATTTGAAAGGATCATGCTTTCAGACAAAAATCAGTAACCAAACTAGTCACAGCCTAGTTATTCAGATGAACTTTCATGTTCTAGTATGTAAAAGGAAAAAACAATGGAAAGCTCAAAGGGAACAGTGACTTATCTCTGTCAGGGCATACTCAGAATATACTGTGAATATCAGAACTCTCTGATATACAGAGCAGGTTCTCCAACAGCCCTTAGCATTGCTTCTGGTGGAGATTAGCAGACACTACAGGGGAATTTATCAGAGCATGACTAAAGACCACAGACCTCAAAACAAGGTTAATTATCCTAATAATGCAAATAACTTATAACTGGATTTCAGGAAGTTTTGTTTAGGTCCAACAAATCAGGTGGTCCAAAGGAAGTGCATAGAAAGAAGCACAAGTGCACTTACTTCACTTGAGAATATTTGTGGTGTCCTCTTAAAATGACTTGCACAGATCCTGCATATGTAAGTAAGCAATAGGATGCATGCTAGGGCTACAATTCCTACTATAATTCAACATATTATCTACTTTCCATCTTTCTTTTCATATATCTTTTCAGCAACCCTCATTTCTCTTTCCTTTTTTGTCAGACCACTTTACTAGGCTGTCTCCTAGTCCACCTCCTATCCCTTCTATGCAGTGCAGTCTTTAGTTGCACCTAAGTTACGTGATTTGTACTTTGGTACTGGAGGATTTCCCAATAGTATGTTGCATCTTATTTTTAAGGGTAACTTCAAAAACAACAGACAGATCTACCAATGAAATAAGCTTGTAGACTAGATATATCTCTAGGTCCTTTGGGCCCTAAGTGCTACATCATAAGTGTCAGCAGATGAGACAACAAATATAAGGTGTTACAGACAAGAATGTCAACTTACCTGTGAAAGTGTCCTCAAAGACAAAATCTCACTCCTTATAACAACTGCATTTTGATCTGTACCGACAGTTATGGAAAAATAAGGACCCAATTAAAAATATATTACCTTTCAGCAGGTCCATGGAAGATTTTGATAATGCTTCCTTAGGACATTCCATCATATTGATCAGCCAGTCAATAAACTGAGGATTGAAATATGAAGAAAAATCTGAATTAAAAGAGCCTCTGTATCAGAACACGACAAATTCTTTTTGGTTTAACAGACAACAGTTGATTTCTGCTAAATTCAGATGTCTGATCAGAGGCAGTGGCCAATGAAGCTTCTGCCCAAAGTAAACAAAACACCCCAGAGTACATCTCCCTGTCAGCACAATTCTTCCCATAGAGGGATCTGAAACTCCCTTTGTTCCTTCTCATTATCTCAGCAATAATTCTTTGTAAGAAGAAGGCACACTAAATAGCTTCCCTCCATCTTGCCTGTTCATACCTTTAACCTATTAATATAATTCTTTCTTATCAGTCTCTTGTCCAAATGTTTCACTGCAAATCCTTCAGAACTCTCATTGCCTTTGTTCCTCTTTTGACCTCTCTAATTTTTTTGTTATTTTTTTCTGGCAGTGCAGGGTGCCTGGATGACAATACGGTATTTCAAACTCATAAGGATGATTTTCAGGGCAAGGCCTCACATTCTTCCTTAAAACCTAATTAGGCACTTGCATACTAACAGCTCACCCCTGCATTCCTCCCACATTCTGAATTCTGACTTCAGTAACTCTGAGCACAGGAGCATGCTCAGAGAAACCAGTTCTCAACAGATTCCAGTTTGCACAAAACTGCTAACTACTGATTTATAGATTAATAGCAGTACTTCCATATAACAACTACATGCAATGCACAGTAAGTTGGCCAAATTACGCAATTTTACACACTTATTTTCAACTCATACTTCAAAATAAATGACACAAACTACAAGCTGTACAGAAGATCTTTGATTGCTCTGAATTTCAGTGTGGTGTGTCCAACTGCAGAGGATCTTTCTTTCAGTGTTTAAAACACTGACTTGCTACCAGCAGCTCCCAACTCTCTTCTCCCAGCTGTACTTTCTTAAGAGTTCGACTCCCAGCTTTGTAATTTTTTTTTTTTTTGCAACTCTCCAATTTTACTTGAGAAACTACTTTCATATCTGATTAAAAATAAAGTGAGATCACAATTGAGATGCAATAAAATACAGAGGAAATAACTGCTCTACCTAAGACCCAAGCTGACTACTAAAAATGCGGTGCTTTCTGACTCCTGTAAAGTGCTTACCACTACATGCAAATTACCTTCTGTGTTTGTTCTTTCCACGGTTCTTTAGCCAGCAAAAGGGAAAGGCTGCTTGGAAGGAGAGTGACAGTTTCTTGCACAGCAAACTTATCAGTGGGGTGTTTGTCAATTTGTTCCTCAGATAATTCTGGTGATGCCATGTGGTGTTTCCACAGTGACCAGTCAGCACTGAGGCCAAGCAATAATGGTGCACCATGGTCAGCCCAGGCCACCACAGAAGCTGCGAACAGCCACAGGAGGAAATCTACGCACTAAATGTGAAAAAGGCAAAAATGCACATTATTAAATGAATAATGCAGAAGGAGAAAAAAAACCCAATTAAAAAACCCCACCAAAAAACCAATTAAAAAACTCATCCACAAAAGAAACCAACCAAAAACCCAAAAAAAATCCAGACGGCGAGTTGCTCTTAAAACACCTAAAAATTCAGCTAAAACTCAAAATGCAAGAACTAAAAAGTTCTTCATATCCTTCCATGCTTTGAAGCAGCATAAGCCTCTTTTAAAATTCAAACTGAAATATCTACAGAAAGAAAACCACACTCTTCTAAAATAATCTTTTACATTAAAGCTGATCCACAATTCATTTAAAATGGGGAAATAACTTTTTCACAGCAACCTGACTGTTGAGGGAAATCAGAGATGGTCACCCTTATGGTGCTATAAATGGTTGGGAAATATTGCAGCAGTGTAATGAATGCTAAGCAGCAGCTTATTTATGTCCTCAAACCAAAGACCTAAACAGCCGAACAACATTATTTCTCTAAAACTGTCCAAACCCACTCAGAACCAGCCGCTACATAGTTCTGACCTGCCTACACAGTTCTACAAGTGAATTTAAAATTTTCCTTCAATTGTTCTAAAAACAGCAAATTTGAAAAAATTATTTCCTTAGTTACCTTAAGGCTCTATCATAACTCAAATGTAAAGGTTATTTTAAAGTAAGAGTTTTAAATACATATTTATTCACGAAAATTGTGAATTTCTCTGTGGGGGTAAGATCACAATCTTCTAAAATATAAAAGCATGGGGAATAATATTTATTACTAAGGAAAAAAGTGAAATATATCAGAACCTCCTCATTTTCTTGCTGCAAATTATTTTCACAGCATTACCTCTTTCAGATCAACATTTTGTATGGGTGTTGACTTGTACGCTACATTTCTGATGTAGCCCATCAGATCTAACAGCCAGTCCACTCTTTTCAGAACTCCTAGAAAAAGAATAAGAACACTGACTCATGTAAAACACTAGAATACACTTCTTTTTATTAAAAAGCAAGCACAGAAAATCACTATAGCAAGAAAGTAACAATTGTAGAAGAACAAAGATCACCAACACCATTATCACATTTGATTAATTCTGCCACTGACAGAAAACACAAACAGTACAGAAACTTTGCTTATAATGCAGGCAACACATTGAACACACAGAAAAAATAAAAGATGAGTGAGAATTTTTTCACATAATGGCAGCCTGCAGGACCTACTAACCAAGTCCGCACATCTGACTGCTACAGAATCCTAAAGCCTCCCTCAATGTGTGGAGTACTGTGAAAATGGTCCTACAGTATTGGGAAGGTCAGTAGAATATGGTCAAGGCATGCAAATAAACTCAGCCCTCAATTCATCTCAAGGATGGAAGTAATTTCATTGATTCAGGTTCTGCTGTCCATAATCCGTTCTATCTCCTACAAACCAATAACCATGTTCACTACCAAGACCATGTTACTTCATACATTATTATTTTCATTCAATCTTTACAAGTGCCCTTTTTCATGCTGTCTCCTCTTTTACCCAAAGAACCATTACTTCACTCAATTAAAACTCACTACTCTTTGAAGTTCTTCAAACACAGTTGGCAGCTAAGGCATCTGGCAATATAATGCTTTGAAGTTGTTCAGTGAACACAGGCAGACAAAGACCCTTCTGCCATGAAAATGAGACCTCATTCTTGCCTCTTTCTGTTCTTGTTTCTTCCTTCTTTATCTTCCTCTGTGTGATTCTCTTACTTCCCTTGCATCAGCCCCTATGCTCTGTCAGACCCATAGCTGAGCCAGCCCAAATCATTAACCCACCAGATGACTATCTGGTATAGTTATGGAGAGGAAAAAAGGGAAATTTATTTCCTGTGTTAAATCAGCACAAGAAGTTCAGGAAAGCAAGTTATCTCCCTAGTTCAGCCAGTCTCATGGGAACATCCCCCCATCTTCTGTGTTACATACCAGTAAGTCAGATTTTAGGTCAGAAGGTTAGCAGAGTTGCACTATTAGAGGTCTCTGATGTACTACATACATTTGTAACACTACCCTAAAAAGAGTGGGAGACAGATCTAGTTAAAACTCTGGTTTGCAAACCACCCTGATGAGACAAACGATTTGTAGCTGGAGCACAGAAAATTAAGTAACTGGAGAAAAACACAAAAGCAATGTGTGATACAAGTATTTGAATAAAACAAGAATTTTTAAGACAATGGTTTCTAATGTGGAAAAATTTGGAAACACTTTGGTTAAACCACCTTAAAATTATTTAAAAAGAATTAGTGTAGATTCTCAAATATCTGTTGATTGCATTCTTGATTTTTCCTTAAGCCTAATCTTACCTGTATTTTCATGTCTCACAATACGAGCATGATAGAAACTATGCAAGAGCATCCATAAAATATTTTCTTTCTGGTGATATCCAGCCACAGTATCAATCACGGCACTCAAGTTAATCAGAGACAATCTGCCTTGAGAAACTAAATACACTTTAATGAATGTGGCCTTCTCTATATTGTTCTGCAAATACAATAAAAAACATGTTAAATTGAAATGTACGTCTCTTGTGGGAACAGTAAGTCTTGCATTTCTCTTTATAAAAAAAGTTAAGAACCTCTTTGAATAATTATTAGGCTCAGTTTTCCTCAAGACATATTATTAAACAGAAGAGTACATATTACTTGAACTTTACACAGTTCGAAATAGTTCAGCAAAGTGTAACTCAGTACAGCTTGTTTTCATATTGCTTTAAATTTTACATTCCCCCTTGAAATGGAATGAACTGTCAAGTCTCCAGCTTGACAGTTCTGGAGACTCAAGTCTTTTTGCAAGACAGATACACCATAGTGACAAAAAGAGGTTTTCTTAAATGATGTTTTCCAGTGTGAAATAAGAACTAAAAAATATAGGGAAATGACAGTTCAGCTTCCACAACCTATCTGAATGCTTAATTCTCTAGTGAGTCTGATAGCAAACAGAACGGGGGCTTTATGTCACAGATGTTTGTTTTTAAAAGCTGGATCTGAAAACATCAAGTTCTTCCACACAGGTCATTTCCTTAGCATTTCAGTTGCTAAGAATTCCACTGCTAATTGATTCCACTGGTGAGCTACAAGATGAAAGCTTTTTCATTCCATTATCATCCTCAGTCATCTTGTCCATCAGGAAACATTCTGAGTGTGAATGTAAATATAGAATATAAAGTAAAGAATGAAAGGTTTTTCAGTCAATTATTTCACATTTTTAACAGAAGCACAGATCCACTTAGCATCAAGGATAGCTAGTCACCAGGATGTATTTATACTCCGGTTTCAAGCAGGTGGTTATATTAACCAAAGAGAACTATGGTCTCCTGTTTGCATCATTGGTCTGGGATTCAGTTCACACCATTCCTGTTCTGCTAACAGAAGTAACTTCACAGAATCAGTTAGGTTGGAAAAGACCTATGAGATTATCAAGTCCAACCTGTGATTGAACACCACCATGTCAACCAGACCACGGCACTGAGTGCCACATCCAGTCTTTCCTTAAACACCTCCAGGGATGGTGTCTCCACCACCTCCCTGGTTGGCCCATTCCAATGTCTAATCACCCTTTCTGTGAAGAACTTCTTCCTAATGTCCAGCTTAAGCCTCTCCTGGCGCAGCTTAAGACTGTGTCCTCTCCTCCTGTCTGGGACTGGTTGCCTGGGAGAAGAGGCCAACCCCCACCTAACCAATTTACTTAAGACTCTCCAGTTCAAAGCTCCCAGGTGAAACCATGAGTATTTCAATTGCTTTGAGAAAGTTTGGGATATGGATTCTTAACACTTCCACTTCTGTCTGCCGCCTGCAGATTAAATCCAGAACACTCTTACCTACATGTCAGACAAAACAATTAAATGCTCCCAACGAGCTAAAACAGTCTGGTGACAGTAAAAATGACAAGGTTGGTTGTTTCACATGATTTGGTGATAAAAGACCACAATTAAAATATAATTACCTTGGAGATCTGGACAATGCGATCGATCTCTGAATCAGCCATTTCTGAGATACATCTTGCTACATCGATATACATCTCCAGTTCACCTCTCTGCAAACAGAAAAGTAAATGCATGTCTAAATGTCTATTTCCAGCTTTCTTCATCATTGAAATTGGTAAGTTTAGGAACTTGTCAATGATAATGATGAATAATTAATCTATCCTCTAGCCTCACTTTACTTAATCTATTTCAGAAATTCTGTATTTGCTGGGGAAGTCAACATACTTCAATCCACCAGAATAATAGTATTTGAATACTTCAAATAGTTTGTTTTATTTTTAATGGAAAAGTGCCTTTCCTTGGAGGTATTTTCTGTAGCTAAATAGTTTCTTTAAATCACTGTGAGAGGCTGAATCCTCAGTGGGAAAAAAAGGTGCCTTCTCATTGTTCACTTCTTCTCTTTCAATAACATTTATTTCAGTACTAATACTGTATTTTCCCATTACCGAATAGTTGATGAGGGAGGAGTGTACATCAGATTGGTTTCACAATGTCATATTCTAAAATAACCAAAAGTAACTTAAGTTGAAACTGTGCTGCTATTTTAACTAGTATCATTAAAAATTGTACATCTAATTCATGTTTCGAATCTGATGCATCAGCGCAAAAAGATGGGACTTATCATCACTAAAAATATCTAGCTACAGCGCTCACACACCTCATACTTAATCCTTACCTGAACCTCATTTGGAAGAAGCTCATATATTTTCTCCACAGCCTGACACAAAAAGCTCCAGCAAAACTGGGCAGGGTTGGGAAGTTTCATTGCCTGGATGAGCCCCTGTAGAACACATCGGCAAATTTCTGGGTTTTTTGTGCGGTTCTTCACTTCAAATTGTTGTATCAGAAGCACTTCTGTAAAAGATTGCAGTTTGTCTTCTGCAACATGTTGCATCCACAGGGATAGGGACATGAAAAGGTATTTCTGAGTTTTCATCTGAAAAGGAAAAATTTTTGCTCAGTTTCAAATTCTAGGTCTTCACTGACTTTGAACTATTGTTGGATAAAATTATAAAAAAAAGTGGCTCAAACACCACTTATAAAAGCACTGAAAGTCATAAATATTTCTCAGATCTTTTCTTCTTCCCCTTTTCAATGAATTGTTTGAATTAGAAAGAGTTCAAATATGTCAATATTATGTTTGCACTAAAAACTGAAGAACTTACTTTCAGTGAACCCTAAACATCACCTCTCTGTACAGACAGAGCAATTTTATTACGTGGTGCCCGCTGCATTCCAACATAAAGCATACAGACTGTTTAGACAGTCAAGGACAGAAGTATAATACCCATAGCACCACTAATGTCGCTAGCTGTGAAGAAGAATGAATAACCTGTACGAAATGCAGAGCTTACATACTCTGTGGCTCACCTCATTTTATGACCTCAAGTTCCCACTGCAGCTGGAAAAGTGGTAGTCAGAAATAAATATTTTTTTGGTACCTTACCAATTATGTATCTTAAAATTCTCAGCAAATGTTTGCATATCTAAGACTAATGAATTAGAAACAAAAACACTCCTTGAAAAGATCACAGAAACAAACAATTAATTTTCTGAGAATTGTCAACAAATCTGCTCCTGAACTTGTATAAAATGACAGAAACGTGCAGTAAAGTGTTCTGTAGGATTCAGGAAGTTTTACATACTGTACTATGGAATCCACATTTTAATTCCAGAAGAACAGAACAGCAATGAAGGATAAGCCCAAACTTGATTATATTCTAGGTTAGTCTGTTGGGTATCTACAGAATTAAGGCAAGGTTTTCAAGACATAACTTTTTTTAGTAGTTAGCTAGATCAAGAGACCCTGCTAGAAAAAGTAGGTAAGCTTTAGGACAGATTAGGGTGGATGATTTTTTTAAGACTATCAGCTGGTATAGTAAAAGATACTTTTTCTCCCTACATGCCATGCCTTATGTCTCCAGGTTATCAGAGCTATAGCATGAAATGAGAGAGAAGAAAAAGGTCTTAAGCAGTAAAGGAAAATCAGCATAGCAGGTCTTAAGTCTGCCTTGAATTTCAAGGCCCCAGAATAACCTTTATCTCACTATAAATACTCCCTAAATGTTATTTCTGAAGAATTCTGAACCCAGTAATCCTTTTCTAGTGAGACAGCCTAAACATTGTCACTGAGGAATTTTATACGAAAGAGGTGCTGAGCTGCCACAAGCTTTCTCACATACGTACACTGAGACTGTAGATAAGGGGAGGTGCCACCCACATCCCCAAAAGCATTGCTGCATTTTGAGATGACTGGGCCTGTGTCACAGCCAGTTCAAGGCAGAGATGTTTTACCTCATCACCTAAAATAGAAGAAAACAAACTAAATTACAAAGAAATTATTTTCCCTTTAAATTTGTTCTCAACTCATAAAGTAAAGGAGGGTTAATGTTCTACTAGAGCACGACATTACAACTTACTTTTTTAAAAGTGCTACTTAAAGTTTTTAACACATGCATGTTAGAAGACTCCTCTTCCCATTCATGCATTTTCAGCAAGAAATCTCAGCATTTTTTCAAGTTATTTCAATTCACTCAGGAACAAAAACGTGGGAATGCTAAGAAAAGTAAAAATTAAAAAAAAACCTCTCCTTGCCAAATAAAGATAAGATTTAATCCACAGAAGGAAAAATGAGTCAATATTCCTGGACTGTGACACTGTCTGAAATCCAAAACCAGCCATAAAACAAATGTACTGGTTCCTCTGCAGATTCCCTGATTTACAAAAGTAAGACCCCTAAGTGAAAAGCAGGAATAAAAAAATCTTCCAGACATTTAACAAGTTTCAGCTCCTCATAAGAACTGCAGACCTCAGTACAGGAAATTTTTTCCATTATTTTGAAAATTATCACCCAGTATAATTTAGTAGAAAGTGTATTTCAAACTAGTGACAGCTAGATGAACAACCAAACAGTTAAAATATGTGAAAAAGCTGCACACAGCCTCTGACATGGGCATTGGACAAAGCATTTAGCAGGTACTGAAAATAGGATACAATTAGTTGAGTTTCGTGATGGGCTCTCATGTAAATAGTTCAAATGAAATATTCAGGCCACTTTCACCAACATTTTAGGGAACTTCTCAGCTCTGATCTTCTTTAGTTTTTCTTCAGTTAAAACAGTGTCCACATAGTGATCACAAATATATACTTGCAAACACTAAAAAGTCAGTCTTGAAAGCATAATAACACTTTAACCACTGCACTAATTTCAAGTCCTGAAGAGGGCTCCAAAGTTTGTGAAAGCTGCAGTAGTAAAGAACTCTTGTGACAAATACAAAAGTCTTAATAAGAAACTATTACTCTTACCAAAGTCCAGCCTCATCAAAGGAGAAAGAATGGATGCCCAGTTTACAGGTGGATACTGATGGCTTTCTCCAACTAACGCAATGGGTGCCAGTGCTACTTTCACCAGCTCAGCTGGGACAGATTCAGGGCCTAGAACAGAAGATTCAGTCAGAGTCTGAATTTTATACAGACATATTTAGCTGAACAGCTCAGCAAAAAAAGGTGAACACTGCACTGTAGTTCAAGCTGTAGTAAAGAACTGGATAATGTTATAAAATCACTGTTACTTCCTTTTGC
Organism: Falcunculus frontatus; assembly: GCA_013398115.1. Lineage (NCBI taxonomy): Eukaryota > Metazoa > Chordata > Aves > Passeriformes > Falcunculus > Falcunculus frontatus. The sequence goes on from VZRV01010400.1 coordinate 341,764, forward strand.
ATCTGAAAATTAGCCATCTTATTTATAATCAACAGTTACATTTTTAATCTTCTGTCAGAAATGGCTTTTTGTTACTAATAAACAGCAACTTTCTGGTCCCTTGTTCTTGAGTCAATTTACAAGTTAATTACAGATATTCCTCATTTAGTAAGGTAGTATTTTTGCATTTCTTATTGAGAGAACAGCAAAGTTTTCTGACACTGCTTTCCTTCCTCATGTTGTAGGTGCAGGCCAAAAGAACAGCCAGGCAAGTGCTAATCCTAACCTTTGCTATATACTGTGTTATGTCAACATAAGTTAACTCAGTCCTCCTGGAATCAAAACACAGGCATTTTTACCTCCATTTAAAGCAAAACTTGCTTCATAGGACAGCAGTGAGCTCACTTAGCTCCAAATAGGAGTAAGCCTCTCTATCATCCTTAAGACTTTACTCCAAGACATCTATCTTTTACCAGGCTTCCTCATGTAAGACCACACTTTCTTCAGGCTTCTTTGCATCTATCACAGCGGTAATCTGCTAGAATGCCACACTGTTACAGAGAATCTTAACCTAGCATCACTGAAATAAGGGGCAGCATTATGTTGGTCTGATGATGGACTATTAACTGAGCATACAAGTTAACAGTGATTTGACTTTCATTCTTATAGGGAAGAAGCATCATCTCACCAACAGTGAGGGAAGGGGAAATGGTTTTAAAAGTCAAAAATCAGGTGGAGAAAATTAAAGTCCTAACTACACAATACTACCTTATCTTTTTGAGTGTAATTAAATTTTTATTTTAAATACCTCACATTAGCGAAGTCCAAATTTGTACTTAGAAAAGTTCTCTTAGCAAATAAAAGCAAGTCTTTAGGGTCACCTTTTATAGCCATAACAAATTTCCCAGAAGAATACTGCAGTTTGATCCTTTCTTACCTTTCTTTCCGCTTTCAATGGCGAAGTCAATGGCTGCTCTGATAAAGCTGTTTACAGGTAAGTAGCTAAAATCTGGAGGAACTGTGAAGATAAAAAGACTGCTTATATTCTAAAATATCAGCAAAAATTATAACCTTTTGCTCCCATGTAAATTTAAAGGGCAAACTGAGCTGTGTTCGAGCTAACTGATTCTGTAGGTGACTCAGAGTATTTAGACCACAAGATTGATAGATATATCAGCCTTTTCAACTTTAAGGCAAGCTGAACATTTCTGGTGGTGAGAGGTGCCAGATTGAAAAAAAAAAATCACAGATCAACTGAAAAGCCAGGGATAAGAACTTCCTTAAAAATATCTTGGGCACTGCAAGCTGGGCTTTGAAACGGAGAGCTTCAAAATTTTAGCAAGTTTAATACAGCAGAGACATTCCATATCTAACTTTAGGCATACATTTTTCTCTGTGATGTTCATGTACATTTTGTATTTTTGATTCCCAGTTTAGTTCACACCAAGGTGAACAGCTTCAACTTTACTAGTATGTGCCTATTATTGGTATTTCATTAATGATGTAATCCTGCCTTTATTTTACCAATGGAAATTGAAACAACAGTTGAAGTTAGTGATGTATCAGCTGCCCTGAAAGGGCACAGAACACTAGTTTTTTTATTTCAGCTAACCAGAGATCTTTTCCAGAAAAATACTTCTAAAAAGCCAGCTTGTTCTTGTTATGGGCTAGCTTTTAAGTATTGATTTTTTTTATACAGTGGGAACTACTAAAACAAATAATAGACTAATCAGTTCTAAAAGGCACAGAGTAGATGTCAAATACATGTGCTATATGAACTGTAAAACCTCTTTACAGTTTATCCTGTAAAAATTAAAGAAGCAATATACAAGTTTGACCTGAACAATTTAGAACCTTACTTTGATACTGCACGTAAAAGCAGATGTGGGGGATCCTATTCAGCACACTGATTCCTGTTTCATGTTCCAACCTTTAGGCACACAGGACCATGAGAATCTCCAGTTCAAAGGCTGTCATGTCACTTCACAGGGCTGCAATGTCTACCTTGTATTATCTAATGTGTCCCTTGCTATCTTTTTAGTGATGTGCTATTTCTACACGTTCTTTAAGCAGTAGTAATAAAGCATCTTACCAGATGCCCTGTTCTGGGTAGAAGACATACAGGACATGTGAAGACGTCCCAGAAGTCTTGCTGCATTTGTCTGAAGACCAATCTGCTCTGAGAAACTAATTATCTGTTGAGACAATAAACCACCAGTCAGACAAATTTTGCTACACTGCCTCATTCAAGCTAGATACAGACATTATGTAGTTTCTTTCAAACAGATTTGGCTTGCTTGTGAAACGTGTGAAGGTATGCTAGTGCATTATCCAAAGGAGGAAACAGAGGCTACCTTCTTACCTGTGTAAGGGCTCTGATCACTTCATTCAGATTACTTTGAAACTGTGAGGAGTGAATGCTCTCAGATTTCAGCTGCCAGAGAAGAAGAAAAAAAAGGTGACTTTTGCAAGAGGGAAAAAAAAGAAGCAACAAACAGAGAACAAATTCTGAAAAGACAGATTACATTGTCATCCATGCCTTTCTCTGGGGAGTGGGAGAGAGAAAATAAGAAAGCTTATATGACTGTAAACTTTTCCCCAGTGGCATTGCACATGGGCCATATGATGGCAAAATGGAAGAGACCCCATTTTATGCATTGCAATTCAATATTGCTTGGTTCCTAGCCAACATGAATTATAGCAAAAATGTGATGCTCTGGTTTACAGTCATTCCTGTAGGAATGGGGAGGATGCATCCCATCTTGCCTTCTAGCCAAATTTCTGCATGAGATCCAGGTACCATTTGCTTGCATATTCTCACCTGTATCATGCCTCCTTCAGAGCCCACCAGCGCAACCAGCCCACTGACAGCAGCCAGACGCTCCATTGTTGGGGAACCCTGGAAGCATAATTCAGGACCAGAGGGTCAATGTGATGACACAACACTACTGTAGGACAAAATGCTTGTTTCTTCCAACTTAAAAACCATGACTACTATCACTAGTACACCTCTAATCCCAACAGCCTTTTCAGGTCAGACACCAGCATGGTAGATAATATTAACCCCTCTCTTGGTGAATTAAAGCTTTATATGGAGCTTCCTCCTCACTCCTCTAAATCTGCATTCATCATGGATTGACAAATCAGTTTTTTCACTAGCACAATATGTATTCCACAAAATATACCAGTGCAATTCAACCCAAAACCAGTTTCTTTACTGATAATTACCTTCAGCTGCAATCTATATGTGTAAGTTTAGAATTTGATTTGAAACACCTAACTTTTCTAGATAAATTGAAATGATTGTAACAACTAAGGCACTATAATCATGCTTCTTTTATTCTAGTTTTGACAAGCAGCACCTAATTTCACAAGACATTTTCACTTAATAACTCAGACTTTATCTCTGGACACTGTTCCAGATTAGTAAAAATGTCCAAATTAAGACCTCATTGAGATAAGCATTTCTCATAAATTATCCAGATAGAAGAGAAACAGGAATTTTTTCCCATTAGCAAACAGCCCAAAGTTACACTCTTGCTTCCAAATACCAATCAAACAGCATATTCAGTCTTAACTTTTCGTAGCATCACTCCTGCAGAAGCGAGGAAGATTATGTCCCTACTGTTAATTTTAAACTGCACATCACCCCTTCCCCATCTCCTCTACCCCCACCCATTCAAAAAACCCCAAAACAACTAAACAAGTACAAAACCCAGGATATGAATTCAAACTCCTTTACCTCTGCAAGCACAATTTTTATCCAGGCTGGCATTAGTCTGTTACTCAGGTCTTCAGCTTTCCCATGACCACAAGCTGACAAGCCATGTACTATTGCACCTAAAGCTAAAGCAAAACTGTAGGTCTGTAAGGTGAAAAGAACTTATTAAAAAACAGATCTTACAAAGGATTCTATATTCTTTTATACACTTATTATTGAAACATTACTAAGATATTTATTATTTACCAACACTTAGAATTTAAGTCTTTGTTTAGAATACCAGATGCCTTCTTACTTCAAGTGTTTTCTCATGTCAAGTGACATGGGATTTTCTGAGATTAAATCTTTGGCACATAGAGCCTTAGTTTTAGATTTTCTTAGATATGAAGATAAAAAGCTATAGCACAGGTAGTTAGCTCTGAGTTCCTATTTTTCAGATAAACATTCTGAACAGTTCATTAGTGTAATAGCAGGCTTTGATTCAAAATGGTTTCCTTCCCTTGGCTCCTTCATTTCCTGGCAAACATTAACCAGAAAAGAACTTGCACTAAAATATTGAGATTATTTTTGGCAATTTGAGGGATACCCTAGGACAACAGGGATGAAACATACACCTGGAGGAAGCTGTGGCTATGGTTTTGATGCACTGTCTGGAGGCTAAGGGAAAGCAAAAATTCAGAAGAGAACAGCTGATGTGTTTTCCCACCAAAAAAAAATTATAGAAATACTATAAAAGAAACAAAAAATGGCAGGACACAGGGACTAAAGACACCAAATGTAACAATATCTCTTCTAAATGCAATCTAACACATACAACTTGCTTTTATTTCGCTGTCTGGTAATCACTACACACATTAATGAATCAACTGGTAGTCTTACTCATTGCATGGTATGCACAATACATTCAATATTAGTTAATGATAAAAGTAGATCAACATAATTGTCTTGAACTACAGTCTGGGTAAAGCAGTATCCAATATTAAATAGATAAAGAGAAAAAGAGAACTGAAGCAAAGCCCAAATGCAGAATTATTACCTGCTGATTATTTTCTGCTAAGGTCCGTAGCGTATTCATGGCCTTCTCAGCCTCAGCTGCTTCTATGATTCCAACACTGAAAGCGGAGACACAGGAACAGGCCACAGAATAGGCAAGGACCTGAACAAAAATTTAATTCCATTAACTAGTGTCCAATCAGGCTCACTGTAGCAATGGTCACACTGAATAATGTACCAACATGACAAAAAACACGTAACGTTTTCCAATTATACTTTCAGATGTTTATTCCCTCTCTGAAAGATTCTGCATTGATGCTAATAATGTTAAAGAAACACAACTAAAGCTTGGAAGTACTTCTGATTCTACAGAGGTCAAACTCCTGACCTTCCACACAAATGTAGCTACTCTCTCAAAACAAGTATCTGATCATTATTTATGTAAGCATACTGAGCATGCTGTGCTCCCATCAGGACTACAAGCAGGTCCGCCAGCCCAGAAAATGAGCATGCAGAGCTGTCTCTCACACATAGCCCACAACACCAGCCTCCTGTCCTTGCAGAAGGATTCACTAGCAATGCTGCTTTTCTGTTCTCCTGCCTTAGTCATGGAGAATAAGGAAGCAAAGTCTGAATTACCAACAAGACAAGTGTGCCAACTATTTAACCTCCTCTGTACCGATGTTAGGCAGCAGAACAACGTATGACTACAAGGCAAGCAGAGAGCACCCACCTACTGTGCAGGATTGACAACAATTTGACCTGTAGCAGGTAATGTGCAGATTGTACCTCTTGTTGCAGCAGGCCAAAATTACTTCTCAAGTAAAGCGTTATATCTAAGTTATTTACAGTTCTAAAAGAGCCTCTTGTGCATCTCATATAGTAGCATTCATCCTAGAGTGTCGGCCAAGTTTTACTCATCTGTACAAATCCTTACGGAGATTTTAATTGAAAGGGTAGGTTTTGCTTCTCATCCCCAACTATCTCATGATGTTAAACAGCTGCTGTCTTTTATCTCAGAAGTTGCTGTATTGAACTCAGTATAATTTCAACAATGCACTTGAAGATCTCTCGGGATAGATAAATTATTTCATAGCTGTAAGTAATTTTGATGCATGAACCATGAACTGCAAAAGGCTAATCCCCAACACATATGTAATGCCAAAAAAATTAAACTCCATTGAAGAAAACACTTAATAAAGAGCTTTCAGAACACTACCAACACGGGGAAGAGAATGATACTATCAATCTCTATCAACTCCCTTAGGAAAAACAGGATTATGCAACTCAACTGCTCAGCTGCTGTAGGCTTATATACATCATGTACAGACAGGATTGCTTTTCTTGTGCAAAACATCTGCTTGTTCTGATTTTTGTTTTCTGTTGAAAACTATTCCAATTTCATCAGTTTTCATTCTCAAGTTTTACCTCAGCAGAGTTACAGGCGAGTACATGGTCCATGACAAATGCATGGACCATGTCAAAATTTACAGGAAAAAAAACCTGGGAAAAAAACCCCTGAAATGCATGGTCAAACTTAGCAGAGCTCAGTTTAAGTATTCAAAACATAAAGAAAACAGTAAATGGGGCCACAGCAGCATGCACAAATACAAAATTCACATTAGCTAATGACATCAGCTTTCAAAGAAGTATACAGAATGCATGCTGAAGGAGGAAGTATTAGCATTAAAGTTCTCTCAGAGTAACTTGTTGTCTGCTTTCTAGTAGATCAGATGAGCAGTAAACTATTGTATGTAAGAGACCCATATCCATAGTTACTCAAGATCCAACTTTCAACAATTTAATTTGGGGTTAAGGAATTAAAGAAGACCATTAAAGGATCATGTCTGTTATCTTTTCAGGCAGTTTCTTAATCTCTGTGAAGCATTACACATTATTCTATTCTTATTATTGTTGCTACTGTCACTTTTTTTTTTCCAGCAGACATAAACCCACATATTATGAAAGAAAAAATAGAAATCAAGCCTTCCAGCACTACAGATAGAAAGCTTCAGTAAAGACTATAGTTATAAAAGGGAGGCAACAAAGTAAAAGGAAGATTTAAAATTTGTGATAAAATAGGTCATACCTCCTGGACTCCTCTGCTTTGGTCCTCACTGCTGTCCAGGTATTTGCAGAGTTTTCGCAATGAAGCGGAAACATGCACTCGCGATTCTGTTTGGCTACTGTGACTCATAAATGAAAGAACAAGTCCCACTCCTAAAATACATCCAGTGCTTTAAGATAAAACAAAAGAGAAAGAATTAGGTATGCTTTGGCTGCTTGGAACTCCCTTTAAACTCCCAACAAGGTTTGTGGACAAGAAGACCTCTTGGCCTTGGCTGATAACTAGCTCTGTAGATAATTTTACAAATGTTTTTTATTTCACACATCCTTTTCAGGAAACACCAGATGAAAGAAGAGCATAAGAATAAAATGTGTATTTAAATAGTAAGTCCTACACATGCAGCCTCCTTGTTCCCTCTGCCTCTGAAGAACCAATAGCCCCAACAACAAGCACCATCAACTAGTATGAAGGAAGTATGGATCCAAACTTCTATGTGTGATTTGTCCTGATAGTACGAACTTGGAAATCCCAGTTTAACATACTAATGGCAGGTTCACTGTGTGTATTAGGATCTGGTGCTGTCAGACTATTCCAAGAGTTGTTCCATTTGCAAAAGTAATGAAATTAGTGATTAAGCCAGAGAGCGGCTAAGACGGCTGTAGAGATTAAGGCATTCACCTGCATTTCATAACAGGAATGGTCAGGTGTACATTCTAACCCATATGTACTAAAATTTGCATATGCAACTGTGGAGCAGCTTCATCAGGGCAGACATATTCAGCACAACTAACTGTTTGATGCTCAGGATACTTAAAATTGCAACCAGAACATAGTTTTAATGGACATAATTTAATAGGGCAGCTGGCACAAATATCTCCACAGTCTCCGTCTCTTTTTCAGATTTTATCAGAAATTCCATTCCGGACCAAAGATCTCTGCCTAAATTCTGCACGTGTGCTCCCGTAACATGTTCCAAGTCATCAGTTTTGTCAGAAAACTTCCAAACAGTTCTGGCTTCCATCATGAGATACTAAAGCATAGGAGACACTTATTTCTCTGAAGGTGATCTCTCACTGGCACACATCCACAATAGCTCAAAGAAACTGCTTTTATCTGGAGATGATTTTTTTTTTCTCCTTGCACATCTCCCTGAAACTGCTCCTAGCAAGCAGCAAGCAGTCAAATGAACATGTCTAGGATCTTGGGCATTCTCCTAAGCTTCTCCAATTCAACTTAAAAATGGGAAGAGCTGCTGCTTTTACTCAGCTAGGTAAAAAAGAAACATCTAAGAACAACTTCAGTCATATTTATAAGCTGATGTTTTACAGTAACTGGGGACTAAGGATGATTGAGCATGGCTAGAAGACTTGGACAGGTGTCTTATGAGTGATTTTTTTTCCAACAAAGATCAAACCAACCTTTTTAAGTAACTGGTATATCTGAATTCATGAACAGCCTATAAAATAAGGACATAGCTTATATAGAAGAGCTCTAAATTCAAGTTTACACTAATGCTTGTTCACAAAACTACACAGAAAGAAAATATAAAATACTATAGCTCTAATGAGAAATGATGTTATTTGCTGTTAATAGAGACTTAAAACATAATTGGGGACTAAAGCAGGAAAAAAATGTCACCTTCTCTGCTCCCCTTTTTGTAACTAACAATTGATTTCACTTGGCTACCTTATTTGTGAACTACATAAAACGAGTATTTAGGTATATGTCATCTACATGATATCTGAGATTTCCCAGAACATTTTAAGTGTTTTACTGCCAGAGCATCAGGTTGCAGGGAGCCCTGCCTTCCACCGGGGGCAGCCCGAGCACGGACAGCACCGACTCCCACACCCACACTGCTCAGCAGACCTACACTGAAAACACTGACAGCCTATTTTTAGTGAAAATCACCAGTTTAGCAGAGGTCAAACACTGGTGGAAATGCTCACATCTCACAGCTGATCATGCCTGTGTCACACTGGATGAAAAGGCTGGAAAGGACCTTCCCTTGGAATAGCAGTTTACAAGTGTAGAAATAAAAAACTTGCACAACTCTGCAACATTTACAGCTGTACATTACTTCTTTGCTCACAGAGAGAACTCATATTAGACACCAACTTCCTCTCAACCTTTAAAAACCATAGCCAGCACAAAAAACTACCCCCTCTTCAATATCCCCTCTCTTGCTTGCCATTGTTTCATATTCGTCTGGCAACCTCTTGCCGCCAGAGAAGTCTGGCTTGGCTCTTCTGTGAGGCTTTGATCTCCAGCTAACAGGCTGCACAAAACAGCAGCAACAGCCACGACAAAGAGGTGCCGCTGGTACAGCCCCTGAGTATGGCGTGTCTCACCCTGTGCCACTCAAAAGGCAACAGAAATCCTCACTAAACTGTACAGGTTCACAGCCCAATGGTGCACAGCTGCGACTCCTCAGAGATTTTCAGAAAGTGCACTGGAGAAAGGAGGGCAAAGGAAAATGGGAATTATTGCTGCTTCTTTTGAACAGGGAAGAGCTGGGTAGAGTCATGCTAAGAATCAAAGAAAACCTTATGCATTCACACTGAGCCACTCAAGATACTGCGGTTCCTTCCCTGATCTGAAAGAGAAATGACTACTGTGAAAGAAACATGCTGCCATGTTATGTAAGTTGTCTCACGGCAATTGACACGTGTTTTATTGTCTCCAGTCTTAGGGGTTTCAAACCTTGACTGAAAAAACTTAAGCAATGTAGACCAGGTCCATGACTGACTCTGTTTTAGGGAGGATGTGGCCCTCCAAAGGGCCTTTCCACCCCGCACAAGTTGGTAATTCTACGGAAGTACTCAGAACAGGTTGTCTCCTTATCCTATTCTTATACTTCTCTGTGTAGAATTAAGGAAGAAAGAGTGAATTAAAAAGGTAGAGTTCAAAATAAAGTATCATCAGTAATAAAGGAAACTCACTTGTACTCCAGACGGGTGTCAAAGCAGCAGTCCTCCAACACATCCACGGACTGCATGAGAATGAAGTTCATCTGTTGACCAGGTATATCACTACAAAACCAAACCAAAACAGAAACAAAAAAAAAATCCAGTGCCAGACAGTGGGAGGAGGTACCTGATAAAACATGATCTCAGCTAGACCTGTAACTATTTATAAGCCGAAAATTCATGACATTTTACACTATTAGCTCTGTAAATCTCTCTCCATCTCATTCCCTAACTTACGGATAAAAAAAGAAGCATTTACATCTCACTCCAAAGATGTCATAGGGACTCCCCTCTTATAAAACATGTACACCATTTTCATAATGTACATGACATCTTTAATGGAAACTAACTCTATGATCTGATATTAGCTATAGCTACATCCCTATGAGTTTCGATTTGTTGCAAGACGATGCTTTGAAGAATGTGTAAGATTAAGCTTTCAAATTATGCAGGGCAGTGAAAGAGTAAAACTAGTCTGCAAGAAATGGTTACATAAATGTGTTCACTTAACGCCCCATACCACACAAATAAAAAAACACAACACCCCAAAATACAGATACACATACTCCAAAACACTGGGCTAATGTAACTTCATTCTCTTTAAGAGCCTTTCAAAGTTTGTGTGTAGCTCAGTTGTCCCACTGACTAAGCATCCAGAGGTAGTCTATTCCCAAATTACGTGGCTGAGTCAGCGGCAGTAAGGCACCAAGACACCAAAGCATGAAGATTAGAACTCGGCAATGCTTCAGTTTTAACAACAGCACGTGCCTTGGAAACATTAGCTTCACCAAGCAAATTAAAAACTGCCAATCAAATCTGTTTGGTACCTGTGCTTGCGTACTAATTAAACTTCATTTTGGGTATATAGGAAGACAAAATCCCTAGCAGTCAAGAAACTGGAGGAGTATAAAGCCAAACCTACTTCTTAATTTCTCTGGAATCACCAGAAGTTTGCAGCTGAGGCCAGCCTTTCTGAAAAGGAGGCATTTTCTAACAACTTCTGAACACCTCTGTGCTGCCAACATAGCTGTAACAGCATGCTTTAAAGACAGTCCATTACATTACTTCCATTGTAGCTCTGTCCTCACATGTGTAACTCACATGACATAAGTGAACACTATCCAGTGTCCAGAGCACCACTTACAAAGGAACCAATGACAACTGTGAATTATTTTACGATTATGTCTTCCAGTGTAACTAGTCCCATTTAGAAGAGCCATGTGTCGCTCTTCTAGCTGACTGCTTTGCACTTTGTACCTTAGGATATTATGAAGATTAGTCACTCATCCTGAAAGAATGACAAAATACCTACGATAGCTCTGGAGGGGGCTAAAGTGTCGGGGAAGACTGATAATAGGAGGCACCTTTTAAGAAACATTACAAAGCCCCTCAAGAATCATTTCCCTATGACTCGCAAATACTTTAATTCCTCAGAGCTTAAGGCCACATGCAGAAAAAGGAAGTTATTTGCACAGCTACATTAAATATGGTAGTTCTTACCTGACTTTTTCTTCATACAAACGTGAGATGAACATCCCCAAACCAAGACCCATGTGGATTTGAACAGCTTGAGACTCATCAGCATTTGGTTTCCCAGGTAACTTGTCAGTAAGCATACTCAGGACCTCCTCAATCTTCTCCTTGCATGATACAATGAAAATTGGCACCAGGAGAGACAAAGCTGTGGCTGCACAGGACCGAGCTATAATACTAGCAGTATTTTCACCTGAATAGGATTTCTAGAAAAACACAAAAGAGAGTATTTCTTTCTTCTTCTTCTCTTACTCCTTTCCAGTCAGTAACACTCAGCACTTCAGGAATTTAAAATGAACACTTAGAGAGCAAACAGCAGCACAGATATCTTGAAATCTGACATTTCTGGCATGTGGCTTTTACCATTTTGGTAATAAAGACAAAAATTTAAAGCAACACAAATATAAAAAGAACAATAGCAAGAAAAGTTTTGATTTTCCCCTATTGCAACTACTACAGCTCAAACAGAACCAGGAAACTTCATGATTAGAACTCCAGGTATGAAATATATTGCCTTGCCCTTAATACCACAGCACATACCTGATAGAACCATGGGAAGACCAGACCTTTAGGTTGGTAGCGGCTATTCACAATACTCAAGAGGGTCTCCGTGACCATGGAAATCCAGTGTTTCATAGGAATAAAATCAGGTTCAGTCTGCAAAAATCAAACCCAAATAGTCATCATAATTTTTTCTTAAATCAAGTTCTACCTTAACAGAAGCTCAGGTGCTGATGTTCCAGCTGTGATCTACCATGAATGAGATTATTTTGTCATTCCTATGTACTGTAAGTAGCATCATTTACTTGTCAATGCTGATTCTCCAGACACTACTTTTGATCAAGTACTGTTTAGTGGAGCCAAAAATTATGAAATTATGAAAAAAGAGTGTGGCTGGCTTTCACTGTCCATAGAGAGACCTCCATCTCATCTGTCAAAACCACCAAATAAATGAGCTAGTCATTATGCTTCTTGTGACAAGGCCCATACACACTCTACCTGTTTCTGTATAGATCACAGCATCTGAGAGATGGCATTCACTGAGCGTGGTGAAGTTTGAACTTGAAAACGTAAAGTACTTCACATCCATCTACCAGCCTCCCAAACACGTGGCTATATTACTTCTCTGTATTCCACAAGAGAAGGGACTCTCCCAGATTCACTCACCTCAGGCACCCCTTCAGTGTCTGAGGAAAGGCTGCTTTCGTATTTGGCTACAGCAACTGCAAGTCCAGTTAATGCAAAAATAGAGTTTCCTTTCACCACTGGGCTGTCTCTGAACAGAAAAAGGCAAACAGTTAAGAAACATAATAGAGATGCTGGCAACAAAACATGTATCAAAGCAGAAAAGTTATGCTACAGGTGATCCAGGAGGGAAGGCCTTTGCACCTAGCAACTTCATTGGGCTCTCTTCTAGCTCAGCAGAAACCTGTCACATTTCATTTTCAGAAATTGGAGAAATAATGGAGAAGTGTTTCAGTCTTTTTTTTCTTATCTTTTATATAAAGGCCAGCACACACAAAGTTGTATAAAAACAGAAGCTTCCTTCCATTATAATGAGGACTGCTACCCTGCAGAGCAAGTAGCTCTTACAGAAATGCAGCAGTCGGTCTTAGCTAGTACCATCTCCATAGGGGACAAAACAAAAACATCTTCAAATGGAGAATGTTAGAGAGGCAGATGCCACTTCATTGCAACAGCATATGAAGATTTAGCAGAGCAGCCATTATTGAAGTATCATCTTAAAAAAAGTTGAATTATTTCCCTGTGTTTCCCTACAAAAACACTAATATCATGGAAAATGATAGGTTTCCAAGAGTGCTAACTTCTATGACAGTGCAAACCTTTAAGGAAATTAAGAAAGAAAATCTGCCATTGACAAAAAAGAGGGAGAATATAGCTGTGTTCAGAGGCATATTAGGAAGTATGTTGATATTCTAGCATTCCCAGAAAAACATACTGCAATGTAATCCTGATGAAACTCTCTTAAGTTGTTTCACAAAAGCTGAACAATATAACTGTATTAGACCACTTACAGACCAATAGACTCTTTGAATCAGTCTTCCATTTCTAAAAACTTCCTTGACTGCTGCTGTAAAAATATACCTACACTGCCAATCTGGCATTTATTCCAGATCCAAAGATGTCATCACCACAGCAAAAATATTTTCTGGATTTCTATTTTGCTTTTTAAAACAAGATACATGAGTCTTAGTATAATGTCATCGTTTGGAACAGTGAAACTATCTCCTTTCAGATAATTACAAATAATTACAACAAGGTACTCACTTAAGTTCTTCGAAGTCTCAGTATCTCTTGCCTTCAATAATTTCCTAATCTGTGCATGGAACCTTTGCTGATCTGATTATCAGCTTCTAAAAGGCTACATTTAATGATGCACCTCAGAGAGAAACTTCTAAATCTACACACTCATGAAACCTGGATGCTTTAAATTTAGTGAAGGTAAAAATCATCATTTTAACAAGAACTAGGAGAAAAAAAAGAGCAGTGTCCCATTCTTTATTGAAAACATGGGAAAAAACCATAATCTGTAGTAATGCAGCAGTTCTTACTTGGAAGCACCTTTGATGACATCGGTCAACATATCTCTGACCCTGCAAGAGAACAGAAAGAATTTACACCATGTTCATTATAGTATAGCATGAACTTGGCTAAATTCCTTTTATGCCTTACACGTGTCCATTCTAAGTTAACAACTGCATCAGCCTATCAGAAGACTTAGCGCAAAATAATTACATATATACATACATTACATTACATACATTTATTCGGTAAAAGTATCTATGTACCACCCAAAGTTTCTTCATGCTTATGTGCACTCCCAGTGTTTTATAAAGGGCTTTTATTTGACTTGATACCACTTTTTGTAAAATACTGGTTCATGCAATAGCCATAAATCTGCTTTTTGAGCCCATCAAACACGTAAGTTTCCAGATCACTGTTCCATATTCTAGCATAATGAAACCTGGATGTTTTGTAACGGACAAGCATTACAATTTATTCAACACTTACTATATTTCTGGAAACCACTACGGGCAGTTATGCTATTAGGTGGTATAGTGAATCAATAAAGCCATAGGAATGGTTACAATTTCTTCCACATTATTGCAGTTGATTTGTAATAGGCTACTTGTTTTCAATTGTTTCCTTTTGCATTCACATCAAGACCATAGCAGAGATGTAATCAATCTCCTACATTCACAGGTGTGGATGAGGAGAGAGATCCTCTATTCTAAAACATACAATTCTATCATGGCCATGAATGTTATTCTACGGAAAAAAACAACTTTTGACTGAAAATGCATGTCTCCTAAAACAGGGCTGTATGTTATAAGACTGAGTTACACTCAAGCTTCCAAAGAAACCTACCCAGATTTTCCTTCATAATCACATTGCTTTCGCACACAGTTTCAAACCCGCTACATTAGAAGCATTTACAACTTGGTAAATACCAACGCAAAATTGGTACTTACACAACAAAGGATTAACACTAAAGTTTATACCATGTTGTCCACAATTAGATTAAACCAAGTGAGCAATAAAAATGCTTAACAGCTACTGAACTTAGAGCCCTGAGGAACCAAGCAAATAATTGGGAACTGGAAAAGAAAGCTACTACTGGGCTCCAGTTCACTTAGTGCTTTGATTTCTTTTCTGATAAAGGGAATTCTGTTCATTTTTGACATAACTTATATTATCACCATTCAGGAAATACAGAGCAGAAATTCTTTCAGGAGAAATCTACAAAAGCAGCATTGCTATAGGCCTTTTCATATCCTATCAAGAAAAGGATCAGTCATTAACAAAGGATCTTTTCTACAACACCGTATCATTCTGGATCTTACAATGAAAGCCCCTATTCCAGAATTAGCTGTAATAAAAGACACAAAATTTGAATTCCTCTTGAGTGGGACTTAGTAACACACCTTCTTGATTGAAACAGACAAAAGGCATTTTGGCTTTGTACATACTTTGCTTCCAATGAACTTATGAACAGGCACAGAAACAGATATTTATACTCTCCATGGATAGGTACTTTTTTTTTTTGTGAATCCTCCCACTTCCCACCTTCTTCTCCTGGCCATGCAAGTGCACCTGGCACAGCTATTGACAGATTGAGAGACACTTCTCACCTGACTGAAACAGAATTAGCGGAGGATATGGATCAGGGTGTGCATCATGAGCTTGCTTTTAAACATCCTCACAATCAATAATGCAAACTTACCGTATGAATTGGGGTGTGTCAGTCCACCACGACATACATCAGATTGTGACTTGCATTTCTTTCATCAAGGCATTTTCAGTGAGCCAGCTCTTTAAACTCTCAAGAAGTAATTTTTTATCTTTGCATAACCCTTCTCCTTTAACATGCTACAAAACCCCCAAATTCTTTCACTTTTCCCAGCTGCTCACCCTACAAAGTTTTCAGGCTCCACGGAGGGGAAGGTACCTGTGAACCAATGCATATGGAAATCCTTACAGTTACCCAATAGTCTTTCTTTTCACTCCCCTCTCCTACCATGGTCACTGTACCTGGTGGTTGCTTGTTGTTTTGGGTTTTTTTTCATTAGTGCTCATACAGTCTTTAAACTTGCAAAATTAAGGGCTTTAAAACCTTGCCCTCCTCTGTCCCATCACTTGCCTTTACAAGTGATCAGGAGCACACAGGCACTTCCTTACCATAGCCAGGCTGTAAATTGTTTGTACTGCACCTCTTCAGGATCCTCTTTTCCATGTTTTAACTGCATCTCCAGCTCTGCCTGCCTCCCCTGCAGAATAAGTCAGAAGTGGATCTTACATCATAAGATTTACTTAAATCATAAGATTTCTTCAGAGAATACTCAAGTAACACATGTAGCCCCCCCCTAAGGGCTAGTTCCTAAGTGACCTTGACTGGTTTGCATATGGGATCCCACTGTAACATACAATGTATTAAGGAGGAGAATCCGTAATTTTTTGTTCTGAGTAAGAAAAACAAACTGCAGATGGCATAACCAACCACAAATACTGAGACATCTACCTAGTACATGCAGAGCCAAGCTCCCATGGGAAGGGCTACAACAAGCAGGGAGTGAGCTTTAGAAGCCTGCTAGCCAAAATGGATTCTAACAGCAAAACATCACTTTCTTGATGCTCTACTTAAAGCAGAATTCCTCATCCTTTTACTTTACATAACTCTGACCTCCCTGTGATTTCCTATACCATTCTTTCTGTACATTTAAAGAGGCAACACAGATTGTGCCCTCTAACATGTTATAACATATGTTATACATATGCTATCTAAACATATCAAAAGCAGCTTTGTTTTAACATTCTGTCTCCAATAGAACTATAACTTAACTTGTTTAGGTTGCCAATTACTGCTCCTCAGCAGATTATTATACCTTAAGTGAAAAAATACAAGCACATATGCTGTGCTTTTCCTGGTATTGAATGCTTGTAGTTTGGGTGTACATACAAACCAGAAAATACAACACAGTGAATCTTGAAAATGCAGGTCTCACTCACAAAGTAATCCTCTTCAGAGATTAAAGGAGTATATACAACACACTGACTAAAAAGAAGGCAGTATAGCAGTTCAGAAATACCGAACTATGTACTATCCAGACTACTTGTCTTATACTGTAGTCACTTTTGGCCACCTAGATGAAATGTACTACAAAAGCATAAGGAGTAAGTAACAAGCAACAAACATAGGCTCTACTGTCCTCTAAAATGGCAAGAAATCCTACAGATCCTTCAGAAAAAGTCTGGTAAATGCTGAAGTTCTTGTGAAATCTTGCCTTGGACAGGAAGTAAAATAGAAAAGTAATTAAATGCAAGCAACGATGTCCCCCAAGACCTACAGCTGTAATTTGAATAGCTGATGCTTGCTCTGGAATGGAGCTGGCTTGGTTTAGAATCTTGCATTTTGTTGACAAGATAAAAATTGTTTTGAAAATGTGAGAGAAGAGTATGTCTTGCTGCACAGCAAAACCAGGCACAGACAAAGCTTCTAGAATTTGTTCAGCAACCTAAGCTGCTTGTGCTGATGTGGCCTGGAACTACAAAAAAATAAGCCCTTCTAGTAATACAAAGAGAGCATTCTGGAAGGCAGCTATTTGCTAAACCTTTTTTAGATAATATTCCTGTTGAAAACCAGATGATACTACATTGGTCTAGATATCAGGTCAGCTAACCTAATGAAAGAGAGAATTTAAGATGTTTCCCAGTCATTAGCTAGGGTTGAAAAAAGTGAGAGGACCCTCTTACAATGTGGCAGGATTACATGTTGATTAAGGGAAATTCTTTTAAATCAATCATCCCTCAATAGTTTCTGTCTCTTTTGTGGTACTACTATTACGAAGTTCCAACCCAAGCAATAGGTTAGAGCTCTAGCTAAAATTTCATCCTCTAAAAATTCTCAAAATTGACACATTCTGCAACTTGACACATAAACAAACCTGCACGAACCTGAACTGCAAATAGAAGCTGCACTTCTACAAAATACCCCAGACTGTGCTGTTCTTCTACTAACTGAAGACACATTTTTATTTCCTCTTCACAAATGTTATAATTAAGCACCTGAAGTTTTACTTTTGTTTTATTTTTTGTAATTTGTATGAATGCTCTTGCTGGTAAAATTAAAAGCCATACCTCTTGAATAAGCATTAATATCCACAATATTATATACCTAGAAATTACCTGCAGGATTGCACTGTAGGTTCGACTCATAAATCCTAACCAGGACTGTGGCAGCAGTATGGAGTGGTGCCATTCAGAAGGCTGAATATTAACCTGTGCAACACACCAGAAAGGTCAGAAGCAGTTACATTAAGTCTAACACACGCAGAATCTGTGTTCTCCAGTCTATGATTTGCAGACAAACGTTCACTCACTTCCACAGGCCATTACACATGGCTGTAGGAAACTAAAATGATAACGTACTTTATTCTCCTTTCTGATTTTACCCACACGAAGTTACTTTCAACCTCATTACCCAGGCCAGTCAAAAGTGGTTGCTTCAGGTAGTGCAACAAATAATTGATCCCAGAGAGACAGTGGAACTGTGTGTGGCAATAAACACAACACTTAGCAGCACTGGCAAATGTTTCTTCACAGTTTGTGAAGATCTGAGATGTTTCTAAAAGCAGAACTGTTAACCAAGATAAATAACTGACCTCCCCTTGTATCATTATTTTCCTGAGTCTTCCTGCTTATTCACCTCTATTTTATGCCCCTAATGATCTACATAAAGCAGTCAATATTCTTTCTTTACTTGGATTTTATAACAAAAAACAAAGGACTGTGCTAAAGCTTCATGCTCACTCCTTTCAGTGAACCTGAAAGACTTGTGAATAAGTACTAATCCATCTATACAAATAAAAACATTCTAAAAGTCAATCAAAAACGATAACATACTCCATCCCACAGACAATACAAATATGCCCAGTAAGAAAAGGAAATCTCATCTTAATAATGACTCATTAACACTACTCCTTCCTTTTTAGTCAAAATTATATTCACACCCCCCTCTCATCTGCTCATCAATTCCTCCAAAAGTTGATGAGCAGTCAAGTTTCCAGTTAGAACTGCTTTCCTTGGGTTCCCAAGGAATCTGCAGCAAGTCCAGTCTTCCCCTCTGCCTCTACTCTGAAACTATTTTAGACGTGTACATTAGACTATTTAGATTTCTGTTGGTCAACAGACAGCTAAACATGAGCCAGTGTGTGCCCAGGTGGCCAAAAAGGCCAATGGCATCCTGGACTGGCTCAGCAATAGTGTGGCCACCTCAAACAGGGCAGTGACTGTCTCTGTGTCCTTGGTGCTGGGGAGACCACATCTTGAATCCCGTCTTAATTTCTGGGCCCCTCACTTCAGCAAGGACACTGAGGTGCTGAAGTGTGTCCAGAGGACAATAGAGATGGTGAAGCATCTGGAGCACAAGTGATATGAGGATTGGTTGAGGGAGCTGGGGCTGTTTAGCCTGGAGAAAAGGAGGATCGGGGGGACCTCATTGCTTTCCACCTGAAAGGAGGGTGCAGCCAGGTGGAGGTTGGCCTCTTGTCCCAGACAATTAGTGACAGGACAAGAGTACATAGTTCAAACTGTGCCAGGGAAGGTTCAGGCTGGATATCAGGAAGAATTTCTTCATGTAAAGAGCTGTTAAGCATTGGAATGGCCTGTCCAGGGATGTGGTGCATTCACCATCCCTGGAGGTGCTCAAGAAACAACTGGATGTGGCACTTAGTGCCATGGTCTAGTTGAGAAGGTGGTGACTGGTCAAAGACCAATGTGGTCTTCTCCAACCTAAATGATTCTGTCAATCAGGTTTAACTAGTCTCCTAGTGAGTTGTGAAGTTCATCATGTAATCCACACTTGTGCAAGACAACAAAAGCAGGCCTGCAAAATACTGCAGGTGTTCATGCAGGAATGAATTACAAAGCTTTAGGTGTCTTGTGACATTTAAAGCATCTAGACAATATAATCTATCAGGAACACCTAAAATTTGCAGATGTGTTTGACGACAACAGAACTGCTCAGATGCTTTTTTTTTAAATTAACTTCCCTAATGGCAGTAAACATTTTGTATGTATGTGGCGTATGAGGAAAGCAACAGGGAGCTGAACACCTTCACATAACAATGAACACTCAAAATTCATCTACAACTGAAAATGACTGTACTTAGTGCTGAGGATTTTCATATAAGCAGTACTGCGACCTGCTATTTCAGTACAGGAAACCAGCAGCCTTTACTTATCATCTATCACTGGATCTGAAGGGTAGCAACAACTACACTAAGTGTTCATTAATTAATACTAGCAACCAGAGGCAAAGGTGGTAAGTGAAGTTCAGATCGTTTTCTGAGTACACAGTTTATGTGTAAGAAAATATTGGCTGGGTGGAGAGGTGCAGGGAATGAGGGTCAAGGGAACTGTGAACCAAGGGCGAGTGCTTGTGAAACTGCCACACTGATATGGGGAGTTTCTTAGGAACATCGTTTGGCCAGACCAAGTGGCCAAGCAGCTTTTAAGGAAGAGCTGCAACCTGATATCTGTGGCAGTAAGAAATAGCATGAGCTTGGAGCTAGTAACCCAAGCCTGTTGACTGATGCTTAAGAAGGACACGTGTGCCTGAAAAGACACAAAATCATAGACCATGTTGGTCAAAATGCATGACAGGTAATGCTGGCAAACCACAGGAGATACTACTCCTGTATGTGTTTGGGACAACACCTTTATGTCAGTGAAATGTTTAGGTATGTATTTAAATGCCCTGCTCACATATGGGACATATAAAGTGCCACCTCAGTGATTTCACAAATAAGTCTAGCATCACATATCTGTATCAGTGAAATAGTGAAACAGCATCTCTTTTAATTTTAAATTTTGCTTAGAGGCTCCTTTTAACATACTTGCATGCATATACTTCTAAATCCGCCCTCTAACATTCCTCTGTGAAAAAAAAAATCATCTTTCTCTAAGGCACAGTAGACTAAGGAAAAGAAAAACAAAAATCTGTCTGAAACTTAATTTCTGAATACTGTTTCATCACTGAAGGAAATACACTCAGTAAATTCAGTAGTAGAAACCAGCACAAACTAGTTCATAGTTCATGCTGGTTTTCTGAACTACATTCATCTTGGCACAGAAGAATACACTATAATGAATTCTGCTCCAGAAAATCCAATGATCATCTTAAGGTACTTCACATACAAGGTTTGAATAAGCTCTTGAGTATCTTGATTACATCAAAACCAAACCAGGAAAGAAAAGCACAGAAGGAGCTTTTCACTTTACTTTTCAAAGATGCATGTCATCACAGCACATCTAATTGAACACACTTAATGCTTCTTCCATGAATATACAGAGTGCCTAACATGATTATTACTTGTAGGGAAGTATTTAATGCTGCATAACTCACCTCTGCAATTCAACTTTGCAATTGTGCCTGTAAATATGACTCATGAATAGGAAAAAGTAACTTGTGCTATTTCCAACACACAGAAAGTGCGTGAATATTAAGAAACATGTAAAGGCAAGACCATTCTCCATTTTAAAAACCCCCTACAAATTGCACAGGTTCAGAGTGCCAAAGCCACCATCTACCACACTGGTCTGCCAACAGCGGTCTATCTCTGTGCTTTTTGCATGCAGGATGAACTGTCCTCTTCATCGCCATTAAAGAACAGGAAGATGGATAGCTAGCTGAAAGCTTAATAACTTTAACCCAAAACATACATGAACAGAACCATCAAAACATATGGTACATGATGTGAACATATGTGACTATTCATCCTCAGTCATTTTCAAAACAGATTAAGTGAATCTGGTAAGAAATTATTCCTATGAATTTCTATGAAGTATTACTTGCAAAACCTGAAACAGTCACAGGTAATATTTGGGGACTTCTTGCACAGTGTGATCCAGGCAGACACAGGAAAAAAGAAAACCCATGGTCTATACTAACTTCTGACCACTGTGACTACAGTAACTTACATGTCCCCTCAGAGAGAGGTTGACAAGCTCTGTTCAATAATTTCCAGGGGAATGATGATCACCAGTGATCATTAAAGAGCTATACAGCCAGCATTTGAAACATACCACAGTTTATTGAACCTATTTTCTTCTTCCTGTGATATACCCATTCAAATAACATCAAAAAACCCCTACTGCATCTTAGTCTGATCCTGATGACAGATATCAGAGATGCATCCAATTCCTCAGCTAGAATAGCACCTGGGTGACAGAATAAGTCTGGACCATTGAGGCTGAATAGTAAATTATCTTTTTGCTGCTGTTACTGTTAGATTTGAATGGCAGCTAAACCCAGGTATTTGTTATTTGTATGTTTTTAAGACTTTCCAACATACAAGAAGAAAGTCTTTCCTCTGCATACAAACCTCATATAAATCTTTTTTTTTTTTGGTAGCAGAATACCAGGCATCACAGTTTTACACATAAAGAATCCCATAAAAATGAAACAGGTATTTTCAAGCCCCTCACCTTTCCCCAGCTGCCAAAATCTAAGTGCAATAATGGCAACTATGCATGCACAGATACAGACAGATACACAAGCTGTAGGTTCATATTTTATAGCTGTGAGCATAGGTCAAACTACTGAAGACATAAAAATGTTGTTATCCCAGTATAGTGGTGACTGCTTAGTCCTAACTAAGAATATGCCAACTGCTGGAGATTTTTCGAGGTAAAATAAATAGATGCTTCCTATCTCAAATTAATTGTATTTTCTTGATGTTTACATCAACCTCAGACTTTATTCAGAGCTTTATGCAGACCTCAATGCTTCAAAGGCAACTCTAAGACTTTTTAACAGAACACTCTTTACTTAAAAAGTCACTATAAGGATTAACCCCTACAACGTCTTCCCTCTCCCAGAATAAAAAGGAGTCAAAGCAGTAGCAAAGAAGTGTCATTCTGGTAATTTAACCCCCCTAAACCACCTGCTTAGTGTGCTGCATTGAACTGTGAAGCAATGACTTCAGAAAAACACATTAATTCCTATAGCCACTGCAAGAATAAGATGGACTTAGGTCCTACTAACACAATTTTCTTTGACCAATCCGGCAGTTTTACAGCTTAAGCTCCCTGTCTTTACTGTTAAACTCTGTTCCCCAGAAGAACATTGAGGACCAAGCAAACATTAAGGCACAAAATTTAGTTTGATGACCCCAGCTACTTGCTTCTCATCTAGCCAAAGGCCCAAACACCTTTTTTCTGACCACCCTAACTCCAACTGTCTCTACGTACAAAGGGAAAAAGGCAAGAAAAAACTTTGACTCTTGAAGCAGTGTAAAAAACCAGAAATACCGATTTTTTATCAAAATTTTATAGTTACATAGATTTTCACTAAAAGGGCACAGTGAGCATTGTCTGAAGATATTTTGTGTTTAGGTTTAAAATATAAACACCTTTCGATTTATTTTTAGTTTTACTACACCTTGAATCAATCGACTTGGTAAAGTATTGAGATACTCGGTAAAATATTTCTGTCTCCAGTCATTCTATATATTCACTAACTTGATCCAGTTCACCACATTCACCACAATAAAACCCCCATGTTTTGTTCAGCAAGCCATTTTAAGGTTGTATTTCTAGGAAGGTAGCTTGTTCACGCAAGAAAAGCCAACTTTGGATGTGCTGCTGGATTTTATTATCACTGCTAGTACATACAAGTATTTATTTTACCAGAGATTTTATTTGGTGCTTTAGGGCAACATGCAAGCGTTTAAAACATAGTTCAGAACTGATCTTCATCCCACTATAATTCAACTCATATAAAACTTTCACACATGCCTTTTATGATAATATAATTAAACATGTTTTTCTTCAGAACCTCTGCCGCTGAACCCAAGTCTCTCTGAATGAAGCAATTACATACAGTGCAGAGCTTTTCTTTCTGGATACTATGGAAACTCACACTTCATTCATAACTCGTTACTCTAAATCTGTTCCTCTGACACATGAAATATCCCTGTGGACTTTCCCAGGTGCTCTCCACTGGAGCTTCCAAATAGTTAGAAAACATTCATTAATTTACCCTCCTGTGATAGTAAGAGGTACTATCTCCAGTTTCTGCTTTCATTCTTCAGCAGCAAAGATGTCAAGATGGAAAACTTCTATTAAATTTGCATACACGGATAGATATCTTGAGATCAGTGTTTAAGGGTGGGTTTTAAAAAATTTTCTAGTTTGATAGAAGAATATGGCATCTGAAGTACTTCATAATCCTACTGACACTGACTTCATGATACAGAGCCAAGGATGGATTTGTATACCCCAGTCCAACTGGTGCAGACTGGCTTTTGTCCTTGTACACCTGGCCTAACTTCCACTGGGATCCATGTGGTGTGTCTGTGGCCACAGGACATGATTATTATTTTTTGTGTCCTTTCAGTCCCGAAGGACCAAAATGATTAAGGTTTTATATGGAAAGCAGAAGTTGTATGTGTATGCTAGCACGTGGAAGCGTTTGAGAGATGGTACAAAGCCAGAAGACTCTACTAGCCAGAAGCAGCCAACTTCAGCACGGCACACATTCATATCACTCAATTAGAAACTTCAGGCAAACTACGCTGCAGACAGGTTTGTTAGAGAGAGAACTGGTTTGCTTGCTTCAGAAAGACTGAGGGAGTTAACCAGTACAAACACAGTGTGAATATGCTGAAGCAGGACCTGAGAGCAAAGCCCAGAGGGAGCCATGGGGATGCATCACAGGATCAGGATGTAGTCCCCATACATTATCCACAGCACATGCCTGTGTTCTTGTGCCAGACTTTCAGTTTGTACAAAGAAAACTCTCCAAACCCCACACATGCAACATTCCCACTCAAAGCGCGAGCTATAGTTATTTCGTAACTGAAAATGTTTGATATCTGATTTTAGTAGCATCACAGAAGAACTTCACAGCAGATATGCCTCATATCTGTCGGGTTACAGTCACAAAACAAAATCAGGACCCAGATCATCCCCTCAGATGCATGTAAGTAGCCCCTACAGAAATACAAAATGACTGTATTAATAGAACTATTTTATGAACTTTTAAAGAGTTTAACGCACTTTCACTTGTGTTAAAAGCTGCTCCCATTGGCATAAAATTGGGAAAGGAACACTTATTTCCGTGGATCCAGTTGAACTACTTTTTTTTTTTTACTGCTGTCCAAAATTTTCAAAGATGAACATTCATATTAACCATAAAAGTACCATAATTATTAACCATAAAAGTACTGTAATTCAAAATTCTCTGACAGACCTCACTGCAAGCACTTTATTTTCCATAATAATTAAGTGAGGGCTTATTTCATGCCATTTTTCTAAAACCACACCAAAGGTAACCGCATGGTTTCAGTGGTACAACCCTAACAGCTCAGGGAGCTGAAACATTTAAGAGACAGAATAAAATGTCAGGTCTTAGCAAGGTGTAGATATTGTTTCCCCACAGAGCCTCATCATTGTTCAGGCCTGCTATTCACCTACAACTGCTTAGACATGACAGGTATCAGACACATAGCAGTCTGTATAGCAGTCTGCAAGTCAAGAAAAGGCAGAGGTCACCCTCTGTTTGTTCTTCTGATTTTCAGAAGAGGCATTTCAGCAGTGAACCCCTAAAAAAAAAAGTATTTACATGTTCAGTTTAAGTTACTGAGGTTGGGTGACCATGGTGGAAGGCTGATGATTTCACTTGATGACTCTGTGATTCTAGCTGTCCCTCACAACATGATACATTCACACATGCTATCACTAGCTGCTACCAACACCTAATAGTAAAGCAGGGAAGGAGGTGTAATACTCCTGAAAAGTGAAGAGGAGTCAGCAACAACTTACCTCATGAATGAGGGCAACCAACATTTGCTGGAAATTGCGGCCCCTGCTGGCCAGAAATCGATTAATAGGCTTGCCATCCCTGCCCATGTGGACTGGGAGGTCGAAACACAGCAACATGCCAGCTGAAAGAGGGAGGGAAGGAGAACAGAAAGATTAATGCCAACACTCACTCAGAGTAAAGGGAGAACCCAAAGCAAAGTAAGGCTAACTTAACAAAGCCAACAATTCAAAAGAATATGCAAGCACATTTAAGTGGCATAAAACATAGTTTCTTAAGTTGATTCACCTTCAGATTCACAGAAATCTTTGGGTCAAAACAAGCATGCTTGCCTACTTCAAGAAAGTGACAGCTTACCTGCAAGGCCTGGTGTCATGCCTGGTTGCTTGTTCCTCTCATACATTTTCAGCAAGAAATTTGGAACACTTGCCACTGTCTTCCCCCGGTCTGAGCGTGTGGTCCCTCCTCTCAAGGCGGAATGGTACACAGCACGGGGCATGTTGGTCATCTCCTGTTTCACAAGTGATGTTGCAAACTCTTCAAATGCTTGACAAAGTGCAATGCAATGAAGGGAGAAGAAAGGGAATGTGAGAGTCTAATGACTGAGAGACAAAACTAACCCTGGAAATCCCAGAGTGACACCAGTACTTCTTTCCCACTTCCTAGTGGAGCAGCAGTCGAAATCTGATGTAAGCATGGGAAGGAAGAACATCTACATCTGGGGATTTTTTCCCTCCACCTGTAGTGTCAATGAAGTGGGAAACAGCATTGCTGAAAGTCATAGGAACTTGCTAAAAACAAAAAATGTTAGGAAGTTCCAGCACAAAGCTACTTTATTCAAAACTGATACGGGTATATTTAAAGTTGGAAAGAAACACAGCCTTAACTATTCCATGAGCTGCTGATTGCCTGCCTTGACTGCTACAAAAGTAACAGTGACAGCAGCACATGCTGACAGAAGGACACTAGCGGAGTAGCAGTCTAAACCACGTTTTTGTAGCATGTCAGGAAGGTCACTTGCATCCTGGGATTTTTTTCCTCCACCTGTAATGCTAGTATCCTTCAAATGAAACCCACAGAATGTAGTCAGCAATTTTCACTGCAGTGATAAAGGCAGAAACTCTTTTGTCTTCAACCCTGAACACTTCAGTTTTGTTGGAGGAGTAGGTATTTATTGACATAAAAACACTATCCACCTACCTGCTCTACAATTTTTACAAAAGCCTTTTTGTTTAGGGTGGCTACAACAATAGCGAAGAAATTTGCTGAAAGAAGGAGCTATTTCTCTGCTGGAAACCATTGGAAACAATGACAGAGACCCCTTATCACTGCTGCCATATTCCTGCATTTGCTGGTTATGCCAAAAGACGTAAATGTAAGCCATTCAGAAGCAATTCTTCAGGCAGGGGACAAGCCAAGGCTCTAGACTGACAAGCATAACTCAAACTACAAAATCTCGGTAAATTTAGCGGAACAACTAGATGTGCGGCAAACACTAGAAATACGGTATTTCAGCGCTTGAAATCAATATGACGGTAAACAAAGATAACTAGCATCACATGAACAATATTTTTATTATTATTATCATTGTTGTTGTTGCTATTGTTATCATCATTATCATCATCTCCTTTGCAGTAAGGATAGTACCACTATTACTAACAACAACAATATCAAGCTTATAGTTATTTTTATGAATTATTTTTAATTCTCTGAATTACCAGGTTTGAGAAAAGTCTCTGGCTTCCAGAATGAAAAACTATTAAAATAAAAAAATAAGGCTGTCATACTCTTTCTGATATCCTGGGAAGCTAATACTTAGAAACAATATGAAAACTGATGTGACAAATCAATTTTAAAGAAGTTCGAACAAAATACTACCTAGAGCTACACCTTCCAATACTTCATGTAAGTAGTTAGATGTTATTAATCTCAATAACATGTAATGTTATTCTCAATAACCAGAATTCCAGCAGATGAGACAACACAGATTCAGCTTCCATAGAAGAGAGACTCTGTGGCTTTTGGACTGTCTTGGACATTGCTTCATTAATCCAGTTTCACACTCTTTTGGTGAAGCAATTAACTCTCAACAACCACTCCAGCCAGTCACTAAAGCTTTTGCTCAAGTGTTCTGGACTCTGTGTTAACTAACAATGTCAGAAGACATCTCTGAGAGAGAAGCTGTTCTGTGAATGTTTGGATTCGAGTATGTTTTGATGCCAGTCTGTGGTTGCTGCATCTCTGAATTCAGTCTGTTCACTTTAAATTCCATTCTGGTTTCCCATCTTCCTAGAAAGTTGGCTATCTCAGCATTCATTACACAGATTGAGTTTTCTGTCAAGATACATCACTCTCTTTCGTTGAACAAGGTTATGTCATTCTCCCCTACAAAGCTTCCAGGATTTAGTAGTCAAGACTCTCTAGGTTAGGTTGCTCTTACTCCAGATGCCAATGCATGCAGAGTTTGACAAATGGATTTTTTCAGAAGCCCCCACTGGGGGAAGATACTAAAAAACACTACCTACTATCTCATGGCAATGTTTACAGGCTGCAATCACACATCAAGATCCCCGGTATTCTACAAAGAATGAAATAGCAATGTCTATATCCTGGCACAATATCTCAAATCTTGTAACTGTAAGTTAAAGAGAATTTCTGAAAGTAATCAAGTGAAAGGCAAAAATCTCAAATACTGAAGGTAATTCAACTGCACAGGTTTCAGAACAAGTGTTATCAATCAGAGACTATCTGTTGAAGCATAATTCAGTATCAATATGCATCACTACAATTATGCATTAAGCACAGCAGTGATATCTTAATTAAGCAGACTTCGTGTACAGCATTGTTTTCATACCATTAATACTCTGTTTACAAAACAATAAATACAAAATTTATTTTACTTCAATCTGTCCTGGGCTAAAATACAAAGTTGCCTTTATAAATATCTGCTCAGTCTTCCCTACTGAAGTCACACTGTGATGAAATAATGAGTACTTGAAGTAAATAATAACAAATTGGCTTTCCCTTTAGGACAGGTAGAGAATTTTTAATTATAAACATTTTTCCCACCATCCGGACCTCTGTCCCACCATCTTCTTAGAAATGGATTGTGGGCTTTATTTTCCTCTGAACTTTAGGTTTACATTTTTTCCCATCATTTATTAAGGAGAAGGAAAAGGCTGCATTTTAACGTGACACTCCATTATAAAACAGCCACATGTCTGTACAGTCACTGTGATTACATATTTGCAAAGTAACCTCAAATACCAGATATATTATACCTCCTAAAACAGCAGCTGGTGTTAGAGACAACAGCTTGATATACGAAGAACCCGGAACAAAGAGATTTGCTTCATGATCCTCTTCATCTTCATTCATGTCTATCTCTTCTGGCAAGTCAACTTCTGGTCGTGCCTGGAAGATGTAAAAAAAATTAAATATCAGCATAAAAATTCCAAATCCTCACTACCATTCATGATTCCAAGTGTCAAAAATATCAACTAAATATGAAAAGTTCCCCATTTCATTATCTTCACTCCATTTCATAAATTTGAAGCTGAATGAATAAAAGCTGTTCTTCTACCTGACTGAAAGGCAACACTGGTTGATAAAAATCACAGGGTGTGTAAATACATACCTGTAATAGTAAAACTAATCTTGACACAGCTGAACTAATATTCATAAAACTTTACATTCACCCTAATTCTTCCTCAGTTTAACAACGTTTTATACTGGCACTTTAATATAAATAGAACATTTTTACTAGACATTACTTTTACTTATTAGTTTTTGGAATTTGAAAAACTGCAACATATTTACATTGCTTTCAATTAAAACACATCTACTCATTTTCTGTAAAGTACTGCACCACTAATACGACGGTAAAGTAACTGCACCAGTAATACAGAACTATGTACTACTGTGAAAGATTTAGTCTTGCGGTAGAGTTTATACATTTCCCTTATTCTATCTTGTGGTCTTCTATTGTAAAACACATTTTTCATTTGTAAGGTTTATGCTAAATTCTTCTCACTGATTTCTATAAAGTATGTTTTTTAATTTTAAAGTTGCATATTCCAGCCTTTTCATAGCAGCCAGTTACAAGACACAAATGAAGCCTATCTTATAATAAAGCAGTAAATAAAACCTTTACTATAAAGCCATAGGATTCATTATGCCATAAAGTACCAATGGACTACTGAGTACTGCCTAGTCTCTCATACAATGAAAAAAAAAAGTCACATTGATGGCCTTATGTTCATCTCCTTGTACTCTTCCATTTTGTTAGGTTACTGAGTCAACTAATCAGAAGTTTCAGTGTTTAACAGCCCTCTGCACACTTAAAAAGCTTTTTAGTAAGTACCTCACCTCCTTTTGACTGCCTTTATTGATAAAAAAGTAAAATGTTACATTGTAAAAGTTCACAACAAAAACAAGGGAAAACTTTTCAGCTTAATTCCAAAAATTGCACCTACTTTTCAAACTGACTTGCCTGTCTTGGGAACAAAAGCACTATCCATGAGTGTGACTGCAATGGAAGAAACAGCAATCACAAGAGCTGTTTAGCGTCAAGACTCAATTGCAAGCACTAACAGAAGAGCATAAAATGCAAATCGGCTGCCCAAAAAACCACTGCTAATTTAATAACAAAATAAGAAAAACTACCTTTCGACTGCTTAGTCCTAAGTTTCATTTGTGCCTTGCCCTGCTCATAAGACTTAGCTATGCCAATCACACATGACATCATCTCATGTCACCAGCAGGAGCTTGTATTCCTTCAGGAGGCTCTCCTGGTTTTCTGGCAGACAAGGCACAAGGAGGTTATATCCTTTCAAGAGGATGTAACACACATCAGATGGAAGTGTCAAATGTGCTCAAACACAGTGACACTATAGTTTGATAGTGTCAAACTATCAAACACATAACATGGCTACCTGTTCAGGAAGATGAAGAATTGTATGCTCTTCAGAGCCAAATGACGAGAGTGATTTATAGGCTGAAATGGCTACAAGGGCATCCTAGAAAATCAACAGGAAGAAAAAGAAAATCACAAACACAGCATATAGTATTGCTGCCTACTGGAAACTCCACATACAAAGAGCTTATCAAGTAACCACTGAATGCTGAAAAAGAGTTTAACAGTATTTTCCTGAGGCACACTCTCAATTGCTTACTTTTTATATACACAACACAAAGTAGCAAGACCAATGATCTAGGCTTGACAGCAAGCATTCTAAGGGTACTTTAGGTAGAAATATCCAAGCTATGAGAACAATGTTGATAACATATTGATGTTTTAGCTCTTGCTAAGAAGTGCTTACTCTAAATCAAAGACTTTTCAGCTTCCTGTGCCAGTAAGCAGGTACATAAGATGCTCAGAGGGAGCATGGCCAAGACAGATGACCTGCACTGACCAAAGTGATATTCCATATCATAGAACTTTATGCCTAGTATATAAAATCAGAGAAGCTGGCCAGATGGTACCCATTACTGCTCAGGGTTGACTGGGCATCCCTTGGTGGGTGGTGAGCAATTGTATTGTGCATCACTTGATTATAATTGAGTTTTATTCCTCTTTGTCTTTTTGTTATATCCCTTTTCATTAGAATTACTATTGTTATTGTTGGTTTTGTTGTTATTATTATTACACAATTACTTTATTTCATTTATTAACCTGTTTTTGTCTCAATCTATGGAGTTTACCTTTTTCCAGTTCTTCCCCTCATCACAAGGAAGGGGAGTGAACCAGTGGCTGCATGGTACTTAGGTGTCATCTGGGGTTAATCATGGGGCTGAAACAGGCTGACAGAAGTCTTAGTCTTAAACTAAAACACACTACTTCCACCAGCCCCATGGTGATGATAGTCCAGCATTCCCACCGCACTACAATACTCCACAAATGAATTGAGTTAGCTGCCATAGCAGCATCTTTCTCAAGAATGCTTCACACTGTCAAGACTGAAATCTTCCAGAGGAAGTCAAACTAGTTTCACAGAATCACACAATATGCTGACTTGGAAGGCACCCACAAGGACCATCAAGTCCAATGCCTGGCCCTGCACAGCACCATCCCCAAGAGTCACACCATGTGCCTGAGAGCACTGTCCAAATGCTTCTTGAACTCTGCCAGGCTTTGTGCTGTGACCACTTTCCTGGGAAGCCTGTTCCCGTGCCCAATCACCCTCCGGGGGAAGAACTTTTTCCTAATATCCAACCTCAGCCTCCCCTGATAAAACTTCAGGCCATTCCCTTGGGTCCTGTTGTTGCCTTTCCTTGGTCTTAAAATTAAGAGCCAAACATGGTTAAGGGAAAAGGGGCTTTTATCTCAGTATTTATTTAAGGATACTTACTTTAAGTGCACCACTTCATCCAGGTGGAATGTGCCAAAATGCACACACACAATAGATCGCGTATACAATTTACAGGCCTTGCAAATTAGCATATCTTTCAGAGATTCCCCAATGAGAGACTTGAATGAAATCCCCATTTCGAGGAATTTCCCCCTGCATGGGCCTATCTTAGTCTACAGGATGTGTCTAAGGAAGATCATGGTTTGTAGGGCTTTCTGGCCTCTAACTGTGAGGCCTCCAGATGTTTGGTCTTCTGGTTTAACAGAATATCAGAACGATGCTAAATTACTTGGCTTAAGGAATTACAAGTATGCATGCTAGAAGCATGAGGATACATAACAACTATATAAAAGGGAATACATTTCTTTTATATATCTTTATAAAATGTATACAAAAGAAAAGGCAAAAGAAGTCATGGCATCACCGTCACTGGTCACCACAGAGATGAGATCAGTGCCTGCCCCTCCTCTTCCCCTTGTGAAGAAGTTGCAGACTGAGATGAGGTCTGTCCTCAGTCTCCTCTTCTCCAGGCTGAACAAAACAAGTGATCTCAGCTGCTCCTCACATGGCTTCCCCTCAAGGCCCTTCACCATTTTTGTGATCGTTCTTCGGATGTTCTCTAACAGTTTAATGTCTTTCTTATAGTGTGGTGCCCAAAATCACCCCCAGGACTTGAGGTGAGGTCATACTAGTGCAGCATTTGTTTTGTAATTCTCCGTGGAAATGGCAGAAGTTAGAACCTTCAGTTATCACCTTTCACACGTAGTACATTCATTCAGAAACAGTGTTAAGCAACAAGAACAAAACCCTATCAGAAAATGAGACTACTGACACTGCCTTGACAGGCAAGTACAAAACTTAATATCCTGTTACTGACATCAGAAATTAACATTTTCAATTGTATCACTTACCTTGTTCTGTGTATTGTTCCAAAGGAAGCTGATAACTTGAACTTTGAACTTCTACAAAAGCAAAGGAAATACGCATTTATGTTTTCTTCGACCAAATAAGCAGTTGAAGTAGAGGCAGTTACCTGAAACGACTTATTACCACATCAACATACACTGAGCTAGGAAAGTGGAAGGGGTGCAGCTTTTAACTCCATTCACGTGTCCTTGCATTCTGTGACAGGGAAACCATGAATTAACGTCATACTAGAATTTCCCACCTATCTCCCAGGACTCACGAATGCAAGTGAAAATTGTGAAACTGTATAAATGTGCATTTGACTAATCTGAATTAGGTAGTGGGTGCAATTTTATCAAAATCAAGCAGGCTCATGTAAAAGTTACATACAAATATATACTAAAAGAAAGACTCACCTTAGTCCATAAGTACATACCTCAAATTCATTTGTATTCACTGTTAATGAGGGAACAAGGGAAAACAATTCATTCAGCGCTTTTAAAATGAGGGGTCTTGTATCACAACTCAGCTTTGGTGACAGAGCATTCCACGTAGAACGGATGCAAACAACCTGGAAGCAAAGTGGGAGGCATTATTACTAACAGCTATCCCAACTTCACTTAGACAACATTTCTTTCCAGTGTTTGTCCTTGCTCTTCCTTCTCAAGAACAGGAATTAATATATGGTTCATAAACAGTAAAAAAGAAAGCATGTTGAAAATTCACTAGCATATCAACTGACATAACACAGTAATACTGCACAGTACTACAAGAAAAGCAACTACCAGTAGGAATAAATAGCACACTGTTAGCAACACACAGAGCTGTACATCTATCTTCATACCACATCTATCTTCTACTTAACTTGGTCAAATTAGCTAAAAAGCAAGCTGTCTCTGGGAATTCAATAGGATGAAAGCAGAGGAAGCCACCGAGGAATCTATTTTTGCTGGGAACCCTCCAAAACAAAATGCTTTTAATCTTTAAAAACAATCAAAGCCAAAAAAATTTGCAGAACAAATGCAAAACACAAAAGTTTAGAAATCTAGAAACTGCTGGAAACTGTCAAACTACAATAAATACTAAACACTAATACCTAATACTGAATGAATTTACACTATAAGTAGAGCACAACAGTATGCATAGAGTCTTCCAGGATACATAATTTCCTTCCTGGAAACAACAGTTCTCTTGGTAACGAGCCATGTATTTTCCTGAAAACTTAGGTAAATTCCATGCAGTATTTAATCGAACCTTAATTTGCTACCTGTGGAGAGCTTAACATTTCAGAATTTTGCTACCATATCTAAAATAATTCTGTCTATAATTAATCCGTTGTTACCATTTGTCTTTCAGATTTCAGGCTCCACTGCAACAAAAAGAGTACAAAACAGGAAAAAATACAAACCAAATAAATAACAAAAAACCCCAACAAACAAAACCAAAACCCCCAAGAAACTATAACTCTGTTCATCCTATCCCACCCTCCCTGCAGAACCACAACACAAAGAAAAACCCCAAACCCCAAACCATTTATGCTTAGAACCAAAGTCTAGACAAAAATTTAAAAATAGCAATGGCAAAGCAAAGTATGAGTATAATTTTCAGCCTTCTAAAGGGAGAAACTGCAAATCAAGACTTTAAATGGTCTGAGCAAATGCCATGAAAATGTCTTTCAAGCATAAAAAAAGTACAACAAAGCAACAGAAAACTAAGACATTGAGAAATACAAATTGATCTATGTAATGAAATCAAATAAAGGTATGTTTATGAAGATATTCCTCAAAGGCATTAAGAAAGGTAGTTCTAGTATTATTCTAGTATTCTGCACTGAAAAAACAGAATGATCGGTATCACTGAATGCAGGTAATTGCCAAATTAAGCAGTCACTTCAGTGAGTGCAAAACACATTTCAGGGTGCAGTTTAAAAAACCAAAGATATATTTTGAGTTGAATCCATTTCAGGAATAGCAAACCCATGAGTGTGTTTCTATGGTAACAACCACTGATGGCTAGAAAGACCTCATCTGATAACATTCCAAGGGAAAATGATACCGCTCTTTCCATTCTTTCAAAACAGACCATTTGCAAGAATAAGAAAAAAGGTCTTCCAGCGTTCAGAAAGGCAGACATATCTATTAAGCACTGGAAGTGCCTCCTCAGTTTTCTAGAAATATTAAATTCATAATGAGTTAGTTGTCTGGAAAACACAACGCACATTAATATGTAGAGAAAAGAAGTTGTGCATTCGTGGGATTTGATACTGTAATTTAGGAAGAATAAAAAATCATTATCTAGCCAAGCATGTTTACTTTCATTCTTTCCTATAGTAATACACATACTCTCCAACTTCAGCTAAGAGGTGAAAAAAGGCCTTAAAAAATAGCCAGCATTCTAACAGAAGTTTTGGATTTAGCTTAAGACTATACAGTTCCTTTCCAAAAGGAATTCCTTTCTAGACTTGTAACATAGCAGCTGTCCTACAGAAAACTCCTACCAAATGACATACTGTAAAGCAATGGAAGAGGGGGACGGGAACAGTGGGAAACAGCTACTTTATACACCATAAAAACCCACAGTAAATTAAAAAAGGCTATAAAAACAGTAATAATCTTGACATGATGTCTTCCTGGAGGAATGGGCAACTGCGATAAGTATCTTGTGATGAAGTTTATCTGCTAGTCATGAATCCCCAAGGAAGAGCCCTGTGATTCCATAGACACTGTTCAGCTCGACAAAGCTGTCCTCTGAAAACGCGAAACACTCTAAAAAACTAGCAAGATAAGAGAACTTTACTCTACAAAATTGGTATGCCAATTACTGTCTGATCGCCAATTACTGTCTGATCGCTGCTATTCAGAAAATGTGTGTTTGCAGATCTAGACATAGTAGTGTCATACTTTGGTAGGAGCTCTTAAGTCTGTTTTGATTTTTTGTTGTGTGGGTTTTAATCATTCTGATTTGTTCCAATTAACATATCATTGTCATCTGGAGACATTAACAACCACACAGCACTTTTGGTACAACACATTTTGGTTTACATTTATGTTTTCTTGGTTTTTTTAAAAATTTATTTTAAAATATCAAGCTTGCCACTGCACAAAACACTGACTTCCAGATGGGAAAAATTAAAAGCTAAATTTTACAGATGCTGAGGACAGACAAAGCACTTCTGCTTCAGGTGACCTACTGCCCTAAAATGGTGAGAAATCTTAGGAGAAAAATAGAGAACAACATTTAAATGGAAAGGAGATTTAAACACTATGCTTAGCAATTTTATTCTTGACAGTTTCTTGGCTTGCATACTGTACTTGATACATGAAATCAATGAGATGCCAGGATAGCCTCATATGAAGTATGCTAGCTTCTGTTGAAATCACTGGGGAAAAAACAAATTACATGCCGAGAAACAGGAAATGTGATCTGGCAAGAACTGCATGGGTTTTTTTCCATTTTTAATATGCAAGTCACTGTGCATTATTCATTAAAAACCTTTTGTAATACCTACCAAACAAAAAGGGGGGAGGGAGGAGGAAGCAGCTAGCCCTTCTTGCAAGTCCTGCAAAAGCTAAGTTTATACTCTTAAGAGTATTCATGTAGGATGCACTTTGAGCAAAGCCTATACTTTTATACAAAACAATTACTGCAGTCAGCAGAATGGATAACTATTCTTACACAAGATTCAACCAAGAAAAAGAAATCAATGCTACAGCACATTTTGTTATTGCGTTACTTTTACAAAGGAGCCTTTCTGAGACTCTCAGAACTCAACCCTGACAAAGCCATATGGTGTATAGGGTTCCATCATCAACTGAGTCAACACTATATGTATGAAAACATAATTCATTATTCTGGTTCAGAAGCTGACTGAAAGTTAGGTGCTCTCTAAAATCCTACATCTTAACAGCTGCACACGGAAAAGCCTGGAGACTATATCCCTTTCCCTTAAGTCAGTGGCGGAGACAGAAAACACCAAAACAAAACCAATCTCTATGATTATGTCCTTTCTGCACTGCAAAATAGAGTCTAAATAATAAATAAGAGACAGACTAAATTACCTAACCCAAATGGTCACCCAGCTTGCCAAACCACTAGAGAATTCCCTGTTAAAGTTTCAGAATAGCTAGGTGGTAGATTTGGTCTCCCACAACATTACACTGAAGTCGGGGAAATAATGCAAGTAGAATTTGGACAGGAAAAATTGGTAATGTCCCCAAAGTCTGTCTGTCCATCCTTCCCTTCCTCCTTCCTTACATCCTTCCTTCCTTCCATCCTGAGTAGTCTTAGCTTTCCAGTCCTCAACAGTGGTATAGTATACATCTGTTCTCAAATGAGGCTATTAGAGTAGGATGTGACATTTACCATATATCTAACTCCTGCTTCTTTGCAAGACAAAGTCTAAATATAATCCAGCCTGGGAAAACACTGATTCAATACCAAGGCCAGCATTCAAAGAATCTATGTGACCTTAAGAAGAGCCAAACTCCACATCAAAGGCAAACAAAAAATTACCCTGAATAATTTGTTTCTTAGCAGCCATTGTCTGAAGATTTTTAATTATACTGAATACTGGTATCTATGAATGATTCACTATATTCTTGAACTGCTAAGTGATTTCAAATACTGTGGCAATGGCTGGCCTTACTGCAGTAAACACTGCAGTCAAAGTGTATTAGTGGATAAACATAAAATTGCTGCTCAGCAGAGAATGGGTAATCAAATATTCCTGCAGGATATAATTAGTCCACTACTCTGATGGCCTGTATAGCACAGTGTCAGTAGTAGATTCACGGCATGTCTGTGCCTGCATCACAGCTCCTGAGATGTCACTGTCTGGGATGTGGAAACAAAGAGCCTTGTCTCCTAACTCAGAGATACTGTAGCATCGCAGTACTATTTGGGTTCAAAGGGACCTCAGGGTATTTCCAGCCCAGCCTCCTGCTCAAAGCAGGGTTACAATGAGATCAGATTCAGTTGCTCAGTGTTGCATCCTAAAGGAATGCAAGAATCTCCAGGGATGGACACAGCACAAGTTCTCTGGGCATCAGTAAGCAATAAATGCTTTATGGTAAAAGAGAAGCCTCACAGATGCTAGTGTACACTCTATGGTACACTCTATGAATGAGACCCAGAAGGGCAGGCCAGTAAGATGACACAAAAATTAGATTACTTAAGTGCTATTCAGGCAATCAGAATTATGTACCAAACAGTCTTTCTTTTCAAATCTCAAGGAAAGATGCATGGAAGGATGTCTTTGCAGCAAATTGCAAAGGTGATTTAAAACTTCAGCCCATGCGCTGAAAGGCTGATCTGCTGTGGTAGAAGGT
The DNA here is from genome assembly GCA_013398115.1 of Falcunculus frontatus. Classification (NCBI taxonomy): domain Eukaryota; kingdom Metazoa; phylum Chordata; class Aves; order Passeriformes; genus Falcunculus; species Falcunculus frontatus. The sequence goes on from VZRV01010400.1 coordinate 379,954, forward strand.
CACAGTACAATTTCCCAGGAACTATTAACTTACGTTGGAAGAGAGGAATTAAATACGTCAGAAGAAAAAGAAATTCTGCAGCAATTCAATGCAGTCTGAAAAAAAAGCCAACTGGGAAAAAAGTTCACAAACCCCAAGCAAAACTCAAAACACAAGGACAAGCCAATTCAATCTTACCTCAGCCTCACACAGTGCCCGGAGACCCTGTAATACTATGGCAGCGGGTGAAGCTTGATCAGGTTTTGTGCATTCATTTAAAACCTGTGAAATTGCAGCCAACATGTCTGCTCCATGCTGGTATGGTCTAAAAGAAAAAACCATGAAGACAGAAGGCAGTATTCACACATACACACAAGCTATAATCTATATACAAAAATTTATTAAGTGCTGGTTTTGTTTAAGTGACAACTAAAACTGCCTATAACTGGGAGATCTAACAAAAAAAAATACGAGGAGGATAAGACAGAGAGCTCTAAAGGCTGAGTGACACAGGGAATTGAATCAGCAGGCATCAAGTTCCAAATAAAAGATCACGGAGTCGTTAAGTTACAGAAGGTTTTGTCTAAGCATGTTGTGTACACCAAAAGATTACATCATTCAAGAAGAGACTGAGAATGAAAGTCCAAATGTGCTATTAAAGACACTATTTTATGCTTCTTTGTTGGAGTCTCCTGCAAGTAGGCACTGCTGTATATTGGTGGAGATTCTGGCATCGAAAGTTTTCTGTCCCTCTTACATCAGATAGCTACGTTTTTCCGTATTTTTTTCTGCTGCAATGCCCTTTGTCTTTCTCTCAGTGACTTTAGCTTTCCAGTCTTTATCCGTTCAGTTTTATTGGGTTGTGGTGGGCAAGGTGTTCAAGGGTTCCTCACACTATCCCTCTAAGAGATTTTGGTAAATGGTATCTGATAGGTGACTTACGTGCATGCTAAATTGTGACTTAGCTATTTGCTCACACTTTCTTCCAAATAATTTCTAAATGCATGAAGAATGAGCATATACCTGAACTCCAACTATATCATTTACCTGGCAAAAAGAGTATTACAGGTGCATTGAGATTTCTCTCTTGCTTTTCACTTTTAAAACATTTCTTGAAAAATACTGTTTGGCAAAATGGAAGAAGGTTGAAGAGGTAAAGGAAAAGGTATTTTCTTTAGGACCTTGGTTTTTTGGTTGATGCTTAGAAGATATATGAATCTTCTCAGCTGTTAGTAACTGACTTTCAAAAAGGAAAGTGAAAACTGGAACACAAGATAAGTGACAAAGAAAAGATGATATTGTGCACATAAAAGCAGGAAGTAAATACTAATGCATTTTAAATTACTCTTTACAGGAACTGTAAATTATTATCAAATACTGATACTCATGGATTGTTAGAGATGGAAAGGTTCAATGTATCATCCAGTTAGACTTGCACAACAGTGTTCTGTGGTATTATATCTCAGTAAAGACCAAAAACGTGCATGTGACAAAATACGGTTTTCAGAAAAAACGTTCCATCTTTCTTTGAATAGATCAAAAGAGAGACCATTAGTTGCTCCTTCCATTGTTTCATCTCTCCCTTCTTCTAATTTGCAAGTTTTATGTCTGAAGTTTCTATCCTGGATCAGTATAGGATGCATCTTTTGTTCCAGGATGAAGGCCATTTAATTTTAACAGCATTTATATGTGTGTTCTATTAGTCATAATAGAAACCCCAAAACTTTGTAGCTGCTCAGATTAGCAATGGCTGAGTCAGTGTCTCAACTACAAAAATATTGCTCACATTTAATGTAACAGAATAATTAAAAATAATGATACAGCTTTTCTGAAAACAACTGTTTTCCCTTACAAAGACATAAGATCGGTAACGTACTTACCTCAGCCTACATATATCTCTTATACAAGCAGCTTTAGCAATCAGCTTTTCCCATTGAGCATCTTTGTCAACAGACACAGAGGGCATATCAGACATCGCTAAGAACTTCTGCAGTTCTGGGTAAATTCGATCCTAGAGAAGATTTCATTTAAAAATTATCATCACACCTTCAAAAGTGCAATAGGATTTTCAATTGGTAGCACTTCTACAGGACTTCTAAATACCGCTTCGATTTTCATTATTGAATACCATATTTTGCTTTTTTTCATTATTGGATTCTAATGCTACATTGAGATCTAACTGGCTTTTGCAGACCAGGTCTCTACTGTATCTTTAAAAAAATGAGAAGCAAATGATTGTCCCATAACTTGCGCTGGTTTTAGCTGGGGTAGAGTTAATTCTCTTCCCAGTGACTGGTATGGGACTATGTTTTGGATCTGTGCCGGACACAGGGTGGATAATACAGAGATGTTTTTGTTATTGCTGAGCAGGGTTTACACACAGCCAAGGCCTTTTCTGCTTTTCAGGCTCCATGCTGGTGAGGAAGGTGGGGGTGCTTGCGAAGTTGGGAGGAGACACAGCCAGGACAGGTGACCCAAAGTGACCAAAGGGACATTCTAGACCACAAGGCATCATGCTCAGGATATAAAGTGGAGGGAAGAAGGAGGAAGGGGGAGAAGTTTGGATTGATGGTATTTGTCTTCCCAAGCCACCATTACATGTGATCTTTCTCCTGGAGATGGCTGAACACCTGCCTGCCCATGGAAAGTTGTTTGTGGAAATTAATTCCATGTTCATGGAAATTAATTCACTAATTAATCCCTTGTTTTGTTTCGTTCGTGTGCACAGCTTTTGCTTTCCCTATTAAACTGTCTATCTCAATCCACCAGTTTTCTCCCTTTTACCCTTCCGTATTTCTCCCCAGAGTCGCTGGTGGTGGGGGTGTGAGCGAATGGCTGTGTGGTACCTGGTTGCTGGCTGGGGTTAAATCACAACACTAAGGTCTTGTTCTTACTGCACATAAGGAAAAGCAGAAAGCTGTCCTTCAAACAAATTTTTTTTCTAATCTCAGTTTGAGATCTCATGAAATGAAAAGAAAGTTTCACGAAAAACATACTATTGAAATATTCCACCAGAACAAGATCAGAATAGGCACCATTAACACCATTTATTTTATAGCGCTGATAATGACATACGAGTAGCAGCTATGCTCCAAAATTATTTCCTTCCTTGGTTAGAGGTAATGAAGTTTTTAAACTGTACTTATTACAGTGACACTACAAGGATTTTCTAACCTGTCTTTCCCATAATGATGTCATCAGCCGTGAGGCAATTGCTCTGAGCTTTGCTGTGCTCCCCAGCATGTGTATGGCACGTAGAATCTGAGCTACACAAACCTGAAAGAAATTTTTAACCAAGTGTTGTTATTTTATATGTCCAAGGACAAGGACTAATCTGCAAATCATTATTTCACAACCAAGTACAAACAGGAAATAACCATCCAACTGGAATATCAGAAATAAACTGAAAGTCATTTCCCAAAAAACTTTAGCAAATAACAAGTCCAAGAGCATTCTCTCATGATATCTATAATAATCATACAGTGTAGACAGTAAAGCGTAATGTACATTACACTTTAAAATAAATATCATATCCCATCCAAAACATTACAAAGTAATGAAGAAGCTTAAAAATCTGTTAAGCAAGCTATACATTGCTTAGTCTAAATGATTTTTATAAATATATGACCTTTAATTGATACAGTTTTCATTTTACTAAAAATTTTTCATTCTGACCTTATGTACACCGAGTGTAGGCAATGTATACAATATATCCCTGTGAAGTGCAGGCTCCAAAGGTCTTCCCAATCTAAATATCAAAACTGGGATCAGATTTGGGACCTAAAATAGAACAAATGTACGAAATAAATTGGAATTTGCCAAATTTGCCAACATGATACCTTACAAAAGACAGTGAACTTGTCCCAACATATTAAAAACTCACATCATTTATGTATTTTTTTTCTGCCTGTATATATGACAAACCTGCCATATAATATAATATAATATAATTCACTGCATTTTTTACTATATGGTATAAAACTTCCAGAGGGCTGCTGCTGAAGTGACAGTGAAGGAAAGGAGACTTATTTACTTCCATTCCCTTTTTAATCAGATTTTCAGTATTTTCACACCTGCAGGTGCTACACTTTTTTCTTGCGCACCTTCTTATCACTGTGCGATTAAATCTTATCTTAAATTAAATCTACTCATGATGTCCTCATTTTTCTTCCAACTTGGTTTTATGACTACTTAAAACACAAACACACACAGACACACAAATATATATGCTATTTATACATGAGATAGATACGAATATACATACATACATACATACATATATATGTGAGTGGTTTATACAGATACTGGTTAAAAAAACCAACGGAAAATTCTGCTACAGCATTTGTCTCAACATGCATTTTTACACGAACAAATGATAACATTTTTCACTGTAAAAAGATCTGTCTCAGTCCACAGGAAGAGCAATAATTAATAATTCAAATACTCTTGGATTTTGCATACTTGGCTCTGTTCTGGTTCCAAATTACAGACCAAAAGAAAATATTATTTGTTCTACAAGACATCAATATCTTTATAGTTCAGCAATCTAAATTTGTGCTTCCACAAACTTAAACTAAGTTCTGGAATCTGCATTTACCACCTAATGAATTAACTATAAAGCATTGTTTTTTTCCGTTTTCTAAATAGTACTTGACATTCTTAAATAGACCAAATCCTTTATAAACCAAAAAAATTCCAGATTTTTGTCGAATTGACTAGTCTTCCTCTTTCTCTATTTCTCAAGGTTGTTATCTACCTTCTATAGATTCAGTCATCACCCTATGACCTGCCTAAAAAGAGGATGGGCTTTACGGAAATATTTCAAAGCACAATCAATGAATGAGGCTGAGAGTTTAGGGTAGTATTCATTTGACTAGATTTTCACACCTAAACTGAAAGCAACTTCACACTGGCAACCTCCCTCTCCTTTCTTTCAAACTTTTGGATTTCAGAAAAGTTGGACAGTTTTACAGCTTCTGTCCTGATTTTGGCTAGGCTAGAACTAAGTTTCTTCACAGCACCTTGTTGGAAACGATTTGTCAACAAAACAGTGTTGAAAACACTGATGTTCCCAGCTGTCATGATATTCTTTCAAGTAGAAAAAGGCATGGGGGAAGTAAGTTATACCACTTCTCCAGCACATGGCAAAATTGATTAATGTAAATTCTGGTCCCAGTTAAAATTCAGCAATAAGATGTCTGCATTAATATTGAAACACAGTAAAGTGAAACCTGCACTCAAAACATGAGATTTAATTTGCTGCCCAACATTTTCTTCCCACTCCCTAACTGTAAGGATTTGTTTAAGCTAGTCTGTGCACAATGCAGTTGTATTTCCCCACTCTACCCATGTGCCAAAGGGACAACAGCACTGCCTGAGAGAAAATTATGTACATTAGTATACAGGAAGAAAACTAAAATTAATTTCCTGATTAAAGAGAACCCAAAAGAAGACTTGAGTGCCAAAGGCTCAACATCCTCAAAGCAAGAACCTGTTTTGGTTAAATCGAGCCCTAGGTAACAGGGAGATTGCGCAGAAACCAAATAATACAGGTAGACAAAAAGTCCCCTTGAATATAGGAGACTTTACAGAAGAAAGCAGTTTTATTTCTGGGCGCCTGTTTTACCTCGAGTGTCAAGAAGAAAATACATCACCTGATCTACTGTTACCTAAATCTTTGAATGATACAAGGTAAACTGCAGGGTGATGAGCAAGCAGTGGGCGTTCGATATCTTTGGGGTAGGGGTGATCATTAACACTAACACAGAAACCTGCATCACCATGTTGAGTTCCAAAATTCTCAAGGTGGTCACACATGCTCCTCCAGTGATACACAGTTTTTCATACAACTGTTAACACAAATGAGTAAGGAAGAAATTTCTTCTAATAAAATTATCCAAAAAGTTTCATATGCAGCAGAATAATTGGAAGGCTCTCAGCTCAGAGGATAAGAGGATTTTGTCAGTTCTTTAAACCATATCCATCCCTGATAAATGCCATGCTGGGCAGATAGGCTACAAAGGACAGCAGTAGAGATGACAGATACGTCATTATAATGATCAGCATCCTTACCTAAGTTGCTTACTTCCCACCTCTTCCCATAGTACCCCTTCTGCTTGCCAGAGGCAGGTTCTTGGACAACTCTGTTTCATCTTAAGCTAGTTCTCTAGTCAGTAGACTACTTCCCTCATTTTTCTCACTTGTAAGTACAATGGACTACACATGAGCAGTGAGACCAAACAATATTCAAAATAAATGATATTCATAATGCTTAGTTATAATAGCATTCAAACCCTTAAAGTCAGTCTGCTTAAGCCTAGTCTTCATCAGCTGTGATGGGATGCTCATTTCAAGTCCTCTGTCTACATTAATTATCCTGTTATGAAACTTATTCTACGGTAAACATAATAAATCAAAGTTCTACAACAACTTTTAAACTAACATCTAGTAAACACATACTAAGTTTGATTTATTAAATTCTCAGGAATGTGAGAATTTACATTTAAGCACATGCTACTGTAAAGACAGTTAGACACTTCTTTAAAGGTATTATCCTTCACAGTCTGTTTCTTTTGAACTGTATATTTCAATTGTAAGATTAGGAAAAACTCCAAAATGTTCTAGCACACCAAAGCTGCTCCTCTCTCCATCACCATTATATAATGGACAAACAGTGCTGGGATTAATTTCAATACTAAATTTATGCTACATCTTCATCAAGGGCGTAACAGCTCCACAAAACTGATATGACATTTCACTAGCTCCCAGTAGGCAGGAAACAGCTTCAGAGTGGGAGGCACGCTGCCTGTCAACACTGCCTTCTGCATTCCCCATGGTACCAGAGGATGAAGAAGTTAGGTCAAGTCTGTCACTGAGAATCTGAAGAAGGGTTTCAAGATCATGTTTTTTGGTTTTAAAAATAATTTGCATCACAAAAATGATGCTGAGGCTTCTCAACAATTCTCCCTTTTAAAATAAAACTAAACATGTGATACAAAATGGTATTATTTAATAAATACACCTGAGAAGCATTCTCTGCCATTCAGTTGCCTGATTTTTTTTTCTGAGCTACAGGACAACTGTTCATCTTCAAAAGCACAAGCTAAAGGAGGACAACAAGTTCCATTTCTGGGCTGAATTTTGGCAGATCAACCATCAGCCTAGCTGTCCAGGAGGCAAGACATTGAAATGAGAAGGCTTCTGAAAGCATACAGTACTCTGGCATTTCTTGCTTCAATGAGCAAGACAAAACTACTGAACAATTCCGACAAATGAAGGAACAAGTTTTTCAGATAAGTGTATAAATGTAGCTAAGTTTCTGTTTATAAAACTATAAAATAAAATTCTCTCAAAAATCAGAAGCACTTTTTAGAAAACATAAGCTAGGTTTTCAGAAGTTTCACGTACTCCAGCAGGATCCTGATCAGTAAGTTACAATCATGAAGAGTCTGTCCACAAGCTCAGACTATGACATGATTGTTTCCCTACAGCTACTTGCTAAAGTTTACATAATCAATAAAACAAAAAAGCATCAGGCACCATCTGAATGAGCCAAATTCAATCCAACATATCCTTAAACATGTTTTCTACATGAATAAAAATGTATTTTACATTTTTGGGTATTAATGCACTCCCAAACCCCAAAGAATAGAAAATAATGCATCTTCAGATGAATTTCCCAGAAGGTGTCGTTTACCACTGAAACAGCTCATTCCAGCAGGTGAAAGACCATAAAAGAATACATGTACTCTACAGACTCATAATCCTCAAATAACAGTAATAGATCTTGTGCTACATTCACCAGTGACCTCAGTCAGATGATTTAATTTCTTCTCCTTGCAGCACAGCAAGGGTTTCACAGAGTGTAATAACAATTTCTGCTCAAGACAATTCATCCAATTAGAAAGACTATATTATATCTTTCTTAAGTGCCTCTGCAGCCTGTGCAGTGATTTGACTTCAGAAAGCCTAACAGCTCATGTACTACTCTTCATACCTCAGCCTTTAAAAAATTCTCCTGGACTTTCTTCCATAGTGAAAGTCCAGAACCACTACTCCAAAATGCTTCAGCTAAAACCGGATACAATATAATCATTAATCTTGCATCATAAAAAGGCTTTTACTCAGTGGGGAAGAGGAAATACATGTAGAAATATTCTGTAGCCTCTCTTCATGGAGAGGGTAAGGAAAAAAACCCCAAGACGAAAATAAAGCATAACCAGAACAATGTTTGCAAGACAAATTATGGTAATTATTTTTAAACCTAGCAATTATTTTTTAAGTTCTCCATCAGTTTACTTCAGAGACAACTGACCCCTTATAAAAACAGCATTCAGCGTGAAAACGGGAGCTACTGTTAGTGAACTCTGTGAAGAGTTGGAATAAACATGAAAGCAATGAGGATGGAATTCTTGATAAGCATTCTCTCTTTCTGACTCTGTTTTGTTTTGAAACACAATTCTTAGACTCAGATTTTGCACAGCAATCACCTGTGGCTTTTCAATTCAATATCCACAGCTACAACCACTGTGTCCCTTTGTGAATGGCAAAGAAACAGAATGTCACTAGCAGCAGAAATCGTGACCATCTAGATCACTTAAAAAAACCCAAACAACCAACAAAAAAAAACTCCACTACACAATTGTTTTTATGCTACGACCTTCACCATGACATCTCAGCATTTCTACATACTCTGTTGGAGTCCAGGTAGTTTCCAGTTTGGCTCCAAAGCGGACACTTCTTAATTTTGCCCTTTACACATCTAACTTAATTTCTGCAACATTAAGTGCTGAAGTAGCAGCTAGTAAACTTCTAGGTCAAATTTACTTTGATTTGGACATGATTCATAGATTCAAAGAATTCAGAATATACCTGTTATGCCTGCTACAAACATCTGGCTTTAAATGGAGTGTTTAAGTGCTGCTAACACCAAAGGAACAGATTCAAATTATTACAGATGTGACTGTTTAAAAATAAGATTGGGCTTAACAGCCACTTTTTGTTTTCTTCTTTCCATACCTGTCCTCTGACTCCCTTCTTCTTCAGAACGGCCTTCTAACTACTATGCTGCACACCACCTTACACTGCATCCTTCAGAAAGTGTCCTAAGGACCTGAAGACCCAAAATGCCCTAACAAGTTTGTTGTGATGAGTTTTTCACTTTCTTAACTTACATTCCAATCACTCACTTTCACCATCTTTTAAAAAGCACCATTTATTTATGTGCAACTGAATAAAACACAGAACCAAATATAGCAATTTCCAAAGTATTACTCTGCCATCAATATGTTAAGTGTTAGTTGCCATCACACTGCTGACTGAGTTTATTAAAGTAATCAGTTATTTCCTCCATCCAGGAGCTTCAATGCTTTCTCTCTTCACACTGTTATTACAAGAGAAAAATGAGACAAGCCTAAGGTAATTCTTCCTGCCTTAGAGAGAGCATTGAACCTACAAGAAACAACGTGATAATCTTTCAGTACAGTGCTACACTGTAGTAATCTCTGTAGAGACATTAAGCAGACTCGGAACTAAAATAACTTGTCAGAGACAAGACAGATGCCAGGTGATGCCAAGTTCAAACCAGCCAGACAGTAAGTTCAAGTTTCAAAGTATTAAAATCTTTTGGAGTAAAATATGTCATTTAAAAGATAGAAATGCATTAGATATTGCTAACTGGAGAATATGGTGTCCTTCGTTGCACTTAACTGAGGACTAGGAACAGAAACATCATTCCAATGAAGCACACTATTCTTCCCACACCAAATTTTCAAATACTACTTAGCAGAACATCTGCTGTATTACCAGTTATATTGATTGCTTTATATGATACTACTAAAAAGATGCCTGATTACGTTACATATTTTGCCGAAAAGTATTTTAAAGCCCACAGTAATTTTAAAAAGTAAAAGCTCTCCATCTGCATGCCTTATTAGCTGACAAAATGTGAGCCAGTAAGAAAGTATCATCAAATCAGGGTTTGGGTTCTGCATTTTAGCAATGGTTTCTAATTCGCATGGACCTCTGCTGATCGCTAGGGAAACGAAAAATATGATGAAGTCTGAACTTCATCTTCTCTTTGCCTTTGGACACAAGCCATGCTTCCCAGTGCCAGGGAAGACTTCTTCATGAGCCTGGAAGGTTTCTTAATTCTAAGGTAGTCTGACCACTATAGTTAGCTCAACAGGATATGTACATTAATCTTACTTACTGTACTGGTGAACAAAAGTTTTGGCTTAAAATAAGAACAAACAAAGTAGAAAAACCCACTCACATAATGCTAAACATGAACAGCTTCAGGTTAAATGACTCTCCCTGTATCTGTCTAAAGCTTCTGTAATTCTGCTGACTTGCTCTTTGATTTGTCTCTAAACATGTTCATTTAAAGTCAGTGGGGCTATTTTAGATTAATCCAATGCAATTCAAAACAGTCATTCCCTACAGTCAGGCTTCAGGCCATTCTGCTCAGATACCATATTAGTTCAGTAGTATTTTTTCAGCAAGTTATTGCTTTTCTTAAATGACTGGTAAACTGCATTTTGAACAACTATATCAAATAGTTAATAAACAAAGCATTATTCCTTTCCCCTTCCTTTGAGTTGATTCATCATCCACCTCAAAGACCCAATGCAACAAACAGATTAGAGTCTACAAAAACAGAAACCCACTATAAAAGACCTGGATTTATCTTGGTCATTTTTACACAGCTAGCTAGGCACAAGAATAAAACTGCCCTACTTGCAGCAATTTGGATCAGAAGTCAAAGAAAGGTTCCCACAACAAAGCAGACGTATGTCTTACTTACCCTTTTCCTAGAGAATAATTAATTTACAGGGACTGGCACCTGGATCCCTGGTTACAAACTATTTAGTGGACATGTCAAACTACTCATAGTTGAGCTGTACCACTCATAATAGTTTTGAAAACTGACTTATAGAAACATTTTTCAAGAAAAAACTAAGTTAAAGAAGAGATATCCAGATGGTTCTACATTAGCTCAGCTCTGCTTTTACACAGAAGTGCAATTCATTTTGCTTACTCCTGATCTTTGAACACAGTTAGGTACTTCCTACTTAAGTGAGAAAATGAAGTTTTAACAACTACTTGGCAAAAAAAAAAAGTTGGTTAACAAAACACCTATATGTTTCCTCAAGCTTTGTGTCTTCCCTCAAAAACCTGCCTCCGTTACAAGACCAAATATATCTGGAAGGCTCATTTCTGACTCCTGGCTTAGGATCACATTATCATGGTCAGATCACATTTTTCATTACCTCTAAGTTTTATATTCTTTCCCTTTTCATTGATTAGCTCTGCCCTCCTCCTCTCAACAAGAAGTCTAAATGGCTTGTAGGAGATCTAAAGTGTTATATTCCAGCAAAACCATCCTACTTCTAACCTGTCTGCTTATTAAAGGATTTTTTTTTCCTAAAGATAAGATTTCCTGGAGATAGATTTCTATGCTATCAGCTTTCCAACATGTACTTAAATAATACAGTCAAAATTGTAACTTTTTAAAACTCTTGTGCTGTAGAACATGCAAACTCTTACAGAAGAAAGCAATTTTAAAAACTTCAAAGGAAACAAGGCCTGTCTTTATGGCATAAATTCGAGATGAATCAACACCTCTCCCCTCCCTATTTCACAAATAAGTTATGCTTGTTTCTGTACAACTCCTTCTGCTGTTTCCAGATAACCCCCTTTATCTTTCCAGATTATGTTGGTAAGTTTAATTATCCTGGATAATTCCAGCTTGAATTCAGTATTGAAGCAGACAAAGACTATGAACATATTTCTAAGAAGCAAGAATAAAGATGTTACAAGGGACTTGGCAGTCTGCCAGTATTCACAAAAGAACTTAGAGAATAATTCATAAGGTCACCAGAAGTTAGAAATTATTTGGTAGCCCCTTTTCAGCTTCCTCATACTGTATTTTCATACCTCTTGGATAATATCAACAAATAAGCCAGTCTCTTTCCTAAGTCTAAACAACCAAAAAATACTCCAAAATGGAGACATAATACATATTTGGCTCTAAGTGACATACAAAAAGTGAATTCCAGCGAGCTGAGGATATATGTGTGTGCATGTCTGTGCAGGATGACGGGCAGTCTGCAATCAGCAACTTCAGTGTCCAGATGCCAGCAGCTGGTGAGACTGGGATCCAGAGGGCATGCTGTAAACACACTGACCATCTATGCACTGCTGGTGGAATCCATAGTGTACCTACTGGGAATGCAGGTATAGCCTTGCCACTTGTCAGACCTAGGGTCATGAAGCTGTGGCAGCCTTGCCCCTCTCAGGCTGCAAAATCCAACCCAACTCCTGAAAAAAATCCCAAACCACTAAAAATAAGTCTTTACCTGAGAACAATCAGCCTTGGCTATTTCTGTTGTAGCCTGGAGAACATCACAGAGACTGTCTCCATTTTCTTGGATCAGTAGATAAGCGAACAAAAGAAAAACATGGGCAGGGACTTGAGTGCTAACAGGTAGCAATGACTTCACTGAAGATAACCATCTAGTAACTGCAGACTTCTCTTTCATGAGCTCCATGATCTTCCAGGTTGTATACAATGAACTGTAAGAGCTGGTTATGGGGAAAAGGAGTTTGCAGGACACCTGAGAATAAGTGAAACAAATAAAAGTCTCAATCAAACAAATAAGATACCATGAAAGAACAATTTTGACATCCAAAACGTTTTTTTATGGTCCCAACGCAATAAAGATAAATAACAAACTGTGATACATTTTTTCAAAATATTTTCTATGAATTCTTGCACTAAGGATATTTCAATGGGTTGATAATTCCCTGCTCAGGAGTTTCCATTTTATCTGACGTCCATCACTCCTGTTCTTGGTGGTAATTGTAGTGTTATTTCCCCACTAAAATGGACACAATAATTCTGAGTATGTTAAAAACTTACACTTCTGACAATGACATTTCTGACAGGATAATCACAGAATTTTAACTATCGCCTACATTATTTTTAAAAACTGTCTTAACTCTTAATAGTACTTAATACCACAGTTTATCTGACTTTACATTTTTTGTTTAACTGCTTTGCTTCTCAAAACAAATGTTCTACAGTTGTGTCACTGAAAACAGCGAATTAAACTCTCTATCCGATTTGTTAGGTTAGAAAGCTGACATTACTTTATTAGCATCCCTGGATGTATGGGGAATTTCCCTCAAAGCATTCATGCTAACAGACTGGGTTATATTCCTGAAACTAATATATATTCATGGTATTTTTGAATACAGCTATATACGCTAACTATTCCCATGGACTTGTTTGGATATGGTTCCAGATCTTCTGATGAATCTCTTCTCCTTGAGAGTACCTCAAATACGTCATCAAGTCATTACATACTTCCCTCATCATTCTTTGCTCTGACACACAACTCTTGTTCTCAAAACTAAGATATCAGCCAGTGCACATTAATCACTAACACAAATAAATAAGGAAGTATTAGCTGGAACACAACTTACTAGTCACAGACAAGCGGAGTTAACACAAGGCCACACTAACTTCTGGCATTCGTACTAAGCACTGTAGGGGACAAAACTAGGCACCAACTAGGAATAAAGGGGTCATATACTATTGTGCTAAAGTTAAAACAATTTTCCAACATCTTCCCCCACTCCTCCATAGACTTTCTTCTAACAGAAGTATCACCTTTTTGCTAACAGCTGCAGTCATGGAAGATACTATTTAGCAGCCGGAAAGCTGTAAAATACAAATGAGGAACTCTCTTAAGCTGGATTTTTATATACATAAGGGTATATGTATTTTAAAGCTCCTATAAATAAAGTTCAAAGTTTTTCATTAAAACAGGAAAGTTTAATACAAGGCATAATATCTCTTTCCCACTAATACTTTGCTTCCTTAGAAAATATCTTTCCATTATCAAGACAGTGGTTAGCAGGCAATGATAAGGTGAAGAACATTTATATAAAGATCCGGTCAAGAAAGTATTTGAGAAGAGATTTCCAAATGAACATTAAAAATGGAATACAGAATCCAAAAGGCCAGGGCCCACTGAGCTTTAAATAACCAGGGAAAAAGGGACTTTGAGTGGCAAAAGCTGTTCTAATTAAAACTGCAGAACTTCATTTTAATCATACTGTTTGACTCAATGTAAATTTATTTTGGCTAATGGAAGGTAGAATGCCCCTGTATTTTAGATTACTTTTAAAAACTTACATTAAAATTAGCTTATTACATTACTTACACATTACAACTACTGTATGTGAAAAATACAGCAATCTAAAGTGCTATCTCTTCTGGCTTGCAAGATCACTTGGAGTCAAAAATCTCTTCCGGATACAGCTGTGATACTGCCATTTATTGAAAAAGGTATTTAAACTTTATCCAAGGACATACAGTTTAGTTGCCTCCCTGTAGAAGATAACAGGTCTTGATATCAAGATCAGGCTGTGAAAGGTTTTTTCTTGTTTGGGGGTTTTTTTGGGGAGGTGTTGTTTGTTTGTGGGGTTTTTTTTGTGTTTGTGGTGGTGGTGTTGCTGTCATTTGTTTTGACTCTTGTATTTTTTTAAGTGCCTGGGAAAAACTGCTAAAATTGGTAGAGCCTGAAATATTATATTGATATTTCCCATTCCACATTACATCCCCAAAAGGTTTTGCTACATAATTGTACTCACTCCTTTCTCCCTTTATTTAATTTACTTGAAAACAGGCTATGATCACGATTTTATTTTATTGCTGCACTCTAATCAAGTGAGTTATGTACAAAATTTCAGTCTATCAACACATATATGCGTGTGTATGCACGCACACACACATATATATATATACACACACATGCACACACATATATACACACATATATATACATATATAAAATCCCTCAATGGCAAAACCTGCATGAAGGCCTAGCCCCATTCTAACTTTCAAAATTGTGACACTGAAGGTAGAACAATTCTCTACTACCAACAATGCAAAAAAAAAAGCCATTAAAGGACATGTAACTTTTGAGTGCTGTTAGAAGCAAAGTAAGAAGCATAGCCTCAATGGAAAGGTGGCCAAATACCCATTGGGGACTACAAGATCCTTGCGAGGGCTTGCAAGGCTGCATACATGAAGGTCAGGGCTCAGCTGGAACTGGAACTGGTCAGAGATAGCAAGAAGAAGAAATGGCTGATGAGATACATACACAGTTAAGCAGAAGCCCAGGGAAGACACAGGCCCATTACCAGATAGGGCAGGGAAAAAGTTACTGATAATGCTGGCAAGACAGAGTTTCTCAGTACCTCCTTTTCTCCTGATCAATGTGTTTTACTGAGGCTGGCAGCCTGTTACAAGTGGGGTCCCAAATGGATCAGTACTGGGGCTCCACGTTGTAACATCTCCATGAATGATCTGGATGATGGGACCAAAAGCACCCTCACCCCGTTTGCTGTGTCACTAAACCGGGTGTTGAGGTGGACACGTCGGCAGGGAGAGCCACCTTTCCGAGACTCAAATGGGCTGGAAGGCTGGGCCACAAGAACTGTGTAAAGTTCAGCCAAGAGAAGTGCAGAGTCCTGTGCCTGGGACAACAGCCAGGCTACGACGTGAGCTGTGGAACAGCTTTGCCAAGAGGAGCCTGGGGGTCCTGGTGGACAACACACAGACGCCAGGTCAGCAGTGCACTGCTGCAGCTACCAAGGCAAAGTGGATCCTGAGCTGCATCCATGGGGGCACTGCTAACAGAGAGAGATGTGATCATCCCACTTCACCAGCGCTTGTCAGACTGCACAGGGAGTGGTGTGTCCAGCTCTGGCCCCCACAATTCCTAAACAGATGTGACAGACTGAAGAGGGGTCAAAGGAATGCCATGAGTCAGGTGTTTTCACCCTGCAGAAGTGAAGGCTCAGGGGGAATGTCATTGTTTTCCAGTACTTGAAGGGCAGTTACTAAGAGGACAGAAGCTCTCTCTTCACAAAGAGCCACATGGAGAATACAAAGGGCAATGGATACAAGATACCTGGGAGAGGGTCAGGGATAACATTATAAGAAAGACATTTTTGATAGTGAAAACAAACATTCCTCTCCAGGGACATGGTGTAGTCCCCATCACTGGACGTTTTCAACATGTGACTGGAGAGGATACTAGATAACCTCATCTATGCTCTCTTTCCTATGAAAAGCTAGACCAGATGATCTTGCAGCCTGGGCTGTTCTGTGATTCTATGAAAATACACCATAACTTAACCATGTTTACTCTCATATACTCTTGCTCAAAGCTTGTTCACTGTGGACACAGGATTTGCTTTCTTTCTCCTACCTCTTTTCTTGCCCATTTCCAATGTGAAGGAAGTCTAAGGACAATTCAATCAAGGTTTTATTCTCTTGGAATTGATCTGATCCTACAACACAAATTGACTGTAACCATGGGACCATTAAAGAAAGTCTACATTTTTTTATCTTTTGGTTGAGAACCAAAGGTTATTGGCATACTTATTGCAAACAACGATCAGGCAAAATTATTGTCTCCCCATTTGCATTGAGAATCATGAATTACCAAAGATCTGCCATGCTACTTGCTATGAACTCTGCAAGGATCAGTGAGACACAAGTGAAGAGATTGTTAGAGAATTCTCAGCAAAGACAATTGTTTTCAGTTGTAACATAGCCAACACAAAAACTTAGTCATCAAAAATTATTTAAGCCCTTAACAGAAAAGTTTTCACATGCTTTTCTGAAGCAAAGAGAATACCAGAATTAGTACAACCAAGTCCTGTTACAGGAAGGCAGTGTAACACAATGCACTGTAATCTTGTACAGTAACACAGTAGTCTTGTAAGACATTCAAATAGCTTCCAAAACACAAATGAAAACAAAACATGTGGGCAAGAGCATTGACGATTGACATGCTTTGAAGATGTTTCACTGAAACAAACCTCCAGTGGCATCTGTACAGGTTGGCACCCAGAAAGACCCATTAGAAGGAAGCGAGCCATAACCACTGTCATCCCACTGTCTATTCTTTCAGAGCAGACTAAGAAGTGTAAGCTTTTGTGAACTTAAAATAAGTTATTTTTTATTAGGAGCACAAACGGGTTTGCCTTATCAGATTTGGAGAAACAGAAGATGAAGTAGGTGGAGGATTCCAGGTCAAGAAGACATGGCAGAACTCAGATCTGGCACTGTATCTGTCTCCAGCTTGTCACATCACACCCTCTTTACACAAAACAGGGGTGCAAAGCAGAAAGGGACTTTAGCTAACCCAGTGTTAGACACATCTTGATCAAAGAGATTTGCTGTCACTTGTTCTTGGAACAGTGGAGATAAATGGATAGATGGCAGAGAAGTGGGACACAAGGAAACAACTAAAACCCAAAACCCCCCAAGAGAACATTTAAAAAGATTCAGGTTAATGAGCCAAAATTTGCTAATTGACACTTAGGTGCTCTGTAACTCTCTTCAGACAAGGAAGGAAGAATGGTAGCTAGCAGTCACATACAGTAGTAAAGAAAAAGAGATAAGGAGAATAAGCAAGTTTGAAAGAAACAGAGTAAATATATATAACCTCGATTTCTGCTAAGTCCCGTTACTTGCTTAATAATGCAGGTGAATTCTTCAATCTATACGGTCTCTTAAAGTAAAAAAATCTCATTTGCTAAATAAAAAAATATCTAGCAAGCAAACTTTCACTTCAGCAGTAGTCTATTTTTATGGACTATACATATTTTCAAGTATTTCCATAGAATACATTATACAAAGAAGTTCACACATGCAGAGTCTTTCCCAAACAGACACACTTAAAGCAGAAAAATTTTTAAATGCCTCCCCTACCTGCCCCCAAAAAAGGAAAGAAACTTTATCACTTTACCGATTCCTGTTTATCCTTCACACCTTCCTCCTTTAATAGTCCCAAAAGATTTACAGCCAGCTGCTGCCTGGTAGCTCCAGAAACATCCCCTGACAGGCAGTCTCCAACTGTTGTAGAAGATAAGATCTGTAGCACAGGCATCACCAAAATAAGGGCTGTGGTTGAGATGTCCTCGGTTTCTGAACAGGAAAGCAGCTTGTAGGCTATTTAAAACAAAGGTCAAGGAGGAAAAAAAGAAATTAACACTGGTACCTTCAGGCATGACACAGATATTTCTAGGAAACACTTCACTTGAACAAAATAAAGGTCGCCAGGTTTACTGTATGTGTATATAAAAGGCAAAAGATTTTTTGTGATTTTTCATTTAGAGAGTCACACATTTCTGTTGTTTATAATAAAGTACCTGATGGCAGCAAAAAATACAAAAATGGAATGTGGCTCAGACCTTTTTTTTTACTGGAATAACTACTCTAATCACAACTGCTAAGTCAAAAGCATGGCTAAATGTTGCCTTGATTGTCACGCCTGCTCTCAGTACCTGTAATAAGAAACCATTCAGGATGCATGAACATCAGCTAAGAATATCCTGGTGGCTCAAAAATGAAACCAATAAGCTCCAAGATAGCAGGGAGCTTAAAATACAGTAACATCAATGGGAAAAGTCAGTGTAGCAGGAAAATTTATATTTACGGCCATTATTTTTTAAATTCAGGAAAAATTCTGCTTATAAAGAAACCCCAATCCAACTCCAGGGGAACACAGTGCTTATTTCATAAATGTGAAGAAACAAAGACACAGTTTTAGGAGTGTGGATTCCTCTTTCACAAGAAGAGCTTTACCTAGACTCAAGACAGACTTTTGCTGACTTTCTGGAGTTTGCAGCAGAAGAAGCGCTAGCCCAATTATACATTGGTCCACCGGAAATACCTAGGAGGAAAAAAGAAAAAGGTTCCAAGCCTCCTTTGTTTCTCAGTGACATTAAACAGAACAAATAGGAAACTACCAAAACTTCGAAAGATTATTTTCATGACCCATAGTGACTGCACATGCAGTGACAGAGCAATGAAGAATATAACTGTGTGAAAATAGTATTTTAACTAAGTAACTAGAACATTTTAATTTGTTACTTTTTTCCAACTGTTGTAACTCACTTTAAACAAATTTCCATACTAAGAGAGTAATTGACGTATACAGACCCAGTTAAGTTTTTACCTTCTGAAGGTATTCAACTAAGAAAAAAGATTAGAAACTTTTGACACCAACACTGGTCACCTGCAGATGAATATATAAGTGTCTCTACTGTCTTAAACATGACGTTCTTTATTAAAACTATTTTACATTTTTACCATATTCTCTTACCTCTTTTAAGAGCTCAAAGTTGTCCTCTATTAGGGAGATCAAAGATGAGCATTCTCCTGTTACATTTAAACACACTTCACAGAAGCATAACAGTTGCATACTAAGCTGGGACAACCGATCTTTCCAAAACAAAGGATAGCGTAGTAGGCTGAGGAACAACTCTTGCAGGAAAAACAAGGCTTCTGTAACTTGCAGTAAGTCTTTAAGCTGCAGAGAGGTAGTTAAAATAAAACAAAGCCAAAACATATGATGATTTAGTCGCCCTTCCTTATCTACACAGAATTTAGAATAGGTTCTATTAGTTCTGCTATGTTTCCATTGCAAATAGTACTAAATCTTTGAAGAAACATATTTATAAACTAACACCAGGAATCCCTTATCCAACTTCTCTGAAAAAAACCAACTTATGAACTGCTATTTGATATTTTGAAGTAAAATGAGAAATATGTAAAAGAATTAAAACATTTCTTGCTAGCTGATGAGAAAAATACCATTTTACTCAAAAGCAATAGCAATTAATTCAGCTCTTGGGGTTCCTATAACAACACAAAAATGTGTGTGGGGATTTCATCAAGCAGGTAAATATTCTTGTAACAGAAACATCTGGCTCTGCAGTATTTCCTTTGTAACGTAACCAAGATTTTAACATGTCTCAAAAATGAAAGACAGTGAATACTCGATTCCAGAACACCATGCAATCTAACTACCACAGAAACTAAAAACTGAAGTGTGATACTCAAAAGCAATATCTCCATACATGAAAGCCAGCTAAAAAGGTTTCAAGAAGCAGGTTGTCTCAAAGTCCCCATGTGTTGGATGACAGTGTTTCTGTTCTTGAAAACTGTACTTCCAGACAAAGGCACTGTTCCAATCCAAACTCTGGAGCCAGCTTTAAGCATAACATTCTGATTTTTATTCCCTCTTTGTTCTAGAAATAATCTGCTCTAATCAGAAATCTCAAGTCACTGAATTGATTAGCTGAAAAGTGTATGGGTGAAGAGCTGTACTTTTGACAGTTTGGTTGACACTGTCAGACAAAATGACAGGGAAACATTTCCTCATTTATATTACACAGAGGATTAAATTAAGCTATTCTAAAATGAAAGGATAAGAACAAGCTGAGGTTCAAAGAAAGAAGAGGAAGGAATTGACAGATTATAAAACAGTCCATCAAACAGGCTTCTTGAAGGAAGTACCTTCCATCATGAAAGATGTATCTCAGGCAAGACAAAAAAGTTCAAGTATTAATATGAGTCTGAAAATACGCAACTGATCTCTTGTTTTAAAAAAAGAAGTGCCAATATGCATGAAGGAAAGAAAGTTTCATAACTAATTTCATAAGTTTTATTCAGTGCCATTCTTATGGCTAAATGTTATCAACTCTGAAGCTCAGTCATACATTCAAGACACAATGTTATACTGAAGTTCAGGTAAAATCGAGACAAAATCAGATATCTCTCTGTGACTAAAAAAAGGTCAGCATGTACCCATCACCATAAGGAACAGAACTGAACCAAGACAAACATGTATAACACAATCTATATTTTTTCCAAAAGACTGTGAGAAGTACCTATGAGTACAAAGAAGACTTTTCTAGTAAAATGCCACAGCAGAAAGATGCTACCAAATGTCCTTACAACAAGCCTACTTAGCTTTTCCTTACTCATATTAACGAGCCCTCTCTCCATAGCAATAAGGCCAAAGCACCTCACGTTTAGCTGAATACATCTGAAACTGAAGATGTTGTCCTAATATCAAAATAAGAAGGAAAAGGTAGATAGGTAAAAAAAAACTTAACTGATATTACAGAAAAGCATGAGAAAGTTTAAGTTTAACCAATTTAAGTTTAACCAACATCATAGGCCCCTAACCAAAGGGGACAGAAAGATTAAACCCCTAGCTCCTATTATGTATCACTGTTCAACTTAAAAAAAATTCAAAACCTTCAGCATATTCCAGAAGGACTAAATTTCATCTTCAGATCTACTAATCTCTCTGTTACAAAGAGTGAGAACGGAATACCTAGAAGTACTTAAATAATTCTTCTCATATAGTTTGTTTCATTTTAATATTATCCATTTTAAGTTCAAATTGTATGGTTTTGACAAATATCTTGCCATTTCACAGAATTTTTTCATTAATGTCTTTCTAAGTTTACTGTATGTTTACTGAGGCAACTAGATCCAAGTAATTATGGTAAATGTGTTTCAATGTCCATCTTAACAGGTATATATAACAGATTTGAACAACTAAAGTTTTATCTTCTACCAGAAAGAGACAGTTTGTTAGATTCATGTACTAGCAACAAATCAGATCTACAGAAAATGGAAGAGAATGCTATATTTGCACGCTTGAAAGACAATACTATCACTGTTTTGATAAACATCTATTTGTAAAAGGTAGGGTCAGGCAACAACTGTACCTGCAGGCATGGAATCAAATCACACAGAAGTTGAAGAATCTCACATTCCAACACGGAGGGTGCTTCTTTGTGCTTTGGTCCATAAGGCTGAAGTAAGATCTTACGTAAACCCATTCGCAGTTCAGCATATTCCCGTAACTGGGATGGTTCACAATACAGGTATCTTAGAAATGAAGCCATTATGCCAACACATGAACTCTCTGACCTGCAGTTCAAGAAATAAGTTTGCCATGAGTGCTTTCTACTGAAAGCATAACAAGGAAACCCAGGTAATGTGACATTACCTGGAAAAATTCACAAGACCCAATTAACAGAAAGGTGTTGAGAAGGGCATTACTAAATGTCAAAAAAAATTTGGATTTACTAGAACAAAGTACTGTCATGAGACCCAATACAGCAACCATGCTTCAAAGTGCAATTTTGAAAAGACTCAATATGGACTTGCAGGTTATAACATTCTTAATTTTACTCTTTTTTTCCTCATCAGTTCAAGAAAGTGACTTTCCTTGCTGAATGTCATGATAGACTGATGACCCATTCCAAAGAAATATTTGGACAAGACTACTCAGAAATATGTTTTTAAAACACATAAAACATAATTTCAGTAAAAAAGAGTCATCCTTAACTTACCAGTTTTTGCAGAATAGTCTTAAAACAATTACATGATACAGGAACTCTTTCAACCAATGTGGCTTCCCAGTAAAATATTATCACAGAACAAATCTTTTGGCTTGACCATGTTAGGAATACAAGCTGTCCTTTACATTATTAAAACAATCAAATAAAGCTGATGGTCAATACAGTAACCAATATAGAATCATAGAATTGTTTAGGCTGAAGTCCACCCGGCACTGCCATGCCCACTGCTAAACCATGTCCCCAAGTGCCACATCTACAGGTCTTTCGAATACTTCCAGGGATGGTCACTCCACCACTTCCCTGAGTGTAGCAATGCTTGACAAGCCCATTATGCAATTTTTCCTAACAGCCAATCTAAACCTCTCTTGATGCAACTTGAGCCTATTTACTCTCATCCTGTCACTTGTTAATTGGGAGAACAGGATGACCCCCCACCAGGCTACAACTTCCTTTCAGGTAGAGTGTGATAAAGTCACTCCTCAGTCTCCTTTTCTCTGGGCTAAACACCCCCAGCTCCTCAGCTGCTGCTCATCAGACTTGTGCTCCAGACCCTTCACCAGCTCCACTGCCCTACTCCAGGCTTGCTCCAGGACCTCGATGTCCTTCTTGTCATGAGCAGCCCAGAACTGGACACAGGGTTTGAGGTGCAGCCTCACCAGGGCCAAGTACATGGGCACTTCCCTAGTCTTGTTCCTGCTGGCCACACTATTTCTGATCCAAGCCAGGATGTCACTGGCCTTCTTGGCCACCTGGGTACATGCTGGGTCATGTTCAGCTGCTGTCAACCGGCACCCTCAGGTCCTTTTTCTCCGTGCAGCTTTCCAGAGACTCTTCCCTCAGCCCGTAGCACTCCACGAAATTGTTGTGACCAAAGTGCATTAGGGGTTGAACCTTGTTGAACCTCGTAACACTGGCCTCAGACCATAGATCCAGTCTGTTCTGGTCCCTCTGCAGAGCCTTCCTACTGTCCATCACAGCACATCAACAGGGAATCAAAACTCAGTTTTAAACAAGACTCAGTCATGATACAAAACTGTAAAAAGAATTTAGTAATAGCTCTA
This sequence comes from Falcunculus frontatus, assembly GCA_013398115.1. Classification (NCBI taxonomy): domain Eukaryota; kingdom Metazoa; phylum Chordata; class Aves; order Passeriformes; genus Falcunculus; species Falcunculus frontatus. Next base: position 403,248 of record VZRV01010400.1, read on the forward strand.
TATCAACATATGTGGAGCTTTTTTACATCGCACTTAGGGACACTGTTCAGTGGTGGACATGATAGCATTAGATTAATGGCTGGACTCAGTGTTCTGAAGAGCATTTCCAAACCTAAATTACTCTAGGATTCTATATTCTCAGTCTAGCACTTTACCCACAGAAACCTTGAATGAAGAGCACCAAGAGGAGTGTCACATAGTTTCCTTTTCAGCAAGAAGAACTCCTGTTTTAATTCAAAAGAAGCCACCAGCAAAAAACCCGCCATTCACTTCATCATTTATACATCTGAGAGGATTCTACATGAGTCCCAGATTTAGCAGCGGAGTGAAAGAGCGAACAGCATTTGAAAAATACTCTGATCAATTAAACAGAGCAAAACACACTTTTGCTTGAAAGTCTTACTCTTGATCATGTAGTCTAAGCCCACCAGAAATTTAAGAGATTAATAAATTTATTTCTTTAGAAACAGCGAACAGAGAAGCCAATTTCTCTGCACTATTATTCTTAGTCTTTATAAAAACAGGGGAAAAGGGATACTTTTGTCTGAAAAGCATACATATAAGTGTAAAATCACTGAAAGCAGTTCTCTTTGAGAATGCCACAGATTTCTTATCTCACACTGAAGCCTTCTTGGACAAGTTCCTTAGTGGTAAGAATGAAGAAAGACTGAGATTGTTGCCAGTTGGGTATTTGTTCATTTTAATGACGGTTTATAATAAGGCTGTGCTACTGATTTTTTTTCTATTTTTTTAAATCAGAAAGCATACATTGTTGTTCAAGACCTCATCCTTTCCATGATATTTAATCATCTCCCCTTTTCCTTCATCATCCCATCACTTTGTATAGATGAGTTACAGCTGCACTGTGTTCATTTTTTTTAACTAAGCAGTCAAAATTTTGACGAAGCTAATAAAACTGCTTATTTAAAAGAAAAATTCAAATGCGCTATCAGTTTTGCACCAGCTATTCTATATCCATACAAAATTTATCTACTTAGTTAATTAAAAGCTATAAAATTGATTTTTGATGAATTATACCAGTATTTAATTAATTAATAATTATTTATATTCTTATTTTAAAACTTGAAATAGTGTAATTAAATTTTACAAATGTCTTTCACAAAAGACAGAATTCTTACTGCTTGTTGCAGCTGCCTTCAACAAAACAGTTACAGCGATACAATTCAGTTGTCAGCATTTGCTAGGCTTTTTAAAATTTTTCATTCATGTACCTCTCTGGACACTGATGGAAAAATACTGTTATCTGCTGTAGTAGAACTGGCCAGCAATCAGGTCTGTTTTCAAGGACAGTGATTAACGGATGAGGAGTGTTCCTGAAAGACAAAGAAATTACATACCACAAAGAAATTTATATCCATAACACAGAAAGGAAGTATACAAAACAACCATCTTCAAAATAAGCATGGCTGTAGAAGTAGTCAATTTAACCTCCTCCTTTTACCAACTCCTTTTACCAGCTTTGCTAAGACTGCTACACTGTCAAAAGAGGATATTTTCTCAGAACTTCTGAAACAAGATTAAAACAAAATCTCTCTATTTGAAAAGGCTTGGTCTCACTCTTTTTTGTTTTGTTTTATTTACATGAATTTCCACAGTTCACTCTTCAAAAGTGTCATTTGAGTCACTGGCTGTATCAGCGAGCTCTAAATATTACCCACTAAAAAATCTGAACCATTTGTCACACATCATCAGTCCAGTTTTCCCAGCCCAGGTCCAAGTCTTCAGCACCTGAGACTGATTGAGGTGACCATCATCCCACTTAATGCTTTAAACCTGCTCCCAACAATTTTTTTTTTTGGTCACATGATGAAAGAAACAGGAAAGGAAAAAGTTTGGCCATATCATCAGGGTGGAGACTTCCACTTTACTGTCAGCCCTCTGACATTTAAAAAGGTCACTGAGGCCTAGTAGTCACTTGTTCTCAGATGAATCTATCGCCAACACTTTCCCCACCTCCAAAGTCAGGGACTGAAGGCCATCTACACCACCTAGAAGTGTGATGCTTGCATTAAATAATGACTACCCTTGTACAGTAGCAGATGGAGGAAAACCTGGGAAGAAGGGAAACCTGAAGTACATAATTTGTTCCGTCAGAAATAAAACCAAAGGCATTTAACTAGAATAACTTACAGCCCAGAGTTCTGGATGCCCCATCCCTGGAGGTCAAGGACAGGCTGGATGGGCCTTTGAGCAACATTGTCTAATGGAAGGTGTCTCTGGGGACTGGGGGGCTGCGACTAGGTGATCTTTAGGGACCCTTCCAACCCAAACCATTCTATGCTGTAAGTGGAAAAGCAAACAGAGAAAGGCAGCAAAAATCTGCTGCAAACCACCACCTTCAGTTTGGTTAACCATCTTTCCAGTTCACAGGTCCAACAAATCTGTGCTACACACCAGAGAGACCTTGAGGGAGTTTTACCTATACAGCAGCAGACGATTTGAGAACCACCCATTGAATTGGTATATCTCAAGACACACTGCCTCAGTTTCAGATACTACATGAGTGATACAGTCAGTTATAACTTTTAGAAAGGATTTACAATGGCATTTCATTTATTACTGTTGTTTTAAAAACTTCTGAGGAGCAAAAAGCCAAATTTTCCAACAGTCTTTTTATTAGAGAAGACAACATTCACTGAGACACACTCACATCCAATAACACTGTAATACAACATGGGCTTCATCTTAAGCAGCACTGAACCAACCCAGCTTCAGGTGAAGTGAATGAGATCTACAAGAACCCCATAAAAGAATAAAAATCTAATTTTTCCCATTACATGGCAAATTCGAAATGCACGATGTGATGGTACATTAAGGCTTCCCTTAACTGAGCTAAAGAGGTAATACTTACCTGCTATAACCAGGAATGTTTAAAGTTATGTCATGCCTAGCAAGACACTATTTAAGAAAAAACATCATATATCAGACATATCCTTAAACTAAAAGAGGTGCTCCTCATTATGGCTTTTTTTACATTCTCAATGTTAATATTTTTTGAGTCCTGGGAAACTGACTAGTTGTGAGGATAATCAAAGAGTTACCTAGTCATCAGCTGAATGAAGGACCTACCAAACTATAAAAGCTGGTTGCAGACTATTTACATACCTAATGACTCTCATTTTCTTTGCTATGTGGTTACAGCAGAGCTAAAAACACAGTGTTTTTTTTTTTCTAGACTGGTTCCCCCTCTGCTCATAAAATAATTTTTCTTCTGAAGACATGTGTTTCTTTTCAGGCAAATAAAGAATCTGAAGACAAAAGTTCTTTGAGAAAGCTGACTGATGCGATGGACTACTTGAAACACGCTCAGAAAACAGACGCCATCTACTAAGAACACAAACTATGTATGCAACAGGTCTGGCCCTCATATTTGGGGCTAGAAGCCTGTCACTTCTCACACTCATTTCTCAAATATTTGTCAACTTACATACATGTTCTTCATATGCCCACCTGCCTAGATTCTGTAAATACTTTACTAAAGTTAGAGTCTTTTACAATTTGTGCACAAAGACCAGAAAAGCTAAGGTTATTGCTTCATTGCAGCTTTTCCAAGATGACAGCATGTGAGAGGCAAAAAACCTTGTTGCTTGTCTCCGAATCTAATCTCTGAATCCAGCAAGATTATAGATAGGATCCTTATCAGGTAGCAAGTTAGAAATACTGTACACATGCAATACCAGGACACTGAAAGTACATAGTCCTTGTAAAGACACATAGGGTTAAAGAAGCTTCTTATTTCAATAACTTTGTCATATTTTAAAAATTAATTACCTTTCCTAAACAAGAGAATATGTCTCCAGTCATCATTTAAATGCTGCAATGACACTGAAGCCAGGGGAACCTTCCTAAAGCCAGCATCTGACACATCAAATTAAAATGTCAGCACCTAAAATGAAAATGGCTTACTACCTAGAAAAAAAACCAAACCTTTTATAACATATCTTGTGTGTTCTTAAACTAGTGTAACTGCACTGAACTGGGTAATGAAAGAAGTCAGCTAAGCTCCACAATGGAGAGTGATTAATAATGGAACATCAAAAAGTGCAAAGCAAAAAAAGTTTCATTTGATAATGCTATTAGCAGTAAGAAAAATTAGGTGTGTAGATGCAATTTATTGTCAACATCATCTTAAGAATTGCTAGAACAGCTATGTAAAACATGCATCTTAAAATGACATTGCAGTGCCACTACCATAAATTACTGCTAGTGGGTTCAGGATAAAGCAAAACACCCAAGGAAACATAGTGGTTACCCACTCATAATACGGAAACGTCCAGGGAAACAAAGATAAATCTTTGTCAAGGGTAACAATAAAACACACATTATTTTTAACTTTTAGGTCATCTGAACCTTTTTGTTACATCTCTGAACAGAAGTGAGTTCAAATCTGATTTAAAGGACAAGTTTAGTGACAGACTTCTCTTTCTGTCTGCAGCCATGTCTGCAGTCAACCTACTTTTCTGCACAGGCAGATGTGACCTGGTCCTTTCAGAGAGCTGGTCCTTTCAGGAACAGCACTTTACTCCATCAAATATGCATTTTTAAAGCATTTTGCTACCTGCTCTGAATCTTGAATTCAGAAAACTGGCAGCTCTCCAGAACTTCAAAACAGTAAAACCATGCATGATGAATCATTAAGAATATCATAAAATACTAGTTCATTTAAAAAAAGGCTAACAGTTTTCAGAAAAAAATTATATCCTGTTTTCTGTACATGTGTATCATAAACCACCTGCACTGAGAATGCTGATAGGAGCCCTTCCTGGGTCAAGATAAAGGCAGTTTACTAAAAAAAAGCAAAGGCCAGAAAAGAAAGCAAAGGAAAATAAAAATATATATTCTTTACTTTCCATCAGCAGGCGATGTGTAGACACTTCCTGTGCAGTAGGGCTTCAGTGTAGCAGTTGCTTTGGAAGACATACACCTTAATAATGAATCCACTCTCGGCTCCTTCCTCTTAGCTTTTATTCCGGAGCACAGCAACATATGGTATGAACTATCCCTTTTGTTAGGTTGGGTATGCTATCCTGGCTATGTCCCCTCCAAAAGTCTTGACCACCCCTACCTTCCTGGCCTTTTGAGGGATGGCAATGGGCTGGAGAGATAGCACTGTTCAGCAGTGGCCAAAACACTGGTGTGTTATCAACACTGTTCTGGTCGCAGATGGTTGCTATGGAGAAAGCTAACTCCATCCTAGACAAACATTATATAATAAAATGCACCAATCTGCAAGACATTAATTTTCTTCCATCTCTTTTCAGGAGACTGATCATGATATTACGTCATTACAAGAAGCTGTATTAGAAAACTAGTTCTATTGTCTAGAATTAACATTGGCCTAAACCACATTTATTTTTTACCCTGTAATACTGGTGACAACAGCAAACCACTTGAGAATGTACTGTTGCATTTTGATTCTTCATTAATGATTTCCATATGGAATACTTTTGCACAGTTGACATAATATATGAACACTGTAATGGGAAATTACTGTTGGTGAGCTACTGTATACATTCTTCTACTCCTTATAAAAAATCAGGTTTTAATGGCACTTGATAGAGCGCAACTACAAAAATCGTTACATAACAATGAATAGATTGTTCTGTACACTAAAAATCAGACAACAGGTTTCAAAATCCCAGGGCTCTGACCTTATGTCAAACAAATCATTTCTTTTCATTAAAGTTAACCGTAACTAAAAGGGAAAACAAAAACCGTACTGGCTAAATAGAAGTCTGCTTCTTATTTTCAGTTCTCCATTACTTTATTTTATACCATTCTGAATTACCAAATTTCACCTTCATTGTATGTTACCAGTAATTTCTCTTTCAGTGAGTGGGAAAAAAATGTAATAATCTTTCTTTGCCCTATTGGGAAGAGGCTATTTCTTTATTCCAGCCACATTCCACCATGCTCTTTTTCATACAAAGCCAGAATTAAGTTCCTTCCTTTAACTTAGCTTCTTCTACCAGAAGCTTTTTAAAAAGCTGTCAGAAGAGTTCTATCTTCATTACCTGCATTTTCATTTAAAACTGCTCTATATGAGTAGGGATTTTGTAAAGAGATCTGATATAGCCACAAAAACAAATGCATGCAGAATTTCAGGAATGTGAACGCATCCAGCACTCCAAAGCCCGTTTCACTTTTCTTCACTATTTCATTTTGCTTAATTAAAGACACGATTCCTGTCTCCCAAATAATGCATTTTATATCCTTAAGCCATTATAGCTACAGCCTCCTACAATGATACTTTTTATGCAGTTAAGAGTTAACTTGAAAAGCAGTCATGACATCTACCAAGTTGGGGTATTCTCCAAAAAAGATACAATAGAGGCTTGTAATGTCAGTACCGACTCATGTCTTCTCAAGAGACGGATGAAGTCCCTAGGATGTCCTCTTCAAAAGTCTGGTATTGCATGACAAGAAGCTTTAGATAAGTAGCTGTATATGCATCTTCTAAGTATTTTATTTTTACATGTCAGTCACCTTAACGGCAAAGACATTCAGGAACTTGACTTTTGTAATAAGAGTAAAGCAGGAAAAACAAGTGTGAGGGAAGTGATTCACAGCCTTAAAATAAAACATTTATTAAAAGAAATATTAGAAATCATCCAGTATTTGAACAAGTCTCAGTACTGTTTTCTCACACTCCCTTTGTCTCTTTTGAGCTTATGGCAGCAATCTTATCCTTGTATTACAAATCTCCTTAAAACTTTCAACAACAACAACACAACAACAAAAATCGCAGAATCAGGTAATGGTTTAGGTTGAAAGGGACCTATTCAGATTATCCAGTCCAACCCACACACTCCAGCAGTAAGCTAGTGAAGGCTACCCAGTATCACATGCAGTCAAGTTCTGTTATCTCCAAGGACAGAGATTCTACAACCTTTGTGGGCAACCTATGCCAGCACATGATTACCTGCACAGTGTGAACAAAGCAAACACACAAAAAAGAGTAAGACTGAAATCCAGTATTAGCTTAATTTCCCTTTTTTCCTGGAAATCAGACAGAAAGTTATTACTGTTTATAAATAAAAGGAATGTGAAACTAACCTGATTCCATACAGACTCCAAACAGACTCATCTCCATCTTTTCCCAGTTGAATAGCTTGAATTTGTATTAACTTGCAAATAGTTTTTACTAAACCGTGCACATTCCTGTTGGCAAAAAGAACTGAGTTACTGTCAAGTCTGCAGCTACATTAATTGATTCATACATAAGAGAAGGAACAAAACTGACCCTTGAGACCTGGAGTTCTATTTAAGGACATCTAAACATATGCCCACACAGTTCTGGGCAAGTTGTGTTTTTATGTGTCTTTGTTTTCCTTTTCACGTAATGAACAAAACAGCAAAGAGAATAATTAATGCATCAATTAAAACTTCTGAAGGGTTGCTTCTATCATATATTACACGAATGGGAATACAAGGCAAACAGCACTTGTAACTGTCAAACCTTTACCATACTTGTCACCACCTGCAGAGAAGACTCTTTTCCATAAGGTGGTATGGCATGCCAGGGAACATCTAGAGACTGCCACTGTGGATCTCCCCACCACAAAACACTTTTATAGTTCAGATACAGGCAAAGTACTATATTCTCTCTTCTGTGCTGGAAAACACTGACCCAGACCAAAAGTGATAGAATACGCTTGTATTTTCTCTCTCTCTTTCAGAAATGGACCACTTACAAAATGTGACTGCAATCTTTAAAATGATTGATTCTTGCAACACCTGGCTCTCAAAATACTGAAATCTGACAATTCAAGAAGACATTGAGGTTTGACAGAACTCTGCTACAAAGGAACTAACAGGAAGATGCGCTGCAACCTTCTAAATCCCAATATAGTCAACCTAAAACACAGAGGAGGAAGGAGATTTTTGGATGGGTGTAGGGGAGGGAGAGAGAGAACAATCTTTCAGATTCTTCACTGCTAGAAAAAGTCAGTTAAAGGGGAATTTGCAAGAGTATTTCCCAGTTTCAACTGGATAACTGCAGCAAGGAGGGAAAAAACAAACCATAAAATGCTTGGTAAGAAAACAGTCTTTCCTGTTCTGAAACTCCTGTATTGCTGGTCCTAATTCCCAAGCAGGAAGTGGGAAGAAAAGAGATGCTTTAGGCTTTGCACTAACCTCCTGAACACATGCAACACAAAGGCATGTCATATTGCAAGATTTCCCCCACCTCCTACAGGCATGGATGCTCAGTAATAAAAACATTCTGAAAACATACATATACACAGAAATCCTTCTGACAGTTTCTTTAAGATTACAATAATCAATTGTTTCACAGGTTTTACAGTAGACTGACCTGATTATTTATCCTTGTTCATTACTAACACAGGCAGTGTTTTCCCATTGTCATCTACACAGAATGCTGGAAACCAAACTTAAAAACATGTATGTACACTTGTAATGTAAACACTTGTATGTATCTACATATGTAAAAATATTTCCTATATATGCATAAACACACAAACTGCACATAAATGTGATGCTCCATGCAGTTTAAACTCTAAGAGCACCAAAGGAAACACTGGGTCTTAAGAGCCAGTTACAGCACAATAATATATACAATGAGCAGGTATTGTGAACCACACAAGTTAACTCAGATAAACATGAGATCTTCATCTCTACCAACACAAAATGTCTTTTCTAGTGTCCATAATTTGATACATCTGACAAAATATAATCCAGCAGGTGCACTTAGCCCCTGAAAAATTCACTGTAACAGAAGGAAGAGAAGCAAGAATACGACACGAGTAGCCTTTGCCAATAAAATATACACCTAACTCCATTCAGCACTGAAAGTGTTTGGTAGCTGCAAATGCTTTTCTGCTAGCTGCCCTGGCTGCTAATTTTTATTTTAGCGACACTGTGCACAGAGCACTGCAAAGCCACACAGATGAAAATTTGGCAGGGAACAGGATGATGGACTGCAGACTATAATTCTAAGTCAAGGTAAAAAAAAAGTATTAGCACTGAAAAGAGGCAATCTGAAATTGTCAGTTTAATGAGCTCCTGAGGCTACAGACATTTTAAACCACAGACTTCTGCGGTTAGGCAACATAAACCCTGCTTTGCAATCCATAGTGTATGCGGTTTGAATTGTAGCAGCCTGGAGGAGGAGGGGGTAGCAGTGGGAAAGAAGCCAAAAATACATAAAAGGTTACTGCGTAATTTGCCAGCACTTATTATAGCAATCAGTCATTTGTTGGTTTCAAGCATGAAAAAAAAATTTAAAATAATCAAAGAATAGGGTAGAAACTGGGCAGATCATCGTCCCTTCAATATGTAACTCTGATTTCGTTTTTAAGGTTAACTTAATCCTCAATATCCCATTTTACACTTTTTATTTTCTGAAGTACAAAGCTGTATTAACATTTTATAACCTTATAAACTGTTGATACCGTAACAAAACCTCAGCTGAACAGGAACTTAAAATTTCTTTGTCTGCAAGCCACAGCTATTGAAACTTTTACTCCACCTCATGCCAAAGGACTCAGTTTCTCACAGTCTTAGCACAGATACTTTTACTTATTCGTTAACAATGCAGACTCCTCCATTAACCCCAAAATGACCCAAAATTTTGTCATTTGGAGGACAGTGGTTTGCAGAGATTACCCATATTACAAAAAGGTATTTACAAAACCTCTTCTAGGAAACCATAGTCATGTATTGCAAACCCAGCATAGAATCAGCATCAGCACAGCAAGATCCTAGCTGTAAACAAGCAAGTCACAGGGTCAGAAAAAATTTTTAAGCATTTCACTAGTTTACTCAAACCTAAGTTCACCTTTGGCTCAGACTGAATATGAGAAACCTTAGTGTAAAACTGATTATGTGAAGGTGAGAAGGGGTGAAGAACATGTCTTGAATAGCATGGTTCTTGCAACCCCTGTGCTGAGTTGACCCGCATAATGTATCACAAACATAGCTCTAAATAGCTGGTTTGGCTAAAAACAACTCTACCTGTCTCTAGCAAGAGAATGACAGAGCTTGGTGCACAAATCTACTTAGCAGTCAAAAGGGAACTTAATAAGGTTGGTAAATTTGAATGGAAATATCTTCCCAATCATCATTCGACTTCCTGTTTCTAAATGTTACGCACAGTGCCTCTTTCCCTCACAACTGCATTTTCTCAGTATGTTGGATAGGCAGTCTAGGTCAAAAGATGTAAGCATTCTATTTGTAGAATTGTGTAGGAGGAAGTAGCTTCAAAGTAAAGTGATTTCTTCCTCAGCAGACATGAAAACAAATTGCAGCATTCCTACTCCCAACACACATTCTTATGGTGACTTTATTTGAGCAACCAGTTTTCTGACAGATTGATGAAGTTGTTTCTGTCTGTGCTGGTTTTGGCTGGGGTAGAGTTAATTTTCTTCACTGTGGCTGGTATGGAGCTATGATTTAGACTTGTGCTGAACACAGGGTTGATAATACAGAGATGTTTTTGTTATTGCTGAGCAGGGCTTACACAGAGCCAAGGCCTTTTCTGCTTTTCATGCTGCCACACTAGGGAGGAGGCTGGGGGTGCTTGGCAGGTTGGGAGAAGACAGAGCAGGGACACCAACTGACCAGACCGACCAGAGGGACATTCTAGACCACATGACATCATGCTCAGGATATAAAGTGGAGGGAAAGAAGAGGGGGTGTTTGGATTGATGGCAATTGTCTTCCCAAGTCACCATGACATGGGATGGGGCCCTGCTCTCCTGGAGATGGCTGAAAACCTGCCTGCCCATGAGAAGCAGTGCATTAATTTCTTGTTTTGATTTGCTTGTGTGCACAGCTTTCGTGTTCCCTGTTAAACTTTCCTTATTTCAACCCAGGAGTTTTCTACCTTTTACCGTAATCTTACTGGTGGGGGAGTGAGTGAGCAGCTGCATGAGGCTTGGCTGCTCCCTGGGGTTAAACCATGACATAATCCCCCATAATGGAAGTTGCTGCCATTTTCTTTCCCCTTTCTATGACATGGTCAACAAAACTAAGCAGTTCATTGACTTCTGAGATTCCACAGTTCAAAGTTCAGAGCACTAGTCTGAACTACTAACAATTTCAGCTTACATCCATAGAATACTTTAAGAGTTCTTATGTCAGACCCACATTGTCACATAGAAAAGGTGAAAGCAACACCCTTCAGCAGAGTGGCAGGGCAGTAGCAGTCCTTAATGCCACAGTGTATCTGAAGATACTGACAGAGAACTTCCCTTCCTCTGTACTTGTAAAGGAAAAGCAATGACTGATAACCAGCTGACAAAAACCAGGCAACCAAACACTACCTTGCTGAGGGAATTAGGTTGAGAGCTCCATGAAGAACGTAGTCAAGCTCAGCATGTTTCTCCACTACAAGTGCCACCAAGCCCTCACAGCAGGCTGTTCGCAAGGCAACATTCTCACTGCAGCACTTTTCCCAAAGCAGGTTCAGAGCAGGAGTCTGAAGACAAAAGCATGGGACACAAGTAATGAGAAGGCTCACACTGATTTATCTTCATTCATCTCAAACACACTTTTAAATAAAAAACAGCTCAATAGCTTCTCCTGAAGCCTTAGGAAGCACAATAGGAAGCTGGGGTACAGATTCTATTCCTGAGAAATGTCTTTGCAGGGACAGCTCCCACTTTCTTGCCCTCTGCTGTCTAGGCCCAAGGTAGGGCACAGCACTTACTGTCTCTGACAAAAAGGTAATGCAGATGAATTTTTCAGTTGTGCCTAAGCAGACAGAATCATGGAATGGTTCGTGTTGGAAGTGACCTTAAAGACCACCTAGTTCCAACTCTGGGCCATGGGCAGGGATGCTACTCACTGTCAGGTTGCCCAGGTCCCCATCCAACCTGACCTTGAACACATCCAGGGATGGGGCATCCACAGGCAGATTATCATCAATTTTCTGATTTAAAAAATAAGGATGCAATTGGTGACAACTCAGAAACTGCCACGACAAGTTGTGTCTACAGCAAGGTATAGCACAGACAGGTAAAGACAGGCATACAAAGGGCTATCCAAAGGTAAGTCATCTTCACTAAACATGTGAAGTTCTATTTGCTCCTAAGTGTGAAGATTTGGCAATAATCATCAAAACCGCTGCTTGTTTCCATGGCAAACTAGTATTCACAGGTTAGTTTGCTGACTTTGTGACTTACAGAGGGAGAACAAGGAAGGTTTTAAAACAATCGAACATGGCAAAATGCTCTTGAAAATAAAGGGAATCTGCAATGTCAACCAGCACAGTCTTCTGCTTCCTAGCATTTTGGAAGGTGTTGCTGTATTTCAGTCTAATACCTTCATATAAGCAACATTAAAGGGAAAATACCAGCTTGTAGCTCAAAACAGAAGGTAATTTGGGAACATGATTATGATCAGGACTGTGAAAGACCTTCTGTCAGATAAACTACACACCTCCAATACTCCCTCACATCAAAACTTAGCACTTTCCAGGTCTGGGTTTGTCAGGGTGAAGTCCCCAGACCGTGGAATAAAAATCCACAGACCATTTTCTGCTCATTTCTGCACATGTCAGCTTTTGGGGAGAAAAAACAGAGGAGCAAATCCTAACTAAAATCCTTCCCATTTGCTGTGACACTTGCAATTGCCAACACTTCATATACCTCTCTGTTAACAAGACATGCATTTAAGTGAGCTTGACTCATTTAAAATGCAAAGTACGCTTTTACTTCCCACTCTCTCCTAAAGAAATACAAGCTCTAGTTAGCTGATATGAAATACAACAGCAATGCAGGTATGTGAATGCCATACCTTTTGGAATTTTTATAGCAATGTAAACAACTCAAGAGACAATGTCTCATCCTATGGTACTTCACTCTAAGTAATGCAACTAAATTAAACTCTCTTAAACTGAACACAGCTAGATATCAGTATTCTGCAGAATCAAGACTTCTGCCATTAAGTCTTCTAATGGAAGTAAAACTGCTCTTCTGATGACAGAGTTTAACTGTTTCTACCTGCATGCCCAAATACACATTGATAACTACCTTATTTAACGCCTAGATTTGTACTAAAATTACACAGCAGAGAATGAGAAAACCTAGAAGCAGCACATAAAGTAATCACATAAGGATGAGAGAGGAGACGAAAGTGAAAACATGCCACAGACCTGGTCAGAAGCCTGTCTGATCTTCTTCGAAGAAACTTTTTCTTTCAGTACTGCAGCAATCAGATGGCCCACCGCCTAAAGAGAAAAAGAAATAAAAAACATACACAGATGCATGAAAAGAAATAAAATTAAATAAGAAGAAATAAAAGCCACATGCATGATTTTTAAATTCTCCATTAAGAAGTCTTCACAATGCTGCTGCATATGATCATTTTATTATGATTTGAAACACTAACCTTATGGGTATTGAAGCTGAAACACGTTTTAGGGTCAAAAATTTCCGTAACGTTGACATACCCATTTTCACTGTTATGCTGAGGCACAAAATAAACAAACTTCCATAGTGTTCCACATAGGTCCAAAGGCCTCTTTGTACAGGTACATAGGTATTTAGGAATTGCAGGTATTTTAATGCAAAACCTCAATAAACATTTAGAGCTCCACTGCTGCACAGATCCCCATGTCCTTAAAAGCACTAGTAATTACTAAATCCTGTACTATATGGGGAAGCAGAAGCAAGAGAGGAAGCAGAATACAGCAAATCTAAGCACCTTGCCCAAATTTTTGCACCACAGGTTTTGCCTTAAGCACTTTGAATATCCCCTTATCCTGCCAGAAATGTTTCATTTACTTTAAACAGGGCATTTGACATTAACATTATTCCTCACTAAGCTATTCCGTGGCAGAAATCAGTTTTAAATAGTCAAGGTCTTCAAAACAAAAAGCTTCCGTTCCCCAAAACAGCCCATGTTTATTCTTTTGAGGTGAAGACTAAGCTCCTCATTCTATTTAAGTAGAAGTCTGATTTCCTCAAACTGCCTTTCAAAATCTAAATGTGAACTGAAATACACTCAAAGGCTTCAAGTTGTTTGAACCTAGGCTTTTGTTTTCTGACTCATCTCTAATAACTTACTCTGTCTTATTTCATAATTATTGATAATGTTACACAGAAAAACCATTCTGTGAAAGACAGAAAGACATGTTTTCATAGTAACAGCAAAAAAATGTTTCAGACTATCAATGTGCCCAGAACAGCTGCTGCATCTACTCTTCTCTGGTAAAGACAGATCATTACTTTTGGAAAAAGCAAACCAGCATTGCATTTTTGTTAGTATATAAAACGACAAGAACAGATTATTTTCAATGGTATCAGGTTCCTTTTCCTTTCAAGATTTATTTCCACTTCATTTAGGTACTAGTTGCTAACCCACCATAACAAACTGAAATGAGACCTTACATTACTTGGAAAGATAGCACTTTAAACATTCCTAGACTACAAGGACTATGCTTTTCACAGGTAAGGATATGTACTCTGACACATTTGACTTAAAAAGACAGGTTATTTAGAAATCTTACTCTTGAGGAAACAGAAGGAGAAAATGGGACCAAGTCAGACATTTCTCTCTGTTTGTCTGCAGCTATCCCATCACAAGAGCAACAGTGCACTCCCCAGGCAGATCAGATCTCTCTTAGTGCACTTAACAAGAGAAGCCTACATTATCTTTTCTTTTTCCTGTTTAAAAGGACCTTCAGAAGTTAATTCACACCTACATCCTTAAGATACTTCCATTACACAGGAAAAGGGGCTTAACAACAGAAACCTGGCTTTTGCAGTGACCTAGCTATACAGAAAAGTCAAAATACAGATTGGGTCCCCGCATTTCTAGAACTTGATTAAGCAATAAAACTTTATGACCTACAAACCTATGCTCAAGTTCCTCACTTTTCTGACTGTGTGTAGATTACATGCTCTGCAGAGCAGATGTCTTGGTTGTTCCCAGAAAGAGAAGACATCTCTCATGAAGTTGAATCCTGACCTGATTATAGTTTGAAGATTACAGAATACTTTTCAGCGGTCACAGATTAAAAGTAGAAAGAAGTATCAAAACAGCCAAAGCACAGGATAAAATCAACCAAAGCACATCAGCAGACTGTAATGATGTGCAGCTGTAGTGATGAGCCAAGACATTTAAGCAATACAACAATGTACCATGGGGACATTCTGCACTGAAGAAAAATGAACTGCTTCAAAGATGCTGAGTCCTACTCATCAAGGCTAGTAATGATATAAACTCATCTGCAGTGCAAGACACTTTGCTAGACCTTAGATGAAATCCAGCTTTCAGGGACACGGCTTTTTCTCCCAAATGTCAAGTTGATGACAAGTGGACTTCTGCATCTCTCTTTCAAACCCAATTACTGTTAAACCAAGGTGAATTGACTGAAATTAAGAGGCAAGAGAGGCACCAGGTTGCACAGACTGCATTCCTATCGACTTATTTCACCAAACAAATGAGTACATACTTAATCCTAAATTCAAAACAGGATGAAGAAGAAAATGGGGAAATTAGCAATGAACTTACAGCCAAAGGGATAATTTTTTAATAATGAAGTGAGAAAAGCCCAAAGCAAAGAAGGTATATTTTTTAACCAGAGACCATTATTCCTATCACTCTTTCCTGTCCATTAAACATATTATGATAAACACATTTTGTACATGAGAATTTCAGGTGAAAGCAATGAGGAGCCAATGCGTGGATCAGAAAATAAAGGGGGCTGAGCTGAGCCGCACACAGTTATCCCTTGATGACAGACAAGACTGCAAGAGTTCATCAGTTCTCATCACAAAGGAAGAAACAGAGCAGTTCTATGAAGTATTGTGAAATATTTCAGCCCCACACACGGCATCTGGTAATTTCTGACTTCTCTTGAGATCACAAGGTCACTAAAAAACACTTGGCCACACTCCAACCTTCCAGTCATGGAAAATTTCTGATTTTCCTGAAGAGACTTTATAGTGATGAGCAATTATGTCCTATGTTTCTATTACACAGAGGGGGCAATTAGGATTTGATTGTGATTTAAGAATATCCTGTTTCTCTGGTTTTCTGACTTCGAAAAAAAACCAGATAGGCAGATAGGCAGCAGCTGTTGGAACAAACATTTCCACAGACAACTTGATTTGTTTTAATGCTTTTAAAAAATTACCTGTGACTGAACAACTGCATTAGGAAATTCAAATCGCTTCTTGATGTCATCCAACATTTTGGTTCTGTCATATGACACTAAATTTCACTCTGCATGAGAGATTGAAAAAATATACTTAGGACTAGGATGCACAGCATGTTATTTTCTACAACCCCCTCTCCCCCAAGACTTATGTTGTATTTAACAACAGATGCAAGCACTAAAGCATTTTCTTCCCCCTCTGAAGTCTACCATATCACCTTGTCATTTGGGCTTGAACCCAAGAAATGCTGAATACTCATTGATGATGCACAAAGAATGGGGTATAGGCATTTCTTAAAGCTGCAAAAAACATACCATTCCATATGGCACAGCATATGTGTACTCTGAGAGCACATATTCTTGAGAGCATTTTATCTCATTGGCTTGAAAACGAGACAGCTCAAGAGGAGTGTTCACAGTCTCTCAAACATGATTTTAAATGCAAAATTATCCACAAACTTTCCATCATTTCATGCAAAACCAGAAGTAAAACAAACAAAAGACTAACCTGTGAGACTGCAAATGGTAATTGTAGTTAGGGGCTGGAACACGTAAGTAAAAACCTTCTCAGTAAGTTGGAATACGCAGGTACTCACAAGCACACACAAACCTACATTAAAGAGAAATTAGAAGTCCGTTTGTTGCACACCAATGAAACTGATGGCCACAGCTAATACTCAAATATTTCAGTTTACTATAAACTCACCTCTAGTCACTTGGAATGGCTTCCTTAAAAAAACAAAAAAAGCTAGTACTTGTTGAAAAGCTAAGTGTAATCCTTTGCAATAAGCACTGAGGAAATATATACATGCACAGTACTCCAAGTCCAAGACATGCTCTCAGCGTGATGCATTCAGAATCTTGCTTTAAAAAGGATGGAATTCAAGCCTGGATACAAGCAAATGCAGCATGTGGCACAAAAAATACCATTTGCAGCAGGAAAACTCAAAATTAATAGTTGCATGAATAGATCAGTGAATACAAATTCCTAGCAGTTAAACAGTGAGGTATTCCCAGATACTTGTTGATTACATGTCTGAAAGTGCAGAAGAAAAAAAAACAACACTGATGCCAGTACGGGTTTGTATAGTTTTAGAATAGGTGTAATTGCATTTTGAGACAATAGGTGTCCATATAATAAGTGAACACACATTAAACTACAGCTGATACCTTGCTTTAAAAAAAAAAAAAAAAGGATTGCTACAGCAAACAATTCCAGACGTACCTAGATCTGTTGAGCATGGCTAATAACTCCAGTGGATCTAAATGTATCAACCAATTTGTACACATAAACCCAAGCCCCCTCAGTTCTACCGAGCAAGCAGCAAAATGAGGTAAGGTTCCTTCCTGGACAGTTTTGACACAAACACACTGGAATTATAGTCTATCTCTCATCAGGTAATTTTTTTTACTCTAATTAAAAGGAAAAACTACTGCACAGGATCATTACAAGCACAGAACATACTTTCAATGTAAGCACAAATCAGCTATTCCAGACAGACTAGAAGTCCGTTGCCGTTGCATCAGACACAAATTCTAAATTTCTATCTATCTAAATTAAACATCTACAGATAGTTACAATGCAACAGCTATATCAATGCACTTAAATTAATTTAAATACTACCTGAACAGTTCCTCAGTCTTCAGCAGTTGCCCCTAGCAAAGGCAACTGTGTATGCATATGGAATGCCTGTAAATTTTACAGGATACATGGATAATTGCGGTGAGTGGGAAGAATGCACGGCAATCAATGTGATTGATAACACAAACTTCGACTTTATTCCTGAATAGCATATATTTATACCTTTTCAATCATACGATTTTTATTAACTCTCTCATTGGTTCTTAGCATCATACGTCAAAAAGATGATTGTTATCTTTTTCTCAGTTCCTTTTTTTCAGGGGTTCTTTGTCCTGCGTCCTTCTATAAAAGATACATCGTTCTTCCCTAAGACTCAGCTCTTTTCCTTCCTTGTCATCACGATTTTGCAAACTTGTCAGCACCGTCCTGCACGTATACAATATTGCGTGCGGCCTAGCACAAAGTTAGTCTGTAAAGCTTTTCTGCATCTCTATATTTTAAGTTACCAGTTATACTTTAACATGTACCTTCTTATTCTCATTACACAAGTTACCTATACCTTATTATTGATCCTATTTGTNTTATTAATATTTGTATTTCTTCATCAGTTATATAACTCAAAGGCTATTATTCTTTTTCTATGAAAGTACTGTTCTTTGTTAATTCTGAACAGTAGTATTGTTTTTTGTTAGTTTCTCAATACCAGTCTTGGTTGTGCAGACCCTTACAGGCCCTGCAGCAGACCCTCTAGGGATGCAGACCCTCTAGGGATTCTGAGTGCCCTCGAGGGATTCTAAGTGCCCTCGAGAGACCAGCCATTCCTCTACAATTCCCCCGCTTTTCTTTTGCACAACTAAGATGTTCTGTGTAAATGATGTTAGTAGTTGTTTGATTAAAGAAAATGTACACAGAAAATGTACACAGGAAACACATAAAAAGCCAATGATAAAAACATACAGTATTAACAATATAGTTTTGTATAAGATTTTCACCCATCCAGTTAATCTGAACCAATTTGTTAAACTATCAAGTCTAAAAAATCATACATCATGTGTTATTTGTTGTGTATGTTGTATAAGTTTTTGAATTTCGGTATGAATAGACTTAGAGTGATCATTTAAATCCATACAACACATTCCCTCAAAGTCTTCACAACCATGACCATGGGCTAACAATAAGAAATCAATGGCTGCACGATTCTGTAATATTGCATGTTGTGCCTCAGACAAGTCACTTGCCATTTCTGACAGTACTCTGATTGTGTTGTTTGTTTCACAACCCAACACGCTAATTTATTTATATTTCTGTGTGCTCTAGCTGTAGCACCTCCAGGTACAAAAAATGAAGTAGCTATTATTTGTGCCTTATTCCATAAGGAAACATCATCATTGTAATCCGGATGTATTACCTGTGTGAGATTTCGTTTCCGTCGAACGGGATGTGTAACATTTGGATGGAAATGTGGCATTGCTATGTTTAACTTCCCAATCGTGCATGGTCCTCCCACTGGTTGAGAAGGAATTCCAGACCAGGCACGATTGCCACAAATTAAGAAATAACCATTGGGAAGTTTGCGTGGAAATTGAGTTCCTGGTGCCGGATTTTCTGCAGATCGTGCTTTTCGTTCAACCTCCCGTTCAAAGGAAGTTCAGATGTGGTCAGACCAGGTTGCTCAAGACTTTGCCCCAGCGAGGCTTTGAAAACCTCTCAAGATCAGGGAAGGCACCACTTTACTGAGCTGTCCTGATCGACAAAAGCTTTCTCTCCATCACTAGTCTTTAGCTCTTTTTGCCATGAACTCCTGTGAAGTGCCTGGCTGTGCCTCCTTTCATCTCCATCCCATTGGTGCCGGGGCTGCTACTGGGTACCACTGAAGCTGTCCCTCCTCCCAGCTGAACCAGTCCTACTAACCACAGCCTCTTCTCAAAGGGCAAGGGCCCAGCCCCATTACCTCAATGATCTCTGCTGAATTCAGTCTTTATGGTCAGTATCTCTCCCTACACAGGGATCCAAAACTGAACATGTCAATATGAGGTCTAATGAGTGCTGAGCAGAGACGGACAAATATCACCCTAACAGAGCTCTGTCACACATCCCAGGGCAATGCCTGCCAGGGCCCATGGCCATCCCCACAGAACTGCTCCCCAGCCCGTCCTGTAAGGGGTGAGCCAAGACAGGGCATTTGCCATTGTTGAAATTCCTGCGGTTCCCATCACCCTGTTCCTCTCCTCCATGCAGAGGGCAGCCCTTCCAGCAGGCACACATCCTACCTTTGACACAGGAACAGGGTGGGAGACAGTGTTGAAAGCCCTGTTCAAGAGGAGGTAAATTACAGCTATCCCTTCACTTGACTGGAAATCCAATTATTATTTATTAAAGGCAATCAGGTGGGTCAGGCATAATATTTCCCTGGTAAATCCATACCCATGTGTATTATTCCTAGTAAGAATCACTGAATCAGACAGTTTAAGAACAAAGGTTTGCAGAGCTCATCTAGTCCTCTCATCAAAACTGATCTAAATAGATCATCGTCCTCTCTACCAAATCCAGTGAAGTCCTGAAAACCCACAAGGATGGAAGTGGTGGAGTCACCATCCCTGGAAGTGTTCAAGAAATGACTAGATGTGGCACTTTGGGCTACCGTTTAGCTGATGTAGTGGTTTTCATCAAATGCTGGATGGGATGATCTTGAAGGTCTTTTCCAGCCTCCACAATTCTATGATTGTGGGTCCCTTCCACCTCAGGACATTGTATGATACACCATCAACCACACACATAAAAAATAATCCACCCAAAAAAACCACCAAACATACACACACACACAAGATAAAGAAAGAGAAGACAAAGTATTGGAAAGGGACCTTAGCTTGTTTAGTCAATGTAAACGATAAGTATCTGCGTAGGCTTGAGCTTGACTTACTGCAAGGTGGCCACCAAGTCACCCTATCACAGCCCTTCCAGTGGAAAAGCAGCAAAAATACGATTAAGGGCCCATGACATAATGACAGGACGATCACACAACAATTACCGTTATGGGGAAAACTCACTCAAGTCAAGGAAATTCATTTTTACCAATGAAATCTGAGTAGAGTAATAAGAAATATAAAAAAATCTAGAAATACATTCCCCCCACCTTTCCCTTCTTCCTGGGGTCAGCTTCACTCGCTACCAACTTCTCTATCTCTTCCCCCTGAATGGAGTAGGGGCTCAGGAAATGAGGTCACACTTTTCCCAGCTCCAGCACGGGATTCCAACCATAGTCTGCAGCTCTTCATGAACTCCTCCAGCATGAGTCCCTTCTACAGGATGCAGTTCTTCAGGAACAGACTGCTCAAGTGTTGGTCCTAAGTCTTGCCAGAAAACCTGCTTCAGTGTGGGCTCCTGTCTCCATGGAGCCACTGGTCCTTTCAGGAGCCTGCTCCAGCATGGGCTCCTCTCCATGGAGTCGCAGCCTCCTTTGGGCAGCCAGCTTCTCTGGCACGGGGTTCTCCACTGGCTGCAGGTGGCTGGACACCTGCTTCACCATGGACTTCCATGGGCTGCAAGGCACACAAGCTACTTTACCACAGACTTCACCATGGGCTGCCGAGCAATATCTGTTCCAGCACCCAGAGCATCTCCTCTCTCTCCTTCTGTACCTTGGTGTCTCCAGGGCTGTTTCTCTCATATTATCACTTCTCTCCTTGGGCTGCTGTTGCGTAGCAGTTTTTCACCTTCTTAAACTTGTTATCCCTGAGGTGCTGGCATTGTCACTGCCGGGCTTGGCCTTGCCCAGTGGCCAGACCACTTGGAGCCGGCTGGCACTGGCTCTGTCAGACATGAGGAAAGGTTCTGGCACCTTCTCACAGAGGCCATCCCTGTAACCCCTCCGCTACCAAATCCTTGCCATACAAATCTAATGAAGCATCCTAATGCTAAGAGGAACAAGCATTGCTAATTCAACTGAACCAGAGAAGTGCTGTCACGGCACTACACCTTCAGATCTTGTTCAGTTCTCCAAAAGAAACTCCGTCAAGGTAAATTAAGCTAAGTAACAGAAAATGATCGCAGGGAGCACTAAGACCACATTTTCCATATGTATTGCCTTTGGCTCCTTTTTAAGGACTCTCGATTCAAACCGGTGTTCGTACCAAGCCCGGTGTCAGAACACCTGCACACACCCTCACCGCTTGCGTGCGACACATGCAAACGTCTCAAAGCGACCAGCTGTATATAAAAATGTCAAACAAACAACACCCCCTCACACAGCGCAGTAGCAGCAGTTTACTTCGCTGCCGTCCCGCCGCCCCCCCGCTGCCCCCCGGGCCCCTCACCTCGGCCGGGCCGGGCTGGGCCGGGCTCGCGCTGCCGCACTGCCTCCCTCCCGCTGCGCCCGGAACCGGCCGCGCACAGCGCGCATGCGCAGCCCCCGGCGCAGGCGCGGCGGCGGCGGCGGGGCTGGAAGGGCCGCGGGAGGAGCAGAGGCCCCGGTACCGCGGGGAAGCGTGCGGGGACCCGGTATTGGTGCTCCGCACAGGAAAGAACGCGAACCTTTATCGGCTTCGACATTATGAGTTAGTGCCTTCAGCCTCCTAAATGCTTTGGCAGGCAGGCATCAGTAAGGTGCAAGGACATTAGGAAGACCCCTAACGTGAAGAATAAATGATGCTCTGGTTGCTGCATGTTACCACATAATCACAGAATCAGTTAGGTTGGAAAATATCTCTAAGAACATCGACGGTGCGGCCCTCTCAAAGACAAAAGAAGAATTTAAGCCCAGTTCTGATGTATTTTGGTAACTTCTGTGCTACCAACTGGTCGCCACACATCTGAGACGGAGGTTGTATTCTCAATTAAGATTGTTAGTTTAACAAAAAAAACTTCTGTTCCCTAACATCAAAGCCTTCTATGAGGCCTGTATAACATAAGAATGGCTCTCAGTGAAAATACCTGAAGAAAAGAGTGCAAATAATTTGGAAGTAATTTGTTTGAAAATCGTTAGGTTATTCTCTAAGGTTAGTTTATTCTCTCTCAAGGTTATCTGCTGAGTTGGTTTGAGCTAAAAGTAGTGGAATGCTGACAAATAAGAAACAAAATAAATGTAGACAAGCCTGTCTAATATTTTTATCAGTTTTTTCATTGAAAAAGATCAGGGATATATTGTCTTCAGTTTCACCAGCTAAAGCCATCGGCAGTTTATGGCATTCAAAGAGCCTTGACACTGTCTGCATTGAATTGGTGGAAAAACATGCACTGCCACTTCCAAGAGCCACTAAAAGCCCAGAAGTGACTCACTGTATTCTCTTGAGCTGCCTACGTGCGTACATACAAAGGGAAGATCAGTCA
Organism: Falcunculus frontatus; assembly: GCA_013398115.1. Classification (NCBI taxonomy): domain Eukaryota; kingdom Metazoa; phylum Chordata; class Aves; order Passeriformes; genus Falcunculus; species Falcunculus frontatus. The sequence goes on from VZRV01010400.1 coordinate 426,302, forward strand.
GATCCCAGAGAACATGTGGACTGCTTGCTTTATCTGTGACCTTTCTGCAGCAACTCTTTTCAAACAGCACATACAAGTATTTGTGATGTGGCTTTTGGCTCACTACACTCTGGCCAAGATGGGCTCCCGTGTCTGCTTGCTGCTGAAATATCACAAGATGAGATAAAAGGACCTGTAGGACCTTTCACAAGGATGTATTTCAGTCCATTTCTAGGTGACCATAGGTGATGACATGAATCCAAAGACAGTGTTCAGTCTCCTCTGCCCATTCCATGCTTTCTGCTCCATCTAAGGACATCTCGCTATTGACAGGCTGGTTTGTTACTGACATTTTGTGATTAGTAGTCAGCTATGAAGGGCCATCATTCCGTCCATGCAGAGCTTCCATGGACTTCAATGCAAATCCAGTGTGAGGGTAGAAATAAGAAATAAGTCCCTGATTTGTGTCCTCAGAGGCTATTGAGATGAATAGGAGTGGAAATTGCTTCACTCTCGCCAGGGAGTGCTCTGCAGGTCACAAGACTAGGCTTGAAATGCCATACGGAACTTTATCCTGAAGGAGTTCATAGGTAAAAACTCCCTTTGTGTTAGTGCAAGCAAGGCCCACAGCATTTTTTGACTGCCTATGTAGCACTTTTCCTTTTATAACAGCCAGGTCTCAGAGCTTGCCCGACAGGTGAAGTGTATCTCAGTAGCATGCTATCCAAGGAAACGTCTCTAGGTGTGTTAGCTCCATGTTGTGCCCTAGATGTGGGACCCTTAGTTCCGAGTACAGTGCCAAGTCTGCTACTGTCCAAATGAGCATTAGCCAGAATGGCTTTCAATTTGATGGAAACCGCAATGAGATCTCCTGAGATTAAAGGAGCGTGTAGTAATGTATTTCAATGCTGGCCATTCTGAGTGTGTTGATACTGTGAAGCATCTTGCTTTGACAAGCACCTCACCAGAGGTTTCACACTTGGTGACAGAGTATCAGGAATATCACATCCATTCTCTGAGTTACTTGTCTGTGGTGCGTAATTGCCAGCACTGTTCCTAAGCCCTGAGTTTCATGCAGGTTATCTAAGGACACTGAGGCATGAGAACACAGCGTACGTAACACGAACACTTTCACAAAGGGCTTTTGGTAGCTCCAGAGACTCAGTCATGGCTTGAGACGAAAGGAACCCATCTCATCTTTGTGAAACCACTTACTGTCCTATGGTCTCAATCTGTTTTAATGACATATTTTTCTATACTGGTATCTCAGAAGCAGGAAAAAAGCAGAAGATATCTCTTGAAGGACATACTTAAATTTGCAGATACTGCTTTTGATTGCCTTTGAGCTTGCAAGGCTTATAGAGCCTGGCTGTCAAACTGAGATGTGTTTTCTGTAGTTGCCTGAAATGGTGTCCCGAGCTTTCAAGGTCTTCCATTAAAGTAGAAGAAGTACTTGGGGGTTATGCAGGTAGCATCAGTGCCAAAGTCATACCTGGGTTTGATTCAAAGCAGTTCCTATCAGATGCAGATTATGCTGAAAAAATGCTTTCCCTAGCAAATTTTTGAAATAAATTTTCCCTTTTGAAAGAAACATGACACCTCTGGGAGGTGTCTCCAACACAATTTACTGCTGATCTTAATGTGGCCTGTCTGTTATACAGAAAAAAAAGTAGAATTCAGCTAGCTTGTATTGGACTGCCAAATAGGCTTACCACCCTCCAGTTAATGTGACAAGGGTTCTTGAAAAGGTCAGCAAATCTGTGAAAACTGCCCTGTTCTCTGGCTTGTGAATTTTCTTCCAGGAGAAAAACTAGGCAGGAGTCCTTGTCTCCAGTTATACTTTTTCTGGGATATTCTAGGTTGTTTTATTATGGGACAGTCTAATTCCATGAACGGTGATGCATGGTAATGCTCTCCAAGAAATGCCAGAAGGTTCTCTTGGCTGCATTTGTAATGGGCTATGAGGTCTCCCAGTGAAGGTTACTATGCAAATGAAAATCATACAGTAATAGCCCTGATAATGGCATAATCTGCATATCTCATTTCTTACATGGAATTTTATCCAAACTAGAAAGCAATTCTAGCTTTAATCGTGAAGCAGAGGAATAAGGAAAGTTCCAGTTTAGAATATATTGCAGAAATCAATAGCAGCAAAGGCTACCACTATAGAAATACATTTATTTTAAATCTCTTATGCCTAGTAATGAAATACAGTTTTAGCAAATGGACCTGCCTAGTCAGCTATGTCTTTGGCCATTATAATTAAGAAGGCTCATTTAAAATTCATTCAACTTTCAAATGCAGCTGCTTTGGCTGCAAACAGTAGTCAGCTATGAAGGGCCATCATTCCGTCCATGCAGAGCTTCCATGGACTTCAATGCAAATCCAGTGTGAGGGTAGAAATAAGAAATAAGTCCCTGATTTGTGTCCTCAGAGGCTATTGAGATGAATAGGAGTGGAAATTGCTTCACTCTCGCCAGGGAGTGCTCTGCAGGTCACAAGACTAGGCTTGAAATGCCATACGGAACTTTATCCTGAAGGAGTTCACAGATAAAAACCCTTTGTGCTAGTGCAAGCAAGGCCCACAGCATTTTTTGACTGCCTGTACAGCACTTGTTCTGCTGAAGGGTAATGTAGAAAGTTTGAGGCATATTTCTGGCAAAGACTAATTGCTAGCACTGTTGGACCATTTCAGTTTCCCATTGATTGTATTGTGTGGCAGAGAGTTTTTAGAGAGGTAGAAGAATCTTTGGCATCAGCTCTCGCTCTCAGGCTCATGGATCCTACAAAGCCCTTCAATTTATATGTGCATGAATGAAAATGAATAGCTAGTGGAGTGATAGCATTAAAATTAGGACCTCATCGGAGACCAGTTGCATTCTACTCTGTACAAGTAGATCTGATTTTATTAAATCAGTAGCAGCAGCAGCTACAATACTGGAAAGAAGTCGCCGCCTTGTTCTGAAATACACTGTAACAAATTCATGTCCCCCACAAGGTGGAAATACTTTTGAAACAGTACACAGCTCAAGCCTTATTGCCACAATGGGCACATAGGTACAAATGGATCCTTCTAGTGCTGGATAATATAACTATGAAAAAATACAGTATCTTGAATCCAGTAACCCTAATGCTTTTGTCTGATGGTGGGGCCAAACATCACTAGTGTGAGCAGGTGATGAACATTTCAAGTAAACTGCAGGCACGTATAACTGATGCTCCTTTGCACAATCCAGAACTAACTTTGTAGGTGGTTCATCTTACCCCTCTTATTGTGGGCAACAATGAACAAGATACACTGTGATCAGCCAAGGACAACTAATAGAAGCTCCTGTCTAAGTGTCTAGTTTATTCACTAGTTATTCAAACTTATTCTAGTTTGTTCTAGTTTGCAGTCTAGTTTATTCACTAGACTCCAAAACAACAAACTGCATTCTGCTTTCACTTACATGATGCAGCACAGCAAAACCTAAGGAGGATTCAGGGAATGCAGTTAAAGATGTGATTTAGAGTGTTTTATGCCTCCACTTTTTTTTCTTTAAATGAACATTAGCTGATGTCTCAAAACTACAAGAAGACTGCTCAGGAGTAATTAAAAATGGATGGGTATTGCAATTGTTGTCATTGAGATTAACAAGACTATTCATTTGTTTAGATTTACTCGGGATGTGTTTGCAAGTCATGATGTGACTTTAGCAGGACCAGAGAAGGGATCATGCCCTTACTTGGCACTGGTGAGGCTGCACCTTGAATCTTGTATTCAGGTTTGAGCCCCTCTTTCACTACAGAACAGACATTGTGCTGGAGCGTGTATCCAGAGAAGGGGAGCAAAGCTGCTGGAGAATCCGGAGGACAAAACATACAAGGAGCACTTGAAGGAGCTGGGGTTGTTTAGCCTGGAGAAAATGAGACTGAGGGGAGAATGTATCGCTTTCTAGAACTTCCCTCAAAGACTTGCAAGACTCCTGGCATCCATTTTCGTAAGAATCATTGCCGCTTTTTACCCTAGTCTCTCCAGGATTTCCCCATTTGAGGTGGGGAAGGGCAAGGGCAGAACATTGATGAATGATGTACTGGGAAACTATTGCTCTTGCTCTATATTTGTGTGCATATATATATATATATATATATATATATGCACACAAATATAGAGCAAGAGCAATAGTTTCCCAGTACATCATTCATCAATGTTCTGCCCTTGCCCTTCNATATATATAGAGAGAGAGAGAGAGAGAGAGAGAGATAGAGAGAGAGAGAGATATATATATATAAAAATATATATATACACACAGTATATATTTTCTACACACACACACATGTATTTGTATGTATTTGTGGTCTGAAGCAGATAAAATGTATAGTTTCGATCAGTTTGAAATATGCTGTCTGAGGAACAGGTAAATGGAGAATGGGTGAGGCAGCAGAGCATTGAAAGGTGTAAATTGCAGTAAATCAGGATAGCATGCTTTTTGCATTTGTATCTTTTGGAGAGCTGGGAAGTTTTTATTGGAAATTGTAAATATAAGTAGAAGTGTCTGGAATTGGTGTCATATGGTGATGAAAAGTATTCTGATAGGAAATTCATTGTTCATTGAGGACTGCCTACCATTAGGAGGAGTGTAAATGAAGTCCAGCTGCCTACTACTAAAATCTGTTGAGTTCAGTGGACCACACAGAGCTTATACAGAAGGGCATCTGAAACCTGTATGGCACGTCAGAATATAAAGGCTGCAGATTCACTGGTCCCCTTCCAGCAGCTGGCAAAACATGTCCACCCATCTTAATTCTGTTTTGTTCCCCTCTGTGACTTCATAAAAATTACTTCTACCTTCCTCAGTATGCTGTGATTACTGGCTGACTCCCATACGTTGAGCAATCATGCTTTACAACTTTCTTATATGTTAAAGTTGCTATTTCTCATTCACATGATTTGTGTTTAGAGTTCTGAAATGTGCCTATCAAACTCCTAAGGTCGGACTTCTGAAAATATGTATGTAATATATTCCTTAAACTTTGCAATGTTCTTTCAAATGCCACATCTGTCAAATAATTTCTTATTGATTGTTGAACTAGCTGTGTATTCCAGTTTCTCTGCTCTCCAATACTACCTTTGCTTACATGCTTTTTTTTATTTCTTAATTTTTTTCTTTTTTTTTTCAGTGCCAGAATTCCTTCTCACTGTGTTTAACTGTTTTCAACCTTCATGCTTATCTGGTTGTTCCTGGTTAAATGATTCAGTTAGTCTCTGTTTCAATTCATCATCCATAAAGTTGAGATAAAACTACTTTTTGAATCAGTGAGGGTATAATCATGAATTCATTAAAGATGAGGACAGTTAAGACCCAGTGGCTACGTGAGTACTTATCACTGATTAAAAGTCTGTTTTTCACCAGGAGTTTTTCACCAAGGTAATGTTAAGCCATTTCAGATTCTCACTCATTTTCTAGTGATACTGGGAATAAAGAAGATTTGGCTGGTTTATGGCTCTCACAATAAAAGTGTGAGGATAGTGTAGTCTTGTACCTTTCTGATACTCTTGCAATGAAGCTGTAGAAGAACATAAGTATTCTATGACCAAGACATGGTGGTCATCTTATGCATAAATTCCTGAACTGCATAATGGTCAGCTTGCGTAACTAATACAGTGGTGTATTGGGTTTGCATGTCCAGGTTTTTGGTAGTGGGGGCTGCAGAGGTGGCTTTTGTGAGAAGCTGCTGGAAGCTTCCTCCATGTTCAGCAGAGCCAAAGCCAGCCAGCTCCAAGATGGACATGCCACTGGCCAAGGCTGGGCCAATTAGAGATGGTGGTAACATCTCTGTGATAACATATTTAAGAAGGAAAATAGATGTTGTTGTACAGATGCAGTTGTGGCCACAGAAGAGCAGGGTCAGAATATGTGAGAGGAACAACTCTGCAGACACCTAGGTCAGTGCAGAAGGAGGGACAGGAGGTGCTCCAGAGCTGAGCCAGAGCTGAGATTCCCCTGCAGCCCGTGGTGCAGCCCATGGTGAAGCAGCTGTGCCCCTGCAGCCCATGGCTGGAGGATCACGGGGATGCAGAGACCCACCCACAGTCCATGGAGGATGTCTGAGAGGAGGCTGTGACCCCACGGGAGGCCTGTGCTGGAGCAGGCTCCTGGCAGGGACCTGCAGACCTGGGGAGAGAGGAGCCCATGCTGGAGCAGGTTTCCTGGAAGGACTTGTGACCCCTTGGGGGACCCACACTGGAGCAGCCTGTCCTTGAAGGACCACACCCCGTGGAGGAGTGACCCACACTGGAGCAGTTTGTGGAGAACTGATGCCCGTGGGATGGACTCATGTTGGAGAAGTTCATGGAGAACTGTCTCCCATGAGAGGGACCCCACACTGGAGAAGGGGAAGGACTCCCCTTCCTGAGCAGTGGGAGAAACAACATGTGATGAACTGACCATAACCCCCATTCCATGTCTCCATGCACTGCTGGGGGGAAGGAGGTAGAGCTGGGAAGGAGGAAGGGGTGGTAATAAGGTGTTTTTAAGGTCTTGTTTTATTTCTCATTATCCTGCTCTGATTTTGTTAGTAATAAATTCAGTTAATATCTCTAATTCAAGCCTGTTTTGCCCATGATGATATTTCATGAGTAATCTGTCTCTATCCCTATCTCAACCCATGAACCCTTTGTTGTGTTTTCTCTCCCTTGTCCAGCTGCAGAGGAGAGACTTTGGTGGGTGCCTGGCATCTGGACAGGGTCAATGCACGACAGTGTTTTTGGTGCCCTGACTTGGATTCAAACTGAGGTTGCTGCCACCACAAGAACCTGATGCAGAGTGAAGATGATCACATAATTGCTTTATGCTCTGACTGATTGCTAACAGGGAGATTTCCTGTCAGGCCAGGAACTGAGAACACTGATTTCAGTGAAGTTACTCCTTAATATGTCCTTTGTATATGTGATCAGACTGTCCTGGCTATGGCTGGGGAAATCCAAAACAAGTTTTCTGAACTTAGTCATTACACAGGTCTAAATAGAGTACAGAATTTGACGTTATTTCTTTGACTAACAGGAGCATTTACTCTAGGGGCACCACCATTGCGAGGAAATAAACCTCTAAATACTTCCTTGTAGGTCTTTCAACAAGACTTTTCCACTCTCCGTGAATTTGCTTATGTGTCCCTAGAGGCCACTAAAATTTTTTTTTAACCTTTTATACTGTAATATTGTGCATAGCCAAGACCCCTTTTTGCACTTATCTTTTGTCATTATTACTATGTCCCTCTGAGGTGACCAGTGGTGAGTTATAAACTGTTTTATATTGTTTTCTACATCATGCAGCCCTTGGTCTTGCAGATCTTTTCTATTGATAAGGAGGTTTATTTGTTTCCAGCTAAAGTTCTTATTTTCTATTTGATTTGCAATTAGAAATTGACAAGCCAATAAAACCTCAAAACAGGCACACATTTGGCTCAAGCTGCTTGGCATTTGTTCATTCTATGTAGCTAAACAAAGAAAGCCAATCCAGACATAGTATTCTGTCATTAGTTCCTGGCAGCTGGAGTGGTATTACAAAGAAACTTAGACATATTCCTTGTTGTATGTGTAAGATCAGCTGTGGGATTATTTTACCTTTTGGCTCTGTTTCAGACCATTGTAATCAATATCTGGCTTGGATCAAGATTGGCTATGATTTTTTTATATTGTCTTCATAAGGAAATTAAAAGATCTCAAATACAGAGAAATTCAGCCTGATGATATATTTAAAAGGCACTGTGGTTTCTTTTATAGCCAGTAATATTAACTTTTTCAGTTCATTGCCTTATTTGAAATATTTGAAAACAAGGCCTATTTAAGCATCAGTCAATATACTTGGGTCACAAAATTTGAACTTCAAATAGAAATTTAAAACAGCTGTGTTTGAAATATTGAAGACAATTCAGTGTATCCAAATGAGCTGGGAAACAGTCTTCTTTTTTTGTGGCATAAGACATATCTGCCTTGTGTAAGAAAATGATAGAGAAAGGCAGCAATTCCTTTCAGCCGTGAGTGGAATCACCAACAGTATAGCTATGAAATACAGCTCCTGTTAGATCAGATGTAATGCTGCACTAATACATCTACTCTCTGTACACAGTTAGCTGTATACAGAGCAGAAAGGTTGACCCATATTCCATTTAAATCAGGGATCTGGCATCTATGCATCACATGTCACAGCTTGATGCAGGTATGTCTGAAGAGGTCTGAACATAGGGACTGGTGCCTTCCAGGAAGCCTACGGCTGTATGAGTTACTTCAACACACATAAGTACAAGCATTTTTAGCATTGCAGGAGTTGATTACATGAACGTTTAGGTTGTTAAATACCTCTAAGAACATAATTTAACTGTCTCTTATTTTCCAGCAGCTGAGTAATTATTCCCTGGTAAACCTTGTTTAAGCAGTACTGGATAGCACTTGTAGAAAATTGCCTTCACCTTTATAGTTCTGTAGTTCTTTGAGCTAGTGTCTTTGCACATTCGTATGCACATAATTACATCCATCTGCTATAATGAGATCAAAGAATATTTATTTTAACTGTTAATCCAAAATGAAGTAAATGTTGCACCGGTTTGTCACTTAACAGCTCGAGATCATTCTTGATTGTGCTCCTGTCAGCCAAAAATTATATTTGGAATTCATGAAATTTTTAGGTTTTTAAATCATGGCTGTAACTGCATCTCAACCCCTTCAGCTTGAATACAAATGCTGCGTTTGGGTTTTTTTGTTGTTTAAAAATCAACATTGCTTCACAACTGACAAATATCAAACAACTTCCTTTTCTATTCCAAATTTGAGCTTGAACCAGCAGATGTTTCTGAGTAATGATTACTTAACCGAGTGGTCTCAGTTAAGCAGCTAAAAAGACACTTAGAATGAATGAGGTTAGGTAATAGAAGCATTTCCACCGTGACACTGATATGTGTTATAAGAAAACAGCTTGTAGTGATTCAGTTCCATTTGAAGTCAAGAGAAAAAATGGTTTCGTCCAAATGCATAAGAAATAAGTTAGTATAGAAGGACTCCACAGGACGATCCAGCTCCATTCCTTCCAGTAGAATCCCAAGTTAGGAAGATGATGCTCTGCTCAGATGAGTCCTGACAGCTGGAAGCCCACTGCATTAAGGTTGCTGGTGGTCCAGCCTCTCTGTCCTTGCTCATATGCATAATCCTTATGCAAGAGCAAAGTCTTAAACTTACCAGAATCAGCTTTGGTGAGTTTACACACTCAGCAGGAGTTCTTATATTTGCTGGCTTGCCTAATGCAAGATTATTAGAAGATGTATGAAGTTTCAGAAATGCACATGAGAATTTTAAAACATGGATGTTCATGTACATGGGTATTCACATACATTTCAAATCACGTTGTAACTTGTGGAATTTTTACAAACTGTATTCATCCTTTTCACTTCTTAGTATTATTTTATCAATTAAGGATTACAACATCTGCAAGAAAAGGAAGATGCAGCTCAGTAGTTTCGAAGGAATTATTAAATCATGCTAAACTTTAGACAATGTGCGCTCATTCCCGAAATTAAGAGAGAAGATAGAAACCGTGGTCTATTGGAGAGGTCAAATGAGGACGTTAGCTCGAGGACTCGGCGCGCCATCTCTTGGTGACACCTGGAAGGCCCGGCGAGGGTGTTCCATTGGTGTGTGGCACGCTGCGCTCGGAAAGAATTGCTGTGCTGAGTGTGTAGTCACTGGGTTATCCCTGCCATCGCAAAGATTGTCAAAAATATAATAATCGACCAGACTAAATGAGTTTTCAACGCCCCAAACGTTACTACCCGCAATTTTTGACAATTTTATGGCTGGTTGAAAATAGTCATCTCACGAACGTCAGCACCGTGACTTAGACATACACCGTAAATCACTTCAGCTCCTCAGTGGCATATTCCCGTGGCAGGAATCTCCACGTTATCTCCTATAGTAGGGAGAAGATACGGAAATGTTTGAGGGAGTAATCCTGTTTTAAGAGATTCTCAACCCGTTACATGTAGAAATAGCAGCTGGTGCTACCAACATATGCTAAAGAATCCCGTTTATTTCCTGCTTGCTGTGTGGCCATCACCACCTGCCATCCCTGTGCAAGTCGGGCATTCCTTTCCTGTCCTCCTCTCTTTGTTTTTGCGAGGGAGTACACCGGGGGCTTTTCGGAGACGTTTGTCGGTGCCGCTGCGCGAGTGACGGTGGCGGCGCGGGCAGTGGCTGTGGCTGTGGCGCGGGCAGCGGCTGTGGGCAGAGCTGAGGGCAGGGCCGGCCCCGCGAGCAGCGGCCGGCACAGAGGCTGCCGCGTGACGCCGCCGCGAGCGCCCGCCGTCTCCGCAACCTGTTACTTTAAGGGCGGGCGGGGCGGGGCGGGGCGGGGCCAGCGGAGAATCTCGCACGCCATTGGCTATCGCCCCGCGCCGGCACCGCCCCCGGCAATTACTACTGTGTCCCTCGCTCGGTGTCAGTCAGGCGCACGGTGCGCATGCGCGGCGGGCGCTCCGCTGGCCGGCGGGGCTGGGGCGAGTGCTGGGGCTGCCGCGGACGGGGAGCGGGAGCGCGGGGAGCGGGCAGCGGGAGCCGGAGCGCGGGGAGCCAGAGTCGCGAGCCAGAGCCGGCAGGCGCCGCCGCAGCGGGCGGAAGCAGCGAAACAAAGGATGCCTGCCACCCGCTCGTCGCTTCTCTGCGCGCCCGCCATCTCCTCCACGTCCTCATGAATTAGGGCTGCGCGGTGGGGGTGGGGGACGGCAGCGAGCGCCCCGGCAGAACCGGCGCCCCAGGCATGGCCGGCTCGGTGAGTGAGTACCGCGGATCTCCTCCGGCCCGCGCTGCCCGGCGCCGCCGGGAAGGGGTTGGCGTGACCGGGAATTTCTCTTCGCGTGTGGCTTTCCCTGCCTCCCGCTGCTCCCGGCGGCGGCGCGGCGCGCGCACGCACTTGGAGGGAGCCGTGGTCCTGCCGCCGCAGCGCGGGCAGCGAGCGCGGAGGCGCCGAGGGCAGGACGGAGCGTTCCTGACAGCGGACCCCGGGTCGCTTCCCCGCGCTCTCCCGGTGGCACCGAGAGCTGTTCTACGCCCTCGCCTGTGGGGCCGTTTTTTTGTTGTTGCAGCGGTGCCTTGCTGGTTTTGCCAGCTCTCCCCCCACCAAATCCTTTTTGCCGTGTTTATGGTACCGCTGTGTCCGTGCGTCCCCGTACCGCCCGCGATGCGGCCGGTTCCCCCCGGCCGCCCGCCCCATCTCCCCTTGTTGGGGCGCTCACCGGCCGCCTCTTCCCCCGCAGTGTGCCGTCCAGGTGAAGCTGGAGCTGGGACACCGAGCCCAGGTCAGGAAGAAACCCACCGTGGAGGGATTCACCCACGACTGGATGGTGTTTGTCAGAGGGCCTGAGCACAGCAACATTCAGCACTTTGTGGAGAAAGTCATCTTTCACCTGCACGAGAGCTTCCCCAGGCCGAAAAGAGGTAGTGGGGTCTCCCCTGGGATGAGCGCTTGGAGGCGGCCCGGAGCGGGCGCAGGCGATGGGTCTGTGCCGGCGTCGGTGGAGAACAAAAGCTGCCGCCAGTGCCGTGGTGGGCTGCCGGGGCTCTTGTCCCGCCGCTCGTAGGGCTATCCAGGGTCGGGAGGGACTCCTCTCTGCCCCGTCACGCACTTGCTGCTGCGGGATGTCCAGTCGCGGTTGCCCGTAGTCGCAGAGCTTGGTCCAGCCTTGAGTGTGGGTCCCGACTCCTGGTCTCTCGGTTGTGGGTGGCACGGAGTTAGCTTCTGTCCCAGCGTAGGTCCTCACTGGCGATTTTTGCCCACGTGTTACTTCTTTCTGGCTGGTGTTGTTTTCTCCCGATGTCCTCTATGAATGCAATAGGGATGCCTGTACATATATTCCTGTTCCGTTGGTACTTGTGTTTGGACGCCCTCAACACCCTGCTTGTTCATCCCCTGGGCTTTATCTTTTCATCAGTACATAAAAGGGTCTTAAAAGGTGTGTATGCGTGATGCATACGTACCCATGAAAGTTAGGTTGGGAGACATGTAAGAAGGCTTTTGTTTCCAGATTTATTTCCCAAGCCTTTGCTTGTCTTGATTATTGTAGTGGGATTGGTTGAGGTAACAGTACAAATAAAAGAACTGAGCAGGTTTATTTATCTATACAGACACAATGCTTATCTTTCATTTGGTCTGTAATCTTTATTGGCATCTAGTACTTCTCCAGTTCCTTAGAACAGCATCATCATAAATCCTGTCTATTTGAAACTTGATGGGGATAAATTGAATGTTCACAGAGCAAAAGACAGGAAAATTTTCGGTGTTGAGATAAAAAAGCTTTGTTTTGTGGTAGGGTAAAAAGGTATGGTTTGATTTAATGTTTCTCAGTTGAAATTACCAAGCTGTGACTTTTTTAATGTCAATGACTGTGTTTTCTCTAGAGTATTTTCCTTCCCTCAGAGTGTAAGCATTACAGTATTTCAGCTCCAGAGTTTATCATCTGAAGCACAGGCTATTAGTTCCCTTTTATTTTCATAGAGTCAGTGTATTTTTCAGATTTATTGTAAATCAGTGCAGTACTGCACAACCAGTTTTCAGTGAATCGTATGAAATACTGCAGTATTACAGTTGAATTAAATTGCCCAGCTTGCCCTGGTGAGTCTTCCTCTCGCTTTTTTCTATTTCTTGTGCAAAAAACATGACTTTAAGTCAATCTAAACAGTTTGGCAGAAAAACTCCTGAGAATACGTCTAAGTAGCCTAAATAGCTGAGATAGTATTATCCCTATTCAGTGAATTAGATGATCTATTGTATGAAATCAGTGATCGAAAGTATGCTTAATCCTTGAAACCTGGTCTGCATAGGGGTTGTTGATGGTCCTCTCTGCTTTTATTATCTGTTAAATTTATTTAGTTGCTGTCTGGCCTCCAGGAACATTAGTCTGCTGCCCAAATTTGGTTGCTAGGTGTGATGCGAAGCTTGCTAATAAGAATATTGTCCAGGACTTTTACAAGTGATAAGATACGTCATTTGCTACTTGCTTTGTGTCTCCAGCTGCTGAGTTCAGTTATACAGTCATTTAAGTAACTGTTTTACAGTGTTTATTTTGGGGTTTTGTTTGTATGCATCATTTTCATGGTGTGGTAGCTGCTGGGAAAGATGCCCTCTTATGCATCCTGGGAGGGAACTTGTACAGTTCTTGCACATGCCTTGGATTGTAGGAGAACTCTTCAGCCACTCTCATTCAGCAGATTATAACTGGGATGGCAGGCACTCAATTCACTTCTGGGCTTTGCTTAGCCTCCTGAAACTACTGGTGCTGAAGAAATTTCAGGTCCTTGAAATCACACTGGGGGAATGATCCATGTATGAATTACCTAGAATGTTTTCTGCTGTTGAAAAGTGTTTAAAAGGGTGATGGAAATGTGTGCCTTGTAAGTGGGAGCACTTCGTCTTTCTAATTTAGAAATATTGTTAAAATTTTTGACTGAAGTATTCTAAGGTGTTCTTTTGGTCTCTGTGCTGCTAGTTTGGCTTGATACCTCAAGTGTTACATGTTTAATAGGAATGATAAGCATGTTTGAAGTGTTAGTCAAACTACCTGTTTTCCATCACTTTCTCTGCTGTTATATACTTTATTATTTTAGCATAGAATAATTTACCACTTGGAGATACTTGGTAATTTCACAAACTTTTCCTGAGCCATGGGTTTAGCGTGCTGAAATTAGTTGTACAATATTAGTCAAAAGCAAGTACTAGTATACTGGCTAGCCATAGTAACACCTAGTTGTCTGATAAGTGTTCTTTTTTATCTCTGCATTCGTGATAAGAGTGGCTGCTCTAAGATGTATGCTTGTTAGGAAACATTTTAGTTCATTAGGTCTATCTGTAAAGCTCATGGATCAATTTGAAAATTATAAATCAACACGCTAACATAGGTGTTATTAGCTCATAAAATATTTCTGTTGCTAGATCACTTTTTATTAGGGGCACAGTAATTCCAGCTACCAGGGGAAGCAAGGGAGATAAATTATTGCCAGGCCATTTGCTTTGCAAATTTATGAGAATAGCTGTATAAACTGTCAGTTTGCCAGCTACAACTATGGCTTTGCTTATCTGTTTATGCTAGAAATTTTGGAAATACTAGATGTTGGCAGTGACTTTGCAAAGGTGTGTCCAAGTGTTTGTTCTGCTAAGAGTTGCTACAGAGCAAGCAGGGTCCTGTATCCCGAAGTTGCATTAGTTTTAAGGTGGCAACATAGGTAGAAGTGGTGTTCAGTCACTGGAGTGCAGAGCATGTTAGTTTGTGTGTGTTGGTAGGATGGAAGGGTGATGGTGACTAACAGGGGACAAAGTGTAGATAAGCTTGAGCGACCTAATAAAATAGTGTTCTTCATCTTTCAGTCTGTCTCACCTTAAAATCCTGAGCTTTGCAGTGGTTTTATTGCTTTCTGTTTGCCTTATGATGACTGAGTGCCTAAGTTTATCCTTGCATGGTGGAGCGTATAGGAGTGTGCAGTGATTGATTCTTTTTACTTTATCCCATTTAATGGCCTGCTCCTGCTGTCTGATTTCCATGAGTAGCCTCATGGGGGGGTGGCAAGTGGACTGCTTGTCGCATTAAAGAGTAGAGTCATGCCCAGACTCAATTTTGAGTAGCATTTGCTAGACAAAAGCTCGCTAGGATCATCATGCAGTCACAAATGTTGCTGTTAGCAAATCTTGTCTGTGATACTGATGTAAATTGATTAAGAGAAGATACAGAGAATTTTCAAGATTCTACCTTTATTTCAAAGCATATGCTACCTACCTTTCGTTATTCATGTGAAGAAAATAGTCCTGTGTGTAGAATTGAAGTATTTTAAAGCATGTCTGTGAAACAAGGTGTGTCACCAGACTGTGGTTAGTTTTGATCCACTGCTATACTGCCTCCAAAAGAGGAGCTGTTGTTCTTGCATCATAATATGTTTCATTAATTGTATGGATGCTAGGCAATGTAAAAATATTTTCTTCTTCTTGCCTAACAAATGCTGATGCTCTTCAACAGTTGCCTGACTTACTCTTTCTCTTATAGCATTTCGGTTGGATAAGGAAACACATCTTTTGTGTTTTGATGACCCATAAGCACACCTTAAAAACAGCATTGGAACTAGTGTGTTCTGAGTCGTTAAATTTCTGTTGATCAGTGGTACATTTTGACAAACTATATTTTTCCTATTGAAGAAAAAAAATGGTGGGCAGTAATTCTGTGCTAATAGCTTAGTCAATGTGAAAATGTTGGTTTGGTCACTGGAATGTTGTAACTTTAAAAGTGGGAGATGTTACTTTTCTCTGTGGAGCTGGGAACAACGCTGCTTAGTGCCATCTCTTAGCTCAATAAATGTTTCAATGTTATGGCAAAGTGGTGGAAGTAAAGCTGCTTGGTATTCTACTACAGGAAGGACCTGTAATAGTCTTCTAGAAAGTTCACATTTCCAGCATTGCTTGTTTTCATTAAGGTTGTCTGTTAGTTCAGAATGAGATTTTAGTGAATCATAACAGTTTGAAATATATTTAGCTACTGTAAAAGATACCTTTTGCTATTCTTGCGTAATAATTTTTCCTTTCCATGATTTTTAACTGTTAAAAAAAAAATCTTTTTGTGCTCCATTCAAAGTCAATGAGAGTCTTAACTCTATTAATTTTAGTGAACTGAGTGATGTGAGGATAGGGACCCACAAGCAGATTCTTCCCAGATGACTGAAGTTTTCTTTTCATACCAGTTAGTGCAGGCAGATGATCAAGATCACTAAACAGGCAACCGGTTTTATGCTATGTATTTTAGTAGAATATTTAGCTATACTTGTAAGAACTTATATCAGTTTTAGGTTTGGTTTTTTTGCTTTTTTCCCCTCTTTAATTTGCCTGAGCCTAACCATGTAAGTATGATAGGCACACAGGAATTTCTTTTTCATCTGTCTAACAGATACAGGTTTGATACTGCATCTTTTAGGGCAGTTGTTGCTCTTAGTTGTAAAATGGTCACATGAAATGACTGATATCTAGTGAAGAACTTCATTTGTTTAACAGGAAACTCTTGAGATTTAATTTTGCTACTACTGGTTAGAAAGGTGAATGACTTCGAGAATACACATGTGATATTGGTGCACTTTCTAATTCAGCCAGATGCAAATCAAAAGGGCATTTCAGAGACTTATAAGAAAGTGAAAAGAATTTGAATAAAGGAAGCTATCAGGTTTTATATTTACATGAGTGACATCAGTAAATAATTGGTGGCTTTGATTTTAAGATATTATGTGTACAGGAAACCCGATTTGCAATAAATAATTTCCCCTCTCTGATATGGCTCAAAAAATAATCACATTCAAAGCCAATATTTAGGCTTTACTCAGACGTAAACCATGTGAAAAAGATGGGAAATAATAGGGCTGCTACAGCCTCCAGCATCAAAAACCTTTTAAAGTCTATTTGCACAGTTTATGTGGTTTAATTGTGTGATTTATGTGTTCGGTGTATGCTTTTTTTCATTTTTCTGCATGGGAAGGGTGCTACTTCTGTTTCTTCTCCCTGCAAGTATGTTTCTGCAAGGGCAAATGCTGATTTCTGTCAGAAACTGCCAATCAATTCTGACTCTCTCAAGTTTTAAAAGATTAACCTTGGCTATTATTTCACATTAGGTTAAATTTGTATAGTGTTTAGTTGCTGAAACAATATTTTTAGTTTTAAGAAGCTGTAGTTACTTCTCACTAAAGCTACAGTATTAATATTCGCTGATTATAACTCTTCTAGATTTTAGATGGCAGGAAGTGTAGTTTCAGGGCTGTCATACAAAAGATTTTTGGATAGCTGTAGAATAATACTTGGTCGAAGTAGAGAAGACCAGATTATTCTGTGTAAGATCAAATCTGTTACTTTTTTTAGTAAGATGATGGAGGAGATAGTTAGATTTGTTAGCATTTATTTGAGAAAATGAAAACAACTGTGTTGTTCAATATTTATTATTGTGATTCTATTTACATCTCTGCAGTTTTTATCCTTAGAAAAATAAATGTGTCAGAAATGTTTAAGCCATGTATTTTTTGCAATTACAGGTTAGGCAATATGAACTGCAGGTATAATTATGTCTTTTAAGATTTACTAAGTTGTAAAATGTTGGACATAGATTTGTTACTATTTTTTTGTGGTACTGTTTAAGTATGAAGGCTATTCTTGTAACAATGTTGTGCAGTATGGTTAGGATTGGGTTTTTTTGTGTTGGGTTTGGGCTTGGTTTTGGGGTTTTTTTATAACTTTTCATTCAAGTTTTGGGGAGAAGTGTTGAAGGGGATTAGTCTGTCCTTTGCTCTGGTAGAATCTGTAAAAAAGACAACTTGATAGTGGCAGCCTGAATGTAAAGCCTGTTGATGATACTTGTAATAGCTGAGGAAAACACAGTTAATTTATAAATGTTTAATCCAGAGTTAAGTCTATAGGCTGCTGAATTTTGACTACATGGACTTTTGTGAGATTCTTGTGACGAATGCCTGCAATTTTAAACCAGCAGAATTTAGTTCATAGACGATCATCCTCTTTCTTCCCTTCCTGGCAGTGATTGATAGACATACATGAAGGCAAAGGAACAGTCAAATTCTAAGACTTGTATATGTTTGCATGAAAATTATGATTTCTCATCTTGTCAAAAAACATTTGGCTTGTAATTCAAGATGTTGTTTACTTTTTGTGTGATTTTTGCATTTTTGATGTGCCTTTTAGTATATAAGGGGCTGGAAGAACAGACTGGTATATAAAATATTTGTATGCTTACTTAAATATCTGTGTGGGAATTGATTTTAAAATTAAATCTATTTATGTATGTCATCAGAGAGTTTCTTATCAGCATCTTTGGCTTAACTCTCTCCCTTGCTTGCCAGGTATGGGCTGTATCACGCTGTTAATCCTGTGCCAAACTCCTGCACTGACTCTGGCTTTCTAGAGGAGTACAGGTTTGTTTCTTTGAGCTCCCTGGACAAGCCCTGTGGTGCTGTATGAGTTTGATTTTAAAATTTGTGCACACTGTAGTAACAGAGGTCTTGACAGCTGTAACATCATCTAAAAGATAGATCAAATATAATTTCTTCTAAATGCAATTCAGACATATTCTGAGCAGCCGATGCATACAAATTGCAATTGTATGACTTCAGTGACTTGTCCATAATTCTATGTAAAAAAAATATGACTATACACAGTAGGATGGATGTATTTTTTATAGGGCATCTTGGTCATAAAGGTAAATACCAGCATGGTGTTTCTATTTTCAAATGGTTATGATGACAAAGTGAATTGTTATACGTAACAAAGCAAAACAAGAGCAGGACTGAATGAGCAATGTGATGTGGTTTGATTTTGCTGATGATTCCTGTGATATACTGTGGTTCGCAATAAGACTAAATTTACTATTTGTGCCTGCAGTTCTAAAGCTTGTACAGAAGAATTCCATCCAATTCAGTGAGACACTAATTGTTTTGTTCATTCTACATAGAAGTAATCTGAACATAACGTACATATTGAAATAAGGGTTGGCAGACAAGGTGTAGGTTTGCAGGGGAAATCAAGGACTATGTGTACTTAGAGGGAGACAATATTTTACCTTTCATCTGCAAACTTTAAAGGGCAGGCTATCCAGGAAGGAATAAAATGGAGAGTCAGTGGAAACAGAACTACTTGACACTGTGGGCTAGAGGCCAGCAATCATGTTATTTTCCATCATCTGTGTGGAAAAATGGCAGGTCCAAAAATGTTTGCTGTTACTCGAAGCAGCCTTTCTTGGAATGAATTTTTCTTGAGGAATTTTGATTGATAGGTATTAAATGAACAAGTGGAATTTTAATTCCTCTTGTCATCCAGTATGACACTATATAATAACGAAAAATATGTACATTTTATTTTACATAATGTAAATTCCAAATGAGTATTTTATTGAAGAACTTGGTAAAAACAATTTACACAGTGGGAGTTTGTGTCATCACAGCACTAGCGCCATGATTTACTGAAAAGAAGGAGAGAGGTGGATTAACTTGAAGTCTTGTGTGCTCTCTGAACACGGTGATGCACAGGTCTGATGTAATATTCAAGGGCAGGTATTTTTAGCTCGGATACTGCCAGATGATTTTTATTTTTGCGGCTTTGGTTTGGTTTTTTTGGTTTTTTGTTGTTGACTGATTGGGTTTTGTTTGTTTGTTTTTTTGTTGGGTTTTTTTTGTTTGTTTGTTTGTTTTGTTTTGTTTTAGTTTTGTTAGTTTTTTTCTTCTTGCCCAGCCTGGGGGTGCACTGTAATTCTGGACACTCTTCATGTCTTAAACTCATTTAATATGGCTACAAGGAAAAGCAAAACTATGTGAAAGAGTAAAGTATATTGAAATGTGTACAGTCTCCCGCCTGTTTCTGTGAAAAGGTCTTAATGAATATTGCTTTGAAATTGTTCTTAGAAAGTGTTTCTTTAAATATCCCTAAACATAAAGAGCTGAAAACCTTTCACTTTTAAAAGAGTAGAGCACCATTGCAATATTTTTTTGAGATGGGGTTGTGTTTTGTCTCTGTGTCATAAGCTTTTGCTAGGGGAAAGAAATGGACACTAATAAGCAGACTAGTAAGATTAGTTCTATTTTAGCCAGATCCAGTGCCCAGCCCTTTGCACCCAATATCCAGTTTCTGCCTTTCACCAGAGGAATGCTTAGTAAGCGGAGGTGCTGCGTAGGGTCCGTGTCCCGCGCGCAGTGTGCACTCGCTCACCCCATCTGTGTCTTGCAGGGCTTGGGGGTTTTGTTTTCCTGAGCACTGGCCCAGCAGGCACTGCACTCCAGAGCCTGGCTCCTGTGCGGCACAGGCAGTGCGTGAGGGAGTGACCTCACCACTCCAGTGAACACGCCAGCAAGGAGCCAGAGGTGGATATGTACTGCCAGTGGATAACTCTGTATAGGATCATGACTGGAGTTTTTAAGAAATGGGGAGGAAGGCTGTGGATGGGTTTTGTTGTGTTTGAAGACTGAATGTGGAAAGTATTTGTGTAAATTTTTCCCTTAGTTTAGTAGCTGACAAGAGGATGGAAGTGCAGTTGAACTAGTTTTGGGCATGGTCAGTTAACTATACAAAAATGTCCTCAAGAGGTAAATTTCAGATATCTAAAAAATAATGAGCTGGGCATTGGCAAGAGCAATAGCAAGGAATAAAGAGATAATGATGAGAAAAATACTTAGAAAGCATATATATTTTTTGTGAGCGTTAAAAAAAAACCAAAAAGAATGTTTTGTAAACGTATTGCTTTGTTTAGTCTTTCCTTAGAGATTTCCAAAGAAATCTTTTCTATACAGAAATCAGAAGGTACTGTTCTTGCAAATTCCTCTGTAATATGTGAAAGTTCCTAATCTGTTCTGTTGTTGCTACTATTAAGGTTATGTCTCTCAGAGCTGCAAAGGTCTGCTCCTGTCTGCGATAACATTACTGCACTGTTAAGACTAAATCTTTTTGGCACTCAAGTTGTTATTCCTTGCCTGGCTGTCACTAATGTGTCTGAACTGTTTTTTAATTAAGTGTGTGGCTTCTGTGAGTATTGTAAATGCTTCCATTTGTGCCTAGTAAGTATTCTAAAACGAAAGGTCCCAACTTTAATTTGGTAAGGCTTTTTTTGGCCCCCTTCAGTTGTACCAGGTTTTAGCCTATTTCTGCGGAATATTGCTGTGTTGTCTTTTCAGCAAAAAGTGTTCTACTCATAATTTATAGCCTACTCATTAATTCATTACAGTTAGGTTAATAGAAGTGGCAATAGAGCAATACAATTGCATTAGCCTTACTATTTGAAGAATAGGGATACTTCAGGAAGAAGCAGCCTTTCTCAGGCTGTAATTTTTTTTTTTTTTTTTTAGATTGGTCTTAGTGTGAGATTCTTTTACTTAAGAAAAAGGCAACCAGAACACATAAATGTATTCCTTATCTTGTGGTCTTAAACTCTCCTCTGTGCAAGTATGGGGAGGTAATAACTCTCCAACCAGTCTCTGTAATTACCTAGTATACTTTCTTCTAATGATGTTGGCTTTTATTATTCTCTGTATAATTCTTCCCTGGGTAATTTTTAAAATAAAAGCTATTACAGCTGACTGAAAAATACTGTAAGTTATTTGTGTATCAATTACTGTGAAGCAACTCCATCCAAGCTCTTTAAGTATCTTTGCCAGTCACGTGCAAATACACCAAGACCAGCCCTTGAACCTAAATCAAATAAAGCAGTCAGCATCAATAAAATACTTGTTTGCTTCTGCAGGCACTGCTGTCCCATCCTAGCACTGCTCTTCTAGCGGGTATTGCCTGGAAACTAAATAGATACAAATTGGTTTCTATGAAGCAGATCTACATTAGGTTACTTCCTTGAATTTGTGATATAATAGAGGCAAAGTTAAACAATCACTGCAGACCTTGCAGGTATTGAAACAAAAATTTATTTGTATTAGATTACTGATCTTGGACTGCAGAGATACTTCCTTACATTTTTGTCTTAATGCCTGAACTGAAATTTACTTTAGTCAAGATACTAATACACTGCTTGAAGATTGACATTTTAAGCATACAGTTAAAAGTAGCCATTGTATTTCAATATGGAATATTTAATTTGTGGCTTGGATGTTTGGTTTTTTTGGTTTTGGGTTTGTTTTTGTTTGTGTGGGTTTTTTTCTTTGTTTGTTTGGTTTTTTTGTTTTTGTGGATTTTTTCAATTTGTGTTTAGGAGTAGTTTAGATCTGGGAGGCTGTCAATATGTGTATTCTAGACAATGAAAAATTTTACATTTTGGTTTAAGTACCTTCCTTTGTAGTCTGTCCTTAGATCTAGACAACAATATTTGCTTGATTAAAATCTAGATTAACCTCTGGTTTTTGAAATCAGTTTAATGAGCATTTGATATGTATGTATTATTTTAAGATCTAGAGCTAGCACACAATCTGTAAATGTGTTTACATATATTGTAATTTTATAGGCTTTGTTTTAACTTTTAACAATAAGTGATTTTGGAACCTAATGCAGTGATTAGATCAGTTTGTTTGCCTTGAAACTTCAATCACCTATTCTAAACTCAGAAAACTTCTAGAACATTCTTTTACTGAACAGTTTTATTCTAAAATAAAGGAAACTGGCATCTGTATCTTCATATGAAAAACACCGAAGGAAATGAATGGTATTTAAGACTGGTGTTCAATCAGACACTGAAGATAAGGCTTCTTCCTGCTCTCCAGAGAGTTATTTTCTTTCATACATTTTTATGCAGTCTGTTGTACTGTACATTAACGTTACAAAGCTGGTGTCTAAACCACTTCTACAACAGTTTCCACAAAACCATTGTGGGGGCCCATTGGGGGCCCAATGATTTAACTGCAGATTAGGGATACACTACATGCAAAATGCCTCCAGCAATGGCCAGGTATGGGATTGAAAGGGTTTTTGCCATTTTCCTTCCCAAAGTTAAGAAGAGTGGACTTCATAAAAATTAGGGAAAATTCTAAATAATCATGAGAAGTATGTTTTTTCAAAAGTGCCACAAAAGAATGGAAGGTGGGCTCTAATCGGGAAAGGCCACATATTAAAGGTTAGTCTCCCATTTTTGATATTCACTTTATTGACCAAACCATTTGTTAGAGATCACCAGGTTGGTACTTATTCTTAAGAGGATGGATTTAGAATGAAATTGTCATTGTTTGTTGGTTTTTGGTTTTGGTTTTTTTTGTGCTTTGGTGGTTTTGGATGTTGCTTATTTTCTGCAGCGCCTCTAGAACCTGCAAATCCGTTCTGTGAGGAGAAAAAAATGTGACGTGGGTGCATGTGCCTCATTTGTACAAATTATGGATGTACTCATTTATACAACTCTAGAATAGAGAGTCAATAATTCTGATTTAATGTTGACTCTATGTATTTACATTCATGTGTGCCTGTGCACAGTAGGAATTACAGGGGAAAATTTTTTGCTTTTGACCAAAAACCAGCAGACACTTAAATAGCAGGGAATTTAAAGATGTTTTGCATTTTTTGTGTGTCTACACCAATCTGAATTATATTACTCAAATAGCGTTTGCTTTGGCCACTATGAAAATTTCTCTCACGTAAAGGAATATAGTAATCAGTCTTCAATTTGTTCAGCTGAGTCTCTTTGAAATTCCAGGTTAAGAGGAAAAAATGTTGCTGGAGTTATTTAAAGGGGTTATAGTGTTGTCCCCTTGCCTTTCTCAGAGATGTTTTCATGGTTATCAGAAATCGTATTGGTACAGAAAGAACCAGCATCCCCAGCTTAAATGAGGGGGAGACCCTTCCGTATTAAAAATAATAGTGATACAAATGTAAAATACACCTCTATAAATTCTCAGGTTCCTGTCATCATTGAATCTCTATGTATTTGTAGTTTGCTACTGGCAATATTTGTACTGTAAAGGGAAGGATCATATCTTTTCTTCCCCTGCAGACTTAGGCAGTTTCTGCATTTCCCTTTACAAGTTATAATTATTTGTCACCCCTTTCTTTGCTTCCACACAAGAAGGGGTAAGAGCTGAATGCTCAAGCAGGAAAATGTGCTTCCCAACTTGCAGAAAGTGCTGGGGAATCAGGTGTAGTGTGCCTTATGCCCTCTTTCTCAAGGTGGCTGTATCTTTACCTTCTGTGAAGCAGTGTTGATTTAAACCACTGCTATATCTTATCTGTGTTTGTTCTGAGTCACTTTCAAACATAATCATCCCGGTGCTAAGGTTTTGGTGTGTTCATGTTTGAACGTGTGGGAATTGATATGCCTCATTTTCCTTCTGCGTGCCTTCTGGAAATTAGATTTTTAGCGTTGCCGTAAGATGGCTTTGAAGCCCTACAGGCAAGCTGGAATATCAAAGGGCTACAGGAATTCAGCCATAATTGTTTTATGGCTTACCAGAAATCAGCCCTATTTGTATAGGTAGCATAGAAAATAGCTGTGATTTGACAATTTGGTGCGATTTATATCCACCATAAAAATAATAAAAAAAGTTAAAGGGGTATTTTGGAAGCAGGAACTAAGCTGTAAATGCTAATTGCTTCTCCATTTTCTCAAAGGAACAAAAAGGAAGCAGGGTTTAGAAAGCTTTCTATTGAAGAAAAGTTAAAAAGGACCTTGTCTACTTTAAGAATATTTAATACTGTACTTGCACTGTGAAATTGCACTTTTTTTTTCATTTAGTACATTTAGATCATGCCATCCAAACTGTACATATTAATATGAACTTAATTACTAGTAAATCAGAAAGAGAATTCGTGCAGACTTCTGCAGCAGTATGAGTAAGTAGTCCAAGTGACCTCAGTTCTGGAAAATTGGGATTAGTTATTTTTCTTTTGTGAGTATAAGCTTGATGCCCTTGCTGTCTTCTGGAAGTCTTGCTCCAAATTACTTGTCTGGGTGCCATTTGTGACTGAAAAGTTAAGTATGCTAACCAGAAGCTGTAGTTTGATACCTTATTGGTTGCCTGGGGAAGCCCTCTTGGAAATGTTGGTAATCTTATTTGGAAAGCAGGGATTAGGAAGCATTGGATCCCCACAAAAGACTGTTTCTTTCTTCTATGCTGATGAGCACCTGGTGGCACTAACTTACTTGCATTTGTCTTGTTTTTCACTTGGCTGTACAGAGTACTCTAAACAGGTGAATATATAGGTAAGGTTATCCCAGAGCCCAGTGTGGGGGAGTGATGTAGGGAAGGAGTGTTCTCTGGGTTACCATTCAGTGGCTTGTGGTAATAGCAAGTGCTGGAAGATAATTTCTTAAATAAATGTAGCATTTAAAGAGATGTGACTTGGCATTAGGAGAACCTAATTGCTGTGATCAGGAGACCTGTTGCCGCGTCTCTATGCATGTCTGAAGAGATGTGGAACTGCAGGTCACTTGGTAAAGTAACAAAACCAGTTGGTAGCAGATGAAAATTCCAGTACTTAACAATTACAGGAGCATTGAGGCCATAGTGTTGCAACCAGTGTTGAGCATTCAGTTGGCAATAGTCTATACTCTGTAAATACAGCAGAGCATGAAAGGAAAAAATGATCCAACTTGAAAAAGAAAATTTGAGACCCGGAAAAATCAATGACCCAATACAGCATGCTGACCATAGCAGAGGCTAACAATTCTGTTCCAGTAATCATCCTTTTGCTGGTCTGTGTAGGCCTGAAGACATCCAAGCTGTTTCTAATAGATTTGGCATACCTGATTTCTTTGTCTCTGATCTTTTTCTGGTTCTAGAAAGCTGCTGATTTCTTTTGGAATGTTAATATTGTTCGAGAAGCAATGAAACTTCTGTTTGCTGTTGGACTTAACTTGATGCGTGAGCAAGGTTGGGGACTTCTAGTACTGGCTTGTCCTACCAAATCTCAGTATTCCTGTTACCTCTCACTCTGCAAATGTCCGAAAGAGATTTTTATCTCAAGAATTAATGCCATTCATCTTGCTACCAGTGGCACTCCTGTCACTAAAAAGACTGATTTCTTTATTTTGCCTTTGTCCTGTGATATCTGGAGGTGACTGGACATTTTAATAAGCTGAGGGATTTGTCTTAAATTCGTTCCTTCTAGATCTCTTGATTTAAAGCTGTTTGTTCTCAATGGCTTTTAGCCTCTCTGGTTATACCTGTAGTTGGTTTCTGGCTTTCACATTCATCTGTTAAAGATGGAAGAAACACTTGAGGATTTGTACGTGTGCTTGTCATATAGACTGTGGGTCTTTTTCAGTAACTAAATCTTGCTTTTAAGACATAGATATTTCTTCTCAGTTTATGGCATTTGAATGTTGTCTCCTGATTTGTCTTGCTAGTATCTGTAATTTGGCCTGACAAGTATTGACCCTCTTATGAAGCAGTGCTTAAGGTTCAATTCTTGGGCTTCTCAGTGAGCTAACAATGTCCTTGCTGGGATGGAAGTGTTTAAGAGTAGCTGGTGAGGATTTGGATTCTGTGAATTTTGTATTGCATTGAATGTGTATTCTATTTCCTATTTTGAAAAGCTTTGCCAGAAATGGAAACCATACAGTTGACCCAAGATGAAGGACAAATAGCTGGTGCAAATACTTCTATGCAGTGAGGTGTGAGAAATTGCCCAACTTAATATTTAGCCTGAATTGAGTTGTCATTCAAACTGTGTCGTTAGAGGATTTATCACTTCAGGTAACTTGGGCGCAACTTGACAGTGCAGTTGGTAGTTTAAGCATTGTATAGCTTAAGTTGTTTCTCATGTAATTTACATTCTAAATTGTTAGAAAGTCATTCGGTTGTGGAGCAGTAACAGGGTGGAGACTTTGGATATATCTCAAGTAGCTTTCAAACTTGCGGCACACTTAACTCAACTGGCGCGTGAAAGGGGACTCTCCAGCCATCTGCTGTAACATCATGGCTACAATGATTTCGTTTTCCACAAGTTCCTAGTAATAAGTAAGCTTGAGATCTTATTTGCATTGTTGTGAAACAGAATTAAATTAAAAGTTGATGTAGTTTGTTGTGATCTGTGGGCATCTCTGACCTGTGAGCTAGTCCACAGGAGAAGAGGAGATGCATTTGATGTATATCTTCTACTTTATGTGTGGTCTCATTTGTTTGCAGTTTTCCCTTTGACTGTCTTTGTGCGAAGGAACTGTACGCAGTCTGTGGTAAGTGAAGTGCCTCTGTGAGCTTTTTGTTCTATACCGTCCCCATTCTCAGCTTCTAAACTAGCAGTCGTGGCATTTATGATTATCTTGATCTCTGTGCACTAGTTGAGGCACCCAGAGGAGTTTATTTTCCATTTGCTAATATGTGTATCCTGCACTTGTGCATGCATTGTAGTTCTTGGGTAAGAATCTGAAGTGCATCCATTCTTTCTGTGAGCACTAAGAGTGCCTGAGAGACTTTAAAAGGTAATGGGTCCTTACAAGAGGTCTTGTTTATACCACTTCTTTGTACTTGCTGCTGCTATGTCATTGTTTCCTGTGTAAAGTTTATAGCAAAAAAACCCCTGAACATGATCCCTTTTAAACATCTATAAAATAAGATCTCTAGCTGCAGAAAGTGCTTTGCAGTTTGTGAGCTCATCTACCAAGCTGAAGTGCATTATGACTAATCTTACTGTGCCTTATTTAAGGATGAAAAGAAGCTGTTCTGGAGTTGCTCAACACCCCACTTAGATACTTTGTTCTCATCTTCCTCTTTCTCAGGGATTGCTGTCCTGGTTTTTAGACAAATGATTTTATTCTCAGAGCACTTGTGAATACAACTGGATTCATGCATATAGCAAACAACTTAGTAGAGTGTGTGACTTGATAGGTGTGGGTGCAGCCTACTGTCAAAATGGATGGCTCATCTCGTTCAGTGGAAGCTTGTCACATGAGATACTGTGTTAAAACAAAAGACATCCTTAAATTCCTTGAAAGCATTAAGTATTGCTTTGATGTTGCTGCTGATGTATTGTGGTCTTGGCTCTGACGCTTTTGTACAAGAAGCTTTAACTTACTGTAGAACTGTACTTTTAGTGAATTTCATTTACTACTGAGACCTGCAGCCTTTGCAGCATGTTTGGGAGTTACAGAGACTGCAGTATTAATTTTTAGGATCCAAAGGAAATTGCAAAGCTTAGGCAAAATTTTCCACTCTAGCTGACAAATGGTTATCTGCCAACTAGGAACCATAAAGATCTGTAGTAAGAAAAGGGTAATAGAAAGCTTTTCTTTTCACTTAAAAAGAAAATAATGTAATATTTTAAAAAGCTTTTTTCTGCAGGTTTTCAAGTGATACATTTTGTTTTTCTTGAAGTGCCCTGTGATACTCTGTTTACTCAGTGGATAAGGAAGGCCAGAAAAGGGAGCTGTCTTAGTGTTTTTAGAGTTTGTACATTTCTGAAGAGCAGTGAATTCCCTCTTTATTTCGATGCTTGCAAGGTTACCCGTATGAAAGTCATGTGAAAGTCCAGGAAACTTCACTGCCCAACTAAGCAAGGGGTTTAAAAACTTCTAGTGTGGTCATGCCAAACCTGGGCTTACACCTTCAGGTATCTGTGGTGTCCATGCAACTCATGTTTATGCTTTTTATGTACTATGTACATCCTTGAATTTTTTATTCTTTATGTTGGTTTGTTTTTGTGTGAGAGCATTTAAACGAATTGATTTATTGACTGGTGATCTTAAATCACCAAATAAATTAATCAGACTACTTCTTGGGTTTAATATTTGCAGGGAAAAAGGGAAAGGACCTCATAACATCTTTTCTTCTACAGTATTTGACCAAAATGAGCAAGCAATTTTTTCTTTGGTCTCCAGATCTGATGGTAGCGATGAAGGTTATTGCAGTGACACTTAAAGATGTGCCTCTTAGTCCAATGTACTGTTTTAAGAGTCTCCACTTGGCACACTGGCACAGTGGTAACAGTGTTCATCAGCTGAATGGCATACTAGTGATGGAGAGTAAGCTTCAGTCTGTCAGTGGTGTGGGAGCCGAGCTCTGCCTGCCCAACGCTCATAATTCTCTCTACTACAGGCTCATAACTTAAGCTTTTATAGCATTATGGTTGAAAGTGGATATGTAAGTAAAATGTGACAGCATTATTGATTTGGTATGTCTGTGACAGACTTAACTGGATGCAAAGTGTTACATTTCTCTAAGGATAAACAAAAGAGGTCAGCACTGAGTCAGGCTACTTCTTATGTTTTTGACAGTTGTATACCAAAACCACGACTTTAACACTCTACAGAGGTGCTGATCCATACTGAAGCTGAACCACCTGTTCACTTTCCCAAAGAAATTTGTAACTTGGCGACATTCCTGACTTCATAAAAACAGTGCAGACTTTTATTTCTCATAGTGAGTGTTTTTATTTATAACTCATAACTTCCTGATTCATGCAATGAGCCTAAGTTTGGTGAAAATTTGAAGTTGAGCAGTTCTCTGCAGATGTCAAGTCTTTCTTCTGCAGCAGAAGAGTATCTTCCTGATCCAAGAAAGTAAAATAAATTTTTGATTCTGAATGGGCAGGTCTTAGAGGTGCGGCACTTCCAGTGTTGCTTCTGGCACTTGGTACACCATGTCAGACTTCTGAAGTACCATTCCACAGCATCTAGCCAAGGAACAGCATTGTTAGGATCATCGGGTGTTTTTTGCATTCTTGGCAACGGTAGAACGTGGTTGGGCTAGAATGCTGCAAACACTGTTTCTTCACATAAGCTTAAAGACTGATGCCAATTGCTTGGCAAAAATGAAATACGAATTGTAGAGCAGCAACTGGTTACTACATCTGTCTAGAGTCCTCTCCCATGTTTCTGCTGGCTTCAGCATGCATGACTTTATGCTCGTGTAAAATAATTAAAAAAAAAAAAGTTTTGGCCTTTGTCAGTTGTTGCGATCTTTTGGATTACAGATTTTGTTGCCTCACTAACAACAAAAGAAAATTCTTGACTTGTATTGCTGAGAGTAGGCACAAGTACCAGGACTGTTTTCTGTCTAATAAGGACAACTCTTGTCTTCACTGAGTGTCTGAAAAAGTAGAAGTCTGCCACCTTCTCCTTTTGCATGCTCCCAGCCCAGCAGTGTTCAAAAGACAGGGTGTGACATCAGGACAGATTTTAGCAATGGAGATTTCTGGTGTCATCAAGATAGGGTTAATAAATATGGAATACAGAGGTGTTTCATTTAAGCAAGGTGAGGGAAGAAGAAGCTTTTAAATCACATGTCCAAAAATTTGTCTCTCATAATGGTCAATTTGTTTATCTTGCATCTATAGTCGTATGAATGGGGCCAGATGCAAAATTTTTCTGACAATTTTTTCGAAAGACGTAATTGAAGTGGTTTTATTAAGGGACCAATTGAAGTCAATGGTGTGCTGCATGCTATGCCTCTCGGGTTGCAGCAAAGTAATTTGAAGTTTCAAGCTTTTGTCATACAAGCCCTTAGAATCTGCCTGTCCATAAGGCATTTTATTAAAAACCTTAAAACTATATATGACCTTCTCTAACGGAATTGTAGTTATTCTTTTCAGCATAGCATATAGATGGAAACAAATTGATTGGATTTTTCAGAATTTAAGTACATGGAGTGTCAGTGCAACTGAACTCACTTCCAAGCTTTTGAATGGGTTAACTTGAGAAGGCATGGCCTTGAAATCAACAAGAGTGCAAACAAAAAAAAAGGTAGAGAGGGTCCTGTTCATCCAAAATATGGTTAGTCCACAGTGGTTAGCTCAAGTTGGTCTCCCACTTCTCAGATTTTAAATGATTTTTGCAGGCATTTCCTGGCTTTAGAATTGCCTTAGGAAAGGTGAGGGAAGTGGTGCTTGGGCTTTCTCTGTCTTCTTCATTCTGTGGAGGGAAGGTGTACTGTGGTCATTTGTCGGGAATCAAATTTCAGGGGAAATGTGTGGGACAAGTGCTGAGCACAGACTCACCAGGAGTTTCAGGTTGAGTATTTTCCCTAGTTCAGTGTTAAGCAAAGCAGTCTTACCCACAAGTCCTTAAACAATTAATTGAGTATCCTTTGACTTATATGCCTGCAGATGCAGTTCTGTATTATCATTCTTGTGAGACACAGAAACTGCCATGGCTGTCGACAAACATTGGTGAACTTGGTTCTCCTGTAACATTACAGCTTGGAGGAGAGAGGGAAATTCCTGCATATTGTTAGAAATTTGAAACCTCAAAGAGTATGAGATTGTAAAGGACAATGAGTGAAAAACTAGAGTGGAGATTTCTTTGATTAGATACAACAGGTTGTTACTTACCCCGTACTTTTACCAGCTGTAAAATACCTGTTGTAACAATGAGATAAGTTGTTCCTAGAACCAAAGGGAGAAAACTATTCCACAAAAAAAATAAGAAGGTACAAATTCACTCTTCTTAATCAGGTCTGAGATAAGTATAATGAGGAAATCCTCCTGCAAAAAAAAATTTGAATAAGATTTTTTTAGTAATTTAATACATTGTAATTCAAGCAGATTTTTATTTCACTTGCTTTGTTCTAGATAGGTGTTAATTTCAGCTTTTTATTGTTTATGGTTTTGTGGGTGTCTTTTTTTCTTTCCTTTTTTTTCCCTTCATCCTGAAAAGCTTTGTTATTATTATGTTATTTTGGGGGTTTTTATCTGCTTAAGAAAAGGTCAAAGCTGTTAACATCTCTGTGTGATGTCAGTGACAACACTGTCTCCTACACAAAATTGGCAAGCAAGGTGTTCATGCTGTGTACGTTACTAATCCTGCCTTCTGATGCTTAAGCTTTTATAAAAGGAGAGTCTGAATTGCCTTTACTGTGATTATGAGCAGTTGTGGACAGCAGTTTGAGTTCAATGAGAACTGTGCTTTAACACCTGGATGTTGTTTTGAAAAAATAGCAGCCCTCTCCTCCCCTCTGGCACCCTCAGAGATCTTAAAAGTCTAATACATGGATTTGTATTTTTATATGTTTCGAAACATTTGTCAAAGTTTGTTACTTTCTTTTTTAGAGCTTATTAGCTTAATGAAACCTTTTGTGTCTTTATTAACATAGTTTGCTTTGAAACATGAGGTTTCTTTTAAAAAAAAATCAAAAATTCCAACACCTCAGGCCCAAAAATACAAATTCTTGAACACAGTGATGAACCGTCTGAGGCACGTGCATGAAGCTGCATACGTGCCTAAGTGTTTGCAGGCCTAAAGCCTTTGGGTTTTTTTTAAGTTCTGTCATTCTCTTTTCACATTGCATTGGGAAAAAAGAGATTCTACCAATAATGGCACCTTTTTTTCTCATGATACACTATTTGGGAATTGACTATACTGTTCGATTTCTGTAAAATATGTAAAATGGTGCCGATTACTATAATTTGAAGCAGTTTGTTCTTAATGTCATACTTAGAATAGTTCAACTTTTTTTTTTATGAGCTGTTTTTCAGTACCCAAAAACCTTCCTTTAGCATCTTTCTGAAATCTGTTTTTTGTGGGTAGTTCTTTTTCTTCCTTTTCCTCCCCTGCTAATACTCCACTGTTAGTAGGAGAAAAATAATAGATTACTGCTAACATTCTGTAGAGAGAAATTGTACTTAAGAGGTAACTCATTTTGTACTTAGCCGGCGGCTTTGGATTTCTGGGCTTCCTGGAAGTTGTTTGGGGATGACTATGATGTAAATAAATTTTTTATTGGTGAAATATTTAGAGTTTATATTGCTGATTCAGTTCATGGCATGGCTCATTTGTCCCAGACAGCTTTTCCCAAAACAGATAGCCAGGTAGTTGCTATCAAATGCTTATGATGTTAATATAAGTTTTGCCATTGTAGTAATGTAACAAAGAAATATCCAGGTTTATTATGTTATGGGTACGTTTTTATAAATCTTAAAAATTGACTGACTTCATGGGAGGTTACTCTGTCTGGAAAGCTGAAATAGGTGTGTGTTAAACTTTAGTTCGTGGTCTTGATGTTGGAAGGTGTCTGCATTAGATTAACATACTTAAACATAGTAGTTGGCATACCAATGTATGTATTGTAACTTAATGTTCAGCACTAAATGCATTTTAAATGTAACTGTAGAAAATGTAACAAAGCTGAGGGAATGTTACACATGGTTAACAAAGAAATATGTAGGAACAGTTTCTTATTTTGGTGGTAAGTTCAGAACTGAGTTACTTGAAGTAACAGATGTAAGGAAGAGGAAACCAGGCTCATTTCAGTAGTGCCCACTGATGGGACAAGAGGTAATGGGTACACACTGAAGTATAGGAAGTCCCAACTGAATTGACCAAACCTCTTTTTTTCTTTCAAAACTGTGCAGATGGTCAAATGCTGGATGATGTTACTCAGAGTCTCCATCCTTTAAGATTCTCAAACTTCAACTGCCAAAGTGCTTGAGAAACCTTTTCTGCTTAGGGTGTGAAGTGGTGAGAGAGAGGGACACTGAAGCTGACTAGAATTCAGGACAAAAAGGGGAGTTTCATGGTGCCCTCCAACCTGAACTGCTCTGTTATATAGCAGAAGATGTAGCTGGAGGCCTGATATTAGCAGAGAAGTTATGCATGCAGCCCAAAACTGTCTTCCTTATTTGCACTCTGTCAGAAACTGTACTGTGAAACTGACGGGTGCAGTATGCTGTGGATGTCACAAGCTTGTGCATTTTCAGGAAGTGATGAGAGAAGTTTATGCTAGGAAAGGTGACCAAGGAGTTAGAATGTAGCAGTTACTGCTTATCACAGAATGGTTTGGGCTGGAAGGGACCTTAAAATCATGTCGTTTCAAACCCCTTGCCATGGGCAGGAACACCTTCAACTAGACCAGCTTGCTCAAAGTCCCGTCCAGCTTGGTCTTGGAACACTCCCAGGGATGGGGCATCCACAACTCTGGGCAAATGCTCAAATTTTGCTTGTCTAAATTTGTTTGTAATTTTCAATGATGCATTATTTCAAATGGAGAAAATGTATGTGTGAAGCCTGACTGTATTCTTCCTTGTTATTATTGTTTTCTCTTGACATCCATTCTTGGCTATGCTCGGAGAAGAAGTAATGAGCCAAGAGGCTATTTGCTTTCATCAGCTTTTGGATTTTTGTATGGGGTGTTCCATTGCATGAACAGAGATCACTAGAGAAACATAATTTTTAGTTCTTTGTGATTTTGAAGATTTGCTTAGAATGTTTTTACTTACAGTGCTTATGGCTCTGAATCTTAAGTGTTGGCATTTCCTGCTACAACTAACAAAAGAGACTCTCCCGCTTTGCTTAGGAAAATTTGGGGTCTGCAAGAGGAACAGAGGATAAATCCATTGCTAGAGAATGAAAGGCTTTTTGGAAGGTTTTGTTAAGAAAAAGATAAGAAAATTTAAATACAAACATGGAGAAGCTTGAACTAGCTGAGATTTCACATCTCTAAGATTAATTAAGAGGCACTGCTGTCTCAGGAAATGCTTCGGAAGTAGATTGAAATGTGACGGCATCCTAATGATACTTGAGACAAATTTCTCTTTCTCTCTTCATCTTTATCCTTCCTTATAAGTCAGTTGAATTCATCCCTGGTTTCTTTGCTGTACTTGATGCTGAAATTCACTTTCTGAGGAATGAAAGTATTTCCTGTCTGAAAAGAAGTTTTCCAACTATTGCAAATCCAAACCCTTTTCATCCTCTTTTCTTTTATTTGTAATTCTAGTTCAAGTTTTTTTTTCTTCCTGCCTGTCATGTTTAAGTGATTAACTGTATATGAGAAGCTACCCTTGAGATTTGCAGAGATTTGAAAGATTGATCCTTGAAAGAGGCAAATGATTTTCAGGCACTTTACATTAAAGAAAGAGCTACGGATCTGAAGGAAAAACATAGTGTATGGGATTACAATTCTGTGCTTGTAAGGTACAGTTTATTGTATTGGGAGTGAAGATAAATCTACCCCCAATTTTTGATTTTGTTTTTCTGGGTTAAGTAACATCAGAATACCTGCAATAAGTTGAGAGTTGTCTGTTCTAGAGTCTTTTGTGTATTGTTGCTGCTGACCTGACTCAGTCAGTTTCTTGTTAAAATGAGCTTTTGGCTGAATTTGGGGAAGAAAGGGAGGAGGAGAGAGCAAGTGAATTTTAAAGGAGTGCTTCAATGCCCTGCATATAAATATAGAAAATTTAAATTGATGTTTAAATTGTTAGAAAGGCTAAATCATGCCTTAGCCACTTGCTGGGAGAAAGGGAGAAATAATTTTTATGTATATATCTTTTGGGAATGAGATTGAATTTATGCAGGACAGGCTAAAAGAAACAAAACAAATGGTGTAGAATTTGGATGAATATAGCATTGGAACATGCGATTTAATGTACAAGGTAAAAATTGTTGAATGATTTTACATGCAGAAGGAATGGGATGTTTATTCTCAGAGTTTGTCAGTAAAATGATGTGTAGCAACCTCTATAGAGGAGTATACTCTGAAAAATCTTAGGCTGTATTGGATAATTGGGGTTTTTTTTTCCTAGACAGTTGGGAGCTACAGCAGTTTTTGTTGCAAATCTTCCAGGTGTTTTTTAATGGTGATGGTGTACAGTGAAATACAGTGCTCATGTTTGCATCTTTCAGACAGATAGGATTTTTAGGTTTAGTGTTAGATAGTTTAAACTTAACTTTTTGTGAAAGATTTACAAGTTTATCAGTGTATTCCTCAGTTTGTTGATGATTAGCCTGATTGTTTTCAGTGTTTATTAATTCTTCTTTCTTCCTTTTGATATGACTATGATTCAGAGCTGTGTCTAAATAATGTAAAAAAAATCTAGTCAATTATGTGCTTAAAACATACAGGCATGTGTTGAAACTTGGGTTTATTTCAGGCAGACGTACTTACTAAGGGGCTGGTATTTTTCCTGGATATTCTTTTTAGCTGCTTCTGAAATACAATATGTTCCTTGGCTTTCCATGTGAACATTATTGCAGGATACTTTAACTAAAAGTGCACACAAGAGTAAGAGAATGTGCAAAATGACTGTCCTTCCCTCGCCCAAATGTATTGTGGTAGAGCTGGTTTGAAAAGGTATGAAGGTAGACTTCCTAAAGACATGTTGTGAATTGATAGCATAAGTATATAAGAACTTACAGAGACTTAAAGATGTCATATTTTTCCAGTTGTAACCGTACATGACTTTGGGAATTGCCACAAGAAAAGTGGGAATGCGTACAGTGTTTACATTGGTGTGTTCAAACTCCTTAATCAAAAAAAGCAATAGTTCTTTCCAACCTTAGCCTGTGTGTTAGGGAAAATGTTGAAACCTTTCCTGGTAGTCACAGAGCTGTTATGGATATGGTTTGTCTTCAGGCAGTACAGCCAGCCAGGACTGACAAATGGAAAAAAGTATGGGCAACCTTGGTCTCCTAGCTGTGTCTTGATTTGGTGGTTGAGGCGAGAAGAGCAAGTAAAATTTGCATGTAAACAGGAGATAAGATACGAGGATCCTGCCAAGCAGTGTTGTCTTCTCTCTTTAAGACTGGTTTTGTGCTCTATGGAGATAGGTTCAGGTCTGCTGCCAGTATGTGTACTAGTGTGATTCAGTTGTTTCAGGTTTGTCTTAATGTTCGGGGTACGTGTACACACACACACACACACACTTCAGCATTAACTGTGTAAAGGGAAGAAAATGGCAGTGGTCTGTTTTGCTCTTAGTGATAAGTAGTACATTTACTAGCATGAACATAGTTCAAGAATTGAAAAAGTTCCCATGATCTTCCCTTTTCTGATTTGGTTTATATCCTGGGATTTATTTAATTGTAAAACAAACGTAGTCTTTTTACATTTGGTAGAGAAAATATATTTGAGGCATTTAGAGAAATTATAGGGTTTGTGAGTACCAGATTTTTGTGTTAACTTTTGGATACTCTTGCTGAGGTTGAGCCAAATGGGAGGAAGTTGGAATGCAGAAAGTTTTGTCTGGAAGGCTAGCGGAGTAAACCGTCAGAAGCTAGGGACAGATTGTCTACAAAGGGGTACAATATCTTCTGGGAAGAGCATGTACTACTTGGTACTGACGTTACAAATGCCATCTTCAGTACATAATGACAGATAAGTACAGAAAATCTGTGATCCTGACTGGTAGCAATTCCTTACCTCTGCAGATTTGTAGGTGTAAATAAGGCCCAATATGGAGGGAAGGTAAAATCACCAGCAGGCTTTTTTGCCCTGACAGGAGCTTGGAGACAGCAGGAAGTGTTCAAGACAAGGTAATACAGGCTTAGGGAATCAATGCAGAGGAAACCTGAGTTCATATGTTCACAGAACTTGTGCGTGCAAGCATGCTTTGTGGTCTGTATAGATCCTTCTTTGAGCTTTGAGAAGTGTTGAAAATACAGTAGCAGTATTTTAATGTTGCTTTCCTAGACTGCATTAATTAAATAGCAAAACAGTATGGAATTTTGCTTAAACAAAGAGATGTAAGAAAGGTGGGGACAGACTTTTTAACAGGGCCTGTTGCGATGGGACAAGGGGTAATGTTTTAAGCTGAAAGAGCATAGATTTAGGTTAGGTATAAGGACTTCTTTGTAAAGACAATGGTCAGACACTAGCAGAGGTTGCTCAGAGAGCTGGTGGATGCCCTATCCCTGGGAAAATTGAAGGTCAGATTGGATAGGGCTCTGAGCAACCTGGTCTAGCAAGATGTCCTTGCTCATTGCAAGGGGATTAACTAGGTGACCTTTTAAAGATCTCTTCCAGCCTAAACTAGTCTGTGATCTTTTTGTCTGTCTAAAAACTTCAGTTCGTAACATTTTTCTTTGGTGATCTGAAACACTTCATTTCAAGTTTTGGGTGAAAACAAGGTGATGAATAACTGTAGAGGATAAAAGAAGAGAGTTTATACTCTCTCCAGGTTGAATGGGAAAGTCAGTGACCACCACTGTTACAAACAACCTTTGCACAGATAAATTTAAAATTGAAACTCTCAAGTACCTTTCACGTTGTTTTTGGCAGTAAGTTACCAGTCTCAGTATAGGCAGTGGGTATAAAGCAGGCTCTTCTCCCCTCTGCTCCCCATCCCACAAAAAAAAGCCACTAGAAATGTTCCCCCTGAACCAAGAACAGCCTGGGAGGAGGGCTGGAAATGGAAACTTAATTTGACACTTCTTATTGTTTTAAACAAAGGCATGAGCTTTTTTAATACACTTTGAGTGCAAATTCTGTCACTTGTGTCTCGAATAGTTGTATCAATTGACTCATTGCTTTCCAATGCTAGAGAGGACTTATCACTTTCATTTTTGAATTGATTTTTCTCTAATATTTTCTGAGTAGACTATATGGCTATTCTTACAAATTACAAAACAATGACTGCAACTTCCTGACTGATTTCATCTAGCAGCTTTGCATGTCATGTAGTAATCATGTTGTAGTACTGTAAATTTATTTTAAGTTTGACCTATCCATGAATGCACACATGCAGGAATCCATAGGCAGTAGCACTAAATCTAATGCATAAATAAGCTCTGCCATCCATAACCATTGTGTGTCCTTATAAATACAGAAGTTTGTTAGCTTGTCAGACAGATATGTGGCATTTCAGAAAAGTGTCCATGTCCACAAAATCATTCACAGGACTATTTATGTCAACTCCTTCCCAGTACCTAACAAAGCAGTCTCTGTTTCTGTTAGTTGTGTTCCCTTTCTCTAGTCAAGTGTCTGAAGTCAGCTGCTTGTGGGCTGTTTTGGGTTCAAGCTTACTCTGTCTTCACAACCTTTCACTCTTAGCAGGGAGGGCCCGTGTGTTCATGCTGTATGGTTAACCTGACACCAGAATGGTGCTCCCCAGATTTATGTGGCATTGCTTGCGCAGCTCTTTTCTAAACCAAAACAAGGAGGGCTCTAGCCTTTTATATTCAGTATATTCAGCATGAGGAATCCAGCTCCTCTGCTGGTGGGTGATTACTGCTGGCTTTTGCTGGTCCTTGGGAAGGAAAGAAGGGGAGGAGAGAAGTAGTGGGGTCTTGGCATAAAGCTTTCCTTTCTCATTCCTGATCTTTGTGGTTATGAATGTTTCTGATTGTGGTGTTCTGGAGAGAAGGTCTCTGTGAGATTTGCTTGTAAGTTTTAGGAACAAGGTGGATTTTTTTGACTCATTTGTTTATCTGAGCACGATATGGGGTAAAAGCATTGGTAACTATTTCAGTTTTCAGGTAAGATTTGGTGGGGTTCAGCCGTGATAGTATTTGTCTCATTAATTTTAACTGTGGAAATCAGTTTCACAGAAGCAAGATATGTATCTCTCTTTACAGATCTGGAGAGGTGGCAAATTGTCCTGAAGGGCTGGTGGCAGAACCGGGGAGAGAGTCCAGCTCTGCTGGGCGCTGAGTCTAGAGTTCCCACCACGAGACCAGACTGGTTATAAGGTCTCTAGCTCATTCGCTACTTCAGTTACTGTTGCTGGACACTATTACTGTTGCTCCAGCAACAGTAATACATCATTATACTTCGTAATTGTGCAAGGGAAAGGGTTGAAGAGCAAACATGAGAAGTTTTTAACCACAAGAGTTGCCAATCTTAAACGTTTCCTGGAGAGAATTGCTCCCTTTATGCATAAGACTAAGCCCAGGCACCTTCATGGACTGTCCACAGGTAATCCCTTACATTCCTTTTTTTGCACTTTTCATCTTGGCCCCTTTGCACAATTTATGACTTATATTTGAAAAAGCTCTGCCTACTGTGTACCCCCAGTTCTCCTAAGCATTGTAGGGTTCTTCTGCATAAGAGCGTTTGTGTGTATGTTTTCACACCCAAATGAAAGAGCGAGTATGGAACTGGCATGTGACAAATTTCTCTCCCATCATCTCCTCTCAGAAATTTTCCTCCCACTGTTATTGTCCCCTCTCTGTATTTTGATTCCTCTTCTTTCAATAGAAAATTATTTAACTTATCTTTTCAACAGCCCAGCAGGTAAAATGCATTTCTCTTGGAACATCAGCAGGCTTAGTGGACTGCTTTGTTAGCTGAGGTCAGCATGTGGTGTGCTTGTGCAATGAGGCTGGCATGTTCTGCCTCACATACCAAAGCTTAAAAGCATGCACACAGTCCTTATTTGGGCCTTAGCTGATTTATATGATACCCTGGCCATGTTTCTAGTCCCTCAGGTGACATTCATTCCTCTTCTTTTTTGTTTCTTTCACTTCCAACAGTGCTCATCACAGCTGGACCTCAGCAAAATTTACACTGTTTTCTCAGGACGTTGAAGACTACCGTTTCTCATTGTAG
This sequence comes from Falcunculus frontatus, assembly GCA_013398115.1. Lineage (NCBI taxonomy): Eukaryota > Metazoa > Chordata > Aves > Passeriformes > Falcunculus > Falcunculus frontatus. Next base: position 465,933 of record VZRV01010400.1, read on the forward strand.
GTCAGTTTCAGTGACTACAATATTTTTCTTTGAGCTACCAGTTCCATAAAAGCCTCTTCTACTGACTGACTGTCATAAGAATTTACAGGTAGTTCAATCTCTACTTGGTCTACAGCACCTTTTTTCAGACCCAAAGAGACAGGAGGTACTGAGGTCACTTAGTGATCTGAAGTTAGTAAAGGTATGCTAATAGTCTGCTTTCTACATGCAGTCAAGTCTGTATAGAGCAACGAGGACTGGCTGCATTTTCTGATCACGTTGGTGATGACCACTGATCACCTGGTGGTGACCAGTTTAGATAATTTTTCACACAGAGCAAGAAGTAGGCAGGGAGATTTTTCTAGTGCTCTTGTTCTTTGAACAGTGACTGCTTATCAACCTTGACTACACCAGATCTGGTACTTTCCTTAGCACTGGTCTGTTAATTCTCAACTACTGCAGGAAGTTACTCCTCTAACATTGATTTATTTTCTGTTTTTATGGAAGCATAGCAACTTGCTAATTACTGACAACCTGACTAAAGCTCTTCTATAATAAAACTTAACTATGCAGAAGGTACTTGTGACCTGACTATTAAATGTTTAGGAGTTAACTGTAGACTTTCAATCAAAGGAATCTCTTGATTTCGGTGGGTACTGAGAATATATTAAACCATAGGACTTAAGTAATAGTTACTTACCATCAGGGAATTCTGTTTGTATTTTAGAACCACTGAAATGCAAGTTCTAAAGATACATTCTTCCCACTATATATTCCTTTCCTAACCCCTCATTAAAAGCCTGTACTATGTTTCTAGTCCTTAGAAGAGACACTTGTTTACTTCCTGTGTGGTGAATAGCCTTTGCTGTTTCAGCGGTGTTACACACAGTTCAAGACCTCCTCTTGAAAAATTTAAAAGCATAACCACTAGTTTCATTATCCTACCACAACTTGTGGCTGAAGTGGAGAAACAGCCTTAGTCAGCATTAATTAACAAGCCTTGCACACTATGGGATGGAGAGGCAGACTTTGCAGTTAGTGCTTCTTGAGAGCCTCTCTTGATGTCCATGTACATGTAAAGGAGTTAGGCATGGTATCTTTGCAGCAATCTTAGACTAACTGACAAGATAAACCCTTTTAGTGTACAGATGGTGAGCTGCTCACTGGCTGCCCAATCTGTGAGATTTTGTCGGCTGTGATGTTAACGTACAGCATCACAAAAGTGAAGTCAGTGATGGGACGCTTTCCTTACAGTAGGGAAAGGTGGGAGCTTGACTCAAGCAATCTTACGTCACTAAGAAGGTGCCTGTTGTAAGAATTCTTTTGCAGTCATGCTCAAGAAGCCACAGGGACACCCAGAAAGCCAAATGCAACCTAATTGCACCAAATAACATTTATTCTCACACCTTTTCCTTTGTTTATTGAAATCACAAAAATTTTATCTTAAATATTTGTAGCTAAGATATTTCTGGGAGCCGTGACATCTTAAGGTGGAATACCTTTTCAGACACTGACATAGAGCTAAAGTTTGAGGTAAACCAAGGAAGATTAAAAGTGGAATCACGTTCAAGGTTTTTCACATTCAGTGTATTAGTTGATTCTCTCACTTACTTCCATTTATATGTGACACATATGCCAGGATTGTCTATCTTGTTCATGAGCAGTGCCAAAAATTAGTGTTTTCTGGTGGTTATGCATCTGTATATTCAGAGTTTACTGTTTAGGTTCTTTTTCTGTGTTCCAGCTCTGGCAGAAGTTTAGCTGGTCGGAAACAACAGGGTTTTTCTATCAGATTTTGGTTTTCAGCATATTGATAGCAGCCCTTCCAAAGTAGGGATTTTGTTTGAGATGCTTTAATTTTAGTTTCTTCTGTGAGTGTTTCTCTTCAAAGTTCTTAGTTCAGTGCTGGGATGATTGATGCAAACTTGAACAAACACAGCTGACTTGAGCATTTCTGCAGCTCTGTTTCAGCAGGGATCTTCAGGGACACAGTGAGTGACAGAGCTAGCAGGCTGGCTGTGCACCAGCCACGAGAAGCTCTCTGTTGTTACATGCAGCAGAGGCTTTCTGAGGTGAGCTGAAAACTGTACTGTACAGGATACTGAGCAGTGAAGCTGGGTCGGGCTGACTGCTGATCCTAATGCCCCTATAATGAAGAGGGGCCTGTAAGGAATGTTACTCAGCAGCTGTGATGTCCCTGGTGTGGTGCCAGTTAAATAATGTGAATGTGACATTTCAAGCAGCTAGCAGTTGGACTTTAACAGAGGGGATGGGAGGCTTCATATGAGCCAGGAATTAATTGTATCATCTGAGAGAATGTGGAGTGGCTGAAGTACTCCCTGGTATAAATGAGTTGAAAAAAGTTGCCTTTAATACAAACCTGGAGAATCTAGTGCTTATTAAATAATTTGACTGGGGAACTGAGTTCTAATGACAGACATTGTTGGGCCAGATAATTGTCTGGCCACTCAGTTTCACTGTCCCCTGGAATTACTGTACCCCTCTCTGCTGTTGCTTTGGAATTAGTATGTACTTCTTCCCGTAATGTATTACCAGTGTCTTCTTTTAATTCCAAAATGAGAGATCAAAATAAGGACTGTTACACATACCGAATTTCAGATTGCAGGGGTATGTGTCTGAATTTCTTTGTTTTCCTTTATTTCCTTTAGTACTTACTCATGTGTCCACAAATTCTAGTGATTGTTAAATCACGATGATAGTGAAAATAACATTTTTCTGATGGATATAATTCAAGCACCATAATTTCAGAAAGCAAATAGTACTGATTTTCACTCCTCCTCAACACTTCTCATGCCTAAGTTTTTGAACTAAACATTTTAAATCATTACAGTGTTTAGTTCTCAAAACAAATCTCTATAAGCATTAAATTGTTAGATTAATAAAGACAACTTGAAGTAATCCTTGTGTGACCTTAAACTGTTTACAAACCAATTGAAATTCCTAGTTAAACTCCCTCTTCTTGCTTTTGGTTTGGACTTAAAATAGTGGCATGCAAATAAGACCTGTTAACATTCGGAACAAAAACTTAGCCATTTTTTTACCTCGTTCACACTTCTGAATGTTACTTTGCTAATAGTGTGGGGCTTTTTCATATCGGACTGTAATAGGAGTGTTGCAGACAGTGGAGTTACTAGGCAGAAGTGCTGTCAATGGTGTCATGAGGTATTGCTCTTTCAATTAGTGTAGTTGTTTTTTGGGTTTTTTTGTTTTTTTTTTTTTGTTGCCCCCACTGTTCCGTTCTTGGTAAAAGGGTGGAATTTGGTATTTGTGATGTGTGTGGTGTATTTAAGGAGCAGCCTTCAGTGTCAGACAAACCTCTGGGTTCCCTTCCAGCAGCAGTGTTAGTGAAGGAATGCAGTGTCTCACTGCTGCCTGGCAGGACCCGTTTCCTTTCCCACACCAATCTGCTTTGCCCCTGAGTGCAAAGAAAAGGGGGATCACACATGGACTTGCCACCTAATGAAAAGAGGAATTTGAGTGGTAAGAGTGTCTCTTTCTCAGGCTTTTTAGCTCTTAAAGAAATTGATTCTCATTTTGGAGTCTGCTTATAAGAAGGTGGGTTTTGTACCTAAACTGCTGATTTGCTTCTAGAATCTGCTTACTAAAATTAGAGTATGTGTGTATCACATCATGGTGATTTACTTGGAGATCAACTTGTACTGTAGATTGAAACACCCTTTCTACCTGAGAAATTCAGTGTGCAGGTGTGTTTTGGGAAAGGGCTGTTTCTGGTTTTGCTTACCTCTTTTGGTCCATGGAAGGCTGGTTGAGGTAGATGCTCTTCTGTTACACAAAAGTCTTTTGGTAGAGAGCTTGAAGGTACCATGAAATTAACAGAGTTGGGTGAAACTTTGAGAACCTTTTCTGTTTTTTAAAAGAAACCTTTTTAAAAAGCTGTGGGTTGATTTGTGAATTTCTTTTTCCATCTTTAGTCTTGTGAAAGCATTGAATATAATCAAATATGAAGTCTATGTTAGGTGGTTTTCAGAACAAATTTTTTTAAGTTTTGTAATTTTCTTTTTTCCTGTCTTTGTTCCTTAGTGCATCAGAATAACTGTACTTTTGAGAAAAATGAAAACCCTTCTATTTCAGGCCTTGGTCTCAGAAAGACAGAACAACTGAAAGGGGGAGAGGAGTGGACTGACTAAGTCTTAAGGGCGTAGAGGGGTGGGAGCAGAAATGTCACTTAAAGCCATCAAAATACTCTCTAGAAGTGGTTTCTAAACTTTCAGACTAATGATTTCTCGTGTTTGAACAGTTCAAATATTGTTTCTATATAAAAACTATTACAAAAATGATAGATTGTCTACAAGGTGACCGTAGTCACCTCTTGTGAGGGACTTGTGTGCTCAGTGCTATAACCTTTGCATGTGCTTGGAGAGACAAACTCCAATGTCTAACAGGAGGAAAAAGAGGGTGTGTTGTGTTAGTAATCCTCAGTTCATGTGGAACCCTTGTGTCCTGTAAATGGACGCTGCTTCTCCTAAATGTGTTGCCTGTAGTCCTTTAAGAGGTTCGCTAGAATGTGCTGGTGTCCTAAATGTCTGTGGCGTTCTAGTGTTCATCTTCCACTAGCCTTTTCTTCAAACTGAGTTTGATGCAAGATACTACTGTACGAAGTAGAGAGATGTCAGGCCTGTAAGGAGGCCAAAGATCATGGCATCAATGCCATGAATTGTTAGGTGTATATTGTAGTTGTGGAATCTGAACAAAAAATGCTAATACCTCTCATAGTTAGTCCATTTAAAGTGAGAAATTTGGAGTAGGGTGTGTTAAGCAGTAGACTAACCATTTTTTCTTGTGGTCCCTTTCTTGTTCAGCTTTATGCTTGGAATATGTCTTCAAATATTACTTGAAAAATAGCAAAATCATTTCACAGCTAGGTCACAGTCATGAAGTAAAGTTTGAACCTGGGAAGCTGTAGACAACAGGTCTTGCTCGGAGGTAGATGTTTTTTGTCCTCACCTTGGAGAAGGTGCTAGGCTGGACTTTGTACCAGACAGTACATAAGCTGTATTAAGCAGATATGGCATCAAATCCATAACAAGCACACTTACAATAATAATTCTTTATTTGTATAAGCTCCATTCTGAACACTTATAGCTGCTACATCTCCTTCAGAAGCTGTGTTTGGATCTGCAAAAAAACCAAGCTATGTCTAATTCTTGTCAGATCAGCTTCCAAATACACACTTTAGGGATCACAAAACATCCTTACAGACACTTACGCTTCCCCCTGGATCCTGCCTTTTTTTCTGTCAGAATTCTTGTGGATGACCTTTCCCGCTGTTGCTAGCTATCTTTCAGCTACGTACCATACTGAAGAGATGGATGAAGCTTGTGGGCTGAGTAGCAAGTGCATGCAATGCACACATAGACCTCAGCAGATACACAGGTGTTCTCCCTCACCAAGGAGTGAAAGAGTTGCTGAATCCTTTTTTGAGAGTCGGTAGGACAGGACTGGAAGCATAGGCATGCTCACAAGCATGTGATGGGGAAAGCAGAGAATGGTGTTTGAATGCATTGTATTTCTGCCATTCGATCCAGTTAACTTGAATTTTCTGTCTGTAAAATAATAATAAAAAAGATACTCTAATAAAAACTATTGTAAAGTCTTTCCTTCTTGGGGAGCAGATAATTCTCAACAGGTATCATCATATAGGGGTCTCTCACACGTTAAAATCACACAGAAATAGGAGAAATTGCTTTTAAGACCTCACAGAATGAATTATCTTGACTTATAAATCATGGGAGGGTTTTTTTAGAGTTTGGACTAATTCTATTAAGTTTAACTTTTTGATTGTTACACATTACAGAGTTAGTTAGGAAAGTGATACACTACTTAAGCTTCTCTGGTCCTTGGTTTTTTAGAATTTCGTCGTTGTAAAATGAACAGGTTTATTAGTGTTGGAAAACAGTTATGTACAGTATAATCTGAAAAGAGGATCAGTTATGGTAGCACTACAGATCTTCATTAGGATGGAGATGCAAAACATTTAAGTGGTAAGCTCTTTCTTTGCCTGTAGCTAACATACATAGACAGAGTTTGGAAGGTTCTTCTTTCCAGTTGTGTCTTCTGCTTGATTCAATCAGCTTGTTATCAGATAGTTGTGTAATAAATATAAATTAATGGATTGAGAGTGTAAAACAAAAAGCTGTCGGGATGTGTCTGCCTAAAAAGTAATAGCTGAAACATAAGAACTGGTTGGCTGTTTTACTGAGCTTTATGAGCTCTAGAGGTCTCTCTATTGGTTCAAAAATGTCATGAGTGATAAATATAATCTCCCAGAAACAGAAAAATGGGTAAGTATAGAGCAGTGAAAGCATAAGTCAAATTGGTTAAACCCCAATAAAGTGAAATTAAATTAAAATTCTTAGAAACCAAGGTGAATTCCAGAGAGAGCAGATTCTTGGAAGAAATGAATCCCAGCATTTCTTTGTTAGATCGTTCCAGGAAAGTAAACAAGAGCTGAGGAGAGTGTATGAGTTGAAAATTCAATAGCACCATTGATAAAAAGAAGACAGCTCACAATTTCACTTGGAGGTAAAGGACTTCACACAGCAGGTAGATGTTCCTGCAGTCTTTTTTTTTCTGTGTGTTTATATAAGAAGTCTGTTTGCTAACTGATTTTAACAGCAACAGAATAGAGGCTTTTCTCCTTGCCAGAGGTATTTACTGTAATTCTTTTAATTCACACATTAAATGTAGCTTCTGTTTTCTTTCTCTTTGTGTGGGCAACATGAGTTTTGTGACAGGTACCATGAAAGTGCTATGGAAAGAAAAACTGGGGAAGCACCTTGAGTTATCAGAGAGTAAAATCTTTATTAAATAGGAGAAGGAAGTAATAAAAACAGGAATAGATACAAGATTCACTGAGAAGCAGAGGTAATATGAAATTGAAGAAAGGAACTACTACCCCTGTAAAGCATCCTGACAAGGCTGATTTTGGATTAGGAGGAGAGATGGTGCAACGGGCTTGTAAGTAGCTAAATCAAAGGCCAAATGGCTTGTCATGTGAAGTCTGGTGCATGGGAAAGGGGGAGTGAGGACATGGATTTCTGTAGCGATTTGTCTGTATGCTTTGTTTTTTTCTCCTGTGAGTCAGAGGTCGCATCAGAGTTGTCAGAGCATAATTAGCTGCCCATATCTTGCAGAGTCTGGTTAGAGGCATGTTCTCATGCTTTGTGCCATTCAAAACACAATGCTAGCACTTTTTCCTGCTTAGTTTTTCTAAGTGGCTGTGAGTAAGCTTTTTCAAATAGTAGTTTTGGAAGATAGCAGTTAGACTGCAATAACAAAGGCCTACAAGGCTGGAATACAAGGCTGGAATAAAGGCCAGTAAGAGATTTGAAATAACAATTTGACATGGTGAAAAGCCTTATTGTGGTTTTAAGAAAACTGAAAATCCTCCACAAATGTACCAAAACTGATTTACAGACAGAGAAGTATGTTTGCAGTGACCTTGGGTCTGAATACCTGCTTTGAGGATTTGACCAAAATGGTTTGCAGATCAGAGAAATAAAAAGCATGTGTAGTAAGTATACAGTTACATTGGATGTCTGGAATGAAAAACAAAACTTCAGCTCTTATTTTAAGGTTCTCTGCGCTTTTTTTTACTACAGAATTTGTGATTGTAGTTTGTTTGCGAAAGTTATTCAGTGACTAATGTACTCTTATGCATCTGAAAATATCTGTTGAAATCAGAGAGCAGCAGGATATATATCATATTCTAACTCTCCTTTGGTATCCTTACAGAGGTTTTTCTTTTTTTTTAGTTTGTTTTAAGCCAAAATCATTTATGTTGTGCTCATAAGCTTTTCATAATGAACTGTATACCCCACAAATTAGAGACGCCAAATAAAAGTGTGTATGTAGTGAGTAGGAAGGAGGGGTATTTTTCATTGGATTTGTTTACCAGTTTATGTAGACGTCAGTAGTATTAAAACCTGAAAGAAACCAGCACTGTGGAAGCACAAATGTTCTTAGATGTTTCAGCATCCGGTGTGCAGTATACGTGCTCAGCTAAACAGGGAATAGTGCTCTTCAGGTTTCATCCCTGTTCGTTATTTAGTATATGACTGTGCATTTTGCTTCATTTTTGTATTCTTTCTGCCTTCTATACATGCATATATATTAAGTTCTGTGATGTAGTGCTAGGAAAACTGGTAACAGACAAAACTCTCATCTTACAGTTTTTCCCACTTTTCCATTTGGAGTTTTGAATAATCACAACAGGGAATGGAGCTTTTCTACAGACAGAGGTCTCAGTCTTGGTTGTGAATCTCTTTTTTATTTCAGTTCACTGGTGTTTGAAGGCTTGGATAAGGTCTCCCAACGTCTCAGCCAAAGAGAGCTGGTGTTTCAAGATGCTGAAGGACCCTCTGCTTGCTTACCATCCCAAGAACTGTTGGTAGCTCATGTTCCTCATTCCTAGAAGTAGCTGGCCATGGATTTTTAGTAGGAAATACCTTGTCATTAAAGGAGCGAGGAGGATCTATGTTCCAGAAACACATATGGAAAGCGAGGAGAAAAAACCCCAGCCTATTCAAGATGAAAAATTAAATCTCTGAGGATTGGTTGTCTTATGTATTTCCCTCTGTTCAATAGGGTAAACTGTCTCTTGTGTTTCTAAATTCAAGTTTTATATTGTCTTTTGACATAATCACATTGATGATTTGGAGAAAACCGTTGAAAAATTTGCCTTTTAGTCAGAACTGAGGATCCAGTGGAAGTGTATATTCAGCTTTTGCTAGATGCTATAGATTAAGCAGTGTTTGCATTAGGATATGAAAACAGGTTCTGCTTGTTTTATATTCAAGACTAAAGTGGACTGTAGAAAGCACAGTGTTCCTGGTTTACCCTTTTGACTTGAACTAAGAGGTGCTGATATCTTTTGCGAGAAAATCTGTATCATTAGAACATTTTGCTTACTACATGTGAGAGTTAGGTAAGTAGCTACAATTGTAAAAGCAGATAAAAATAGCCAGATCCAAAATGGATGAGTTTTACCTTATTGTTTGGTTAACTTCTGATTTATGCTTAATTAGTTTCTGTAGAATATGTCTCAGGATGCTGTGAACTAGAGTGTATTGTGAAGTCACTTCAAAAATCTTGTCAAAAAGTAGAATTTTGGAATAAGGCATCATGCCAGAGAGATGTAGAAACAATAGAGCTTTGAATTAATTCAAGTTGCAAAAGGGTAGGGGAGACCAATTAAATCACTGTTACCAATTACTATGATGCTCTGAGTGCATACAATCATACAGTTTTCTGCTGTGACTGCCTCCCAGATATCTTCCCTTGAAAAGGAAAAGGGGCTACTTTGTCTGCATCTAAACATAGTTGTTATTAGTGCCTTTTTGTAGGAGGCAAGGATTACACTGCATGGCAAGCTTAGCATTTAAAGGCAGAAAAAAAATTTGAAACCTGTGGCTCAATGCTTTTGGGTGGGCTAGTGAATTTTTTTCTTCCCCTTGCCTTTAGATATAAAGGTTAGACTAACACAATCATGAAATGATATCAAACTTGGTATCCACTTACCACTCCGGTGGTATGCTGTTCATGTGCATGGCCTTTTAGATATATGGCAGAGAGAACCTACACTTCCACAGACATGAGGATGCAAACACCTTCCTTCTCTGTGCAGACATTATCACATGGAGGTATGACTGCAAAGAATGAGAAAGCATTTAAAACCACATTTGAACATCAATTCCATATTGAGGCTTGCAATGAGATAGTGAAAGTTTGAGGTATTTATGAAAGTAAATGAGGGAAAGAAGAGTCAGGGATGCTTTAACAGAATTGTGTTTTCACAAGTGAGGCAGCAGTGAATTCAGAGCAATAATGTTTATGGCACATGAAGGCTAGCCAATTTCCAACAGCGAAACTAAGAACTGGAATTATATAAGTGCATCTGTAGGATGGACAGTGAGGAGAAAACTGCTTCCTTCTTTTACCAGGTTTTACTGCAAGCTGAAGCTGTGGGGACAATTGCCTTACTGTGTTTTACTGTAGCTTACATGATCCCTCTAGCAATCCTGATGTGTTAATTGAAAAACAGATAATTTCTCAAAGCATGTTTTAATTACCTAAACAATGAATGCTGCAATAAGGCTAGCTGATAAGATAGTGAGTGGTCCTTTCCCCAGAGGAGATGGTTTTCAGTCTGTGACTGTTTTTTGCTTGTTGTATCACAGCTCAGTAGTCCTATTTTCAGCATTTTGTAATACGGGCTATCACAAGCAATTATCCTGACCCACTTACTGTCTTTCATGTTGGCTGCAAAACGTGGATATTGATGGCCAAATGTAAAACTTCTCACTAGTCTGATCTGCCCTTGTGATGGAGCATTCTTTTGTTCACATGCATTAACCCCCTTAAAGTATAAAACACTGGAAATAACACTTCTGCAAATTGCACAGAATAACTGCTTTGGAGAAAAAGAAAAGGGCTTCTTGAATGTGACTTCATAAAATAGGGAAACTAATAGAAAACCATTAACTGATATTTCAGCTTTCACTTAGTCATATTAGTTTTCTTCTTGTACATCCTGATTAAAGTCTGCTTCCCAATATGTTTTTCCATTGGCATGCCTGCACCACCTGTTAGTAAGAACCAATGTAAAGTGGAGTCAATATGACTTTATCCTATGCAAATACAATTCACCCCAGCAAGAAAAGCTACAAAAAATCCAGTTTCTCCCTTGAAAATCTTGACCTCCCATCAATAGCAGCCAAGAAGTACTTCAGCTTCTTTGGTTTTAGTGAAGTTGAAACAATTGCAGTAACCTTTTGCTTCTGTAGTGAGCTGAATTTCAGTTTTTTAATGGAGGGTTTCATAGGAAAGGATATAACTGAAACATGTAGTCACCATTGCTTAGGATTCTGGTTTCCCCTTCAAGAGTTTTATCAAGAGCTAGAAAGTACCTTTACTTTAAGAAAAACGTATTTTACCATATAAGAATATTTGAGCAAATAGGTTTCTAGAAGAACAGTGTATTAGTGTAAGACTTGTAAAGAAGTTTTACTTAGAAACAAAATTGTCTCTATTTGATACATTGCTAATAGATTTCCTGGTTTGTTTGAGCAATCTCTAATGCTGTCACACTTTGGAGAAAGAGAAGTGATCCCTGCTATATAACCTGTGTAATTAATATACCATTGTGTATAAACATATCTAGCTCTCTGTTGAGGATGACCTCATTTTTTTTGCTGCTAATTGTCTGGTAGTAACTGAAAGTTTTGTGCTGCAGTTCATGCACATGTTGTACTTGCAGTGGTCCACCTCTTGAAGTCAATGCTTCATTGTCTTTCATTCCTTGTTTTAGAAGCAAGGCAAATAGTTGCTGTTCAGAGAATGAGTAATCTAAATATTTTGTTATTATTTTTGAAGAGCTCCCACTTAATTTTTTTTTTAATTTTTTTTTTAAAGGAACCCTAATCTTAGTGGGAGAAAAGGTTTGTTGTCTTTTAATTGAGTAAATTCTCATAGATAGTCCAAAATTATTACAGTTTGTCACTGATGCTTAACAGCACTAAGACTGACAAAATGTGCGCATGTGGCTGTATGATGTATGCCCAAGTGTTAGCTCAGAATTTTAAACTCACTTTGAAAGGAGTGGTAGAAAATGTCAGCTAATTGCTGAGAGTATATTATTTTCAGAGCAGCTTAGGGGCAGATATGTGTGAAAGATCTGTTTGGTTTTGTTGATTTATTTTGTGCCTTTTGTGAATGTTGAATATGAGGCCAGGTTCAGGATCAACTTTGTCAAGTCTAGAAAAATGGAAGATTTTTATGGGTAAAGCCATGTCTTGTTAGTCAGCAGTCCCTAGTGTCTGTCTGTTCATGACTCTGCCACTGATTTTGTAGATGACATTAAACAAGGTGTTTCCCATTCCCCCCCACCCCACCCAAATCCTCTATAGGTTGGTGCCAGTAATACTAGTTTCCTCAGTCAAACACTTCTATGTAAACTAAGTTGCTACTCTTTTTGTCTTGAAATGGTTGAAAATTCTTAAGTGTCTGTGGTACTGGGGACTTAAGAAACTGTGTTAAGGAAAACAAAATACACTGAAAATATAAAAAAAATTCAGTAAAGCAGCATATTTTTACCAGGGGAGGAAATAGTTTCATGGAGTTTCCCTAAAGAAGGTTCTTAATTTTTTTAAAGCAATAACTTTGTATTTCAAGCTTCTGTTAGCTTGACTTGGAATGTTAATCATGTTACTGATGACAAAACTGAATCAATAAACTTCTTAAAAAATCAGAGTTACTAGTAACTGCTGTGGCCTAAGTTCAAGTTCCAAGGGGTTAAATATATTCTTAATACTTAATTTACTGCAACAGCTGACTTAACCATGGAAAAATGTGTAGGTGCCAAGGAGACTCTCACAAGTTGAATAAGCTACTAGCCTCTGGGAATTTCATCCTGATACACATGGTACGTATTAGGGGCTCTTGTGGGAAAACTGTATTTTATAGAACGTGTGGGGAAAAAACAGTATGATTCATAAGATAATCAGAATACAAATGCTTTGTTAAGGAATTTTTACTGTAAGCAAAAAGCAGACAGGCAGGCAATCAAATTCAGTGGGAACAGATGAATTAAAACTTAGGTTATACTATAAACAATGCATAAGTGAATCTTAACCAGCATGGCTGGCAATAAGAAACATGTAAGCAATACTGCTTTCATTAAGGACCCAAGGCTTTTTCCTCACTTTTACATATCCCTCTGAAAGCCACAAGAGTCTTGAGGATGTTAACTTTTTCCATATTTTATGAAAATTACTACTTTGTGGAAGGGAGGACAGACCCAAATTAGTGCCACTAGTGTAGGACAGGCAACACAGAGGTTGATACTGGCTTTTTCCACTGTCCCTCTTCCTGACCCATCAGCCTAGATATGCATCAACTCTTGCGAACTCTTCAGAAATGTGGGAGGTTTATCCTTCCCCCAGAAACTAAAAGACACCCTGGAGAGAAGCCTTGGGAGCAGGTGAAGATGCCCGAGGCACACAGGCCACACTCCATACAAAATTTGGAGGAAGTAAGGGCTGTTCTGAGAACTGCTTGTCGGTCTTAGTCAAACCCTCCTTCTTCTTATGAGGCATTTAAGCTTTAATAGTATGCGTTCTTTTGTTTTTTCTGTTGTCCCCGTTTTGTAGCCAGTCTGACACGGTGATGAAGGAAATAGTATTACAGGTCTGTTACCTTGTGTGAAACTTTCAAGACTAAGACTGTAGCTTTTCCATTTTTCTGTAACTTCTGAAAACTCATGCTGCTTTCTGCTAATGTTATATTTCTCAGCATGGGCCCTAGCAGATCTCGGGAAGGATGAACAGACTGCTTTCTCTGTAGTCGTTTTACAGACCCCCTCTGAGGCAGAAGAGTAAGTGTTGAATCCCATTCTTCTGAATATCTGCTCTTGGGATGATGAGAAGGAATGAGGAACAAAAGTGCACACACACAATTTGTCCGTCTGCCTTTGCTTTCTGATGAAGACTGGTAATGTTTGCTAGGAGTAAGATGATAAATGAACCTTATTTATAGAGAATGTCAGCTTGAACATGTTGTGTGTTCAAAATACGTCAATATTAACAACATCTAGAGGGAAGTGAGCAAGGCAAGAACTTCAAAAGGTAAGAATGATCACAGTCAAAGAGAATGAGAATTGGGAGTTAGGAAGAATTGTTGGTAACTCCATATCCACATTTTTCTCCCAAGTGAATAACTAATTAGAAGCATTATATTCAAGGTTAATTTGGTAACTGATTCCCAGTCATAATCCTTAATCTGAAATATTTCCCAGTTGTTTCATGGGTGTCAAACAATAGCTGGCTCCCCCATTTTTTAAAAATCATATTCCCATTTAAAAGTGTGATGAAAAAGATTCTTCTTTGTGCCTCCTGGAAGCAGACAGTAGGAAATGAATGAGCTGTCCTAGTTCAAAGCATTAAAGTGAAAAAACCCAAAAGGTTTGTTTAGAAATATGTAATAAGCAACTCCTGTCTCCTTTAGTTATTAAATGAAATTGTTTCCAGGGGAGGAAGTGGGATATTAGTGAAGCTTTTACTCTATGCTCCTGAAGAACAGTGTTTTTAGTCACTGCTTTTGTTCTCGGATAGACAATCAGCACGAAGTTTATTCCATGCCCCCTAAACTCCCAGCCCCAAGCTGAGGGACCAAGAGTGTTGAAAACAATATATATTTATAGGACAGTTACTGCAGGCATTTTGGGGGAACTCTGGAAGAAGATATGAGAGACAAACCAAAAGCTTTTTTTAATCTCTAATTGAAGAACTTAATGCAGATTTAGTCTCCTTGGAGGAGTTGGATGGATTGACTTGCAGTCCACGCATCAGATTGCCTACACAATCATGTATGCTTTCAAAGGCTAAAATATATGGGCAGCTGTCAAATGCTCAGTGTAGAATTATGGTTATCTGAACACCTAGGACAGTCATAGCTGTATTTTTGGGGGGTTGTTCATACAGGAAACAGCAGTGGCAGAGGCAGATGTAAGGATTTCTTGTACATACCTACCTACTTTTCTAGGAGGACAGTTGGTTGGGGATGACAAAAGAGAAGAGCAGAAATAAACCAGAGAAAGTGCTTGGTGCAAGTCAATATACTGATGTAAGGCCAGGGTTTTTTTCTTTTTTAGTTCCACGAAACTTACTCGTTTAATTCGTGGTGTTGAAGCCATACTCCAAAGTCTCTGCCAAATGCTTAGGTCACTGGCAGATGACCCTTGGGGGTTTCCTGGCAAATTCTCTACTGTAAAAGCAGTCAGCAAGGGTACAGAGGTGAAAATTGCATAGTTCAATAGTTATGATATTTACATTAAACTAACAGTGGAGATTGATCACTTTAACTTAGCAAACATAGTTCTTACTTGTAGAAAATACATGGACTTGATCTTAAACACTTTTACAAGCTGTAATTTGTAGGTTCACAGGAGGTATGGTGTGTTGGCTTTCAGCATGATAACTGAGGCTAGGTAACAAGAATCTGCTTAAATCTTCCCATTTAAGATGCCGAAAAAAAATAACTCTATCCCAGCCAGAACCAGTACAGAAGTGCTATACATCTTTTGCCTAGAGGCTTCAAAGTTATCCTGCAAAGGAGAACACTTGCACTGCCATTATATGTTCAAATCTGAGTCTATTCTGGGATGTTGTAAGTCTGAAGTGCAGTGTGTTTAGTGCCACAGACCGCTACTTTTGCAGGACTGCTGCTGTGAAGCATCTTTTTTTTAAGATGGGACTGAAATTAGATGTTGAAGCTGGTAACATGCCACTTTCAGAAAGAGACAGCTCCACTGGCATTTTCTTTACTGTACTGTTGCACTTTCCTGTTTCCTATAGCTACTGTATGTATTGTATGACCTTTACTGTGTCTCTTAAAGTAATTACAAGTTTGAAACACTCAAGTGCTGTGTGTTCGTGTACAGATATGATGGCAAATAGAGATTAAGTGGATTAGGTGGAAAGTGGAAAGGATGGGCAGTTCCAAGAGAATATTAGCACATATTGTTCAGTGACCTCTTTAGGTACCTGACGTCTTCCGAAGTCCCGGTAATTTGTCCTTATTATTAGGAAGTGTTGTGAGACTCTTCTGATGAGAGTTCAGACTAAAAATTGAGATGAATTATTCTCATCTGTTTGTGAAAGGGCATGCGTATTTGGGGTTGTTTTAGCTGTCTTAAATAGTTAGTTTTCCTATGTATGTTGGGACTGTGTTGGTTCCATTTGTGAGCACATGATTGTGCACCCTTTTTATGTTATCTGAGAAAAGCACGTCACAGATTTAGTTTAGCTCTTCTCAGTGGTGTTGCAATTTATGCTTTTTAATACTTCCTTTGAGGTTTCTGAGCTTTTCCTGATTTTATGTTCTAATCTTTTAAGGGATAAGGGCAAGCTAACATCTCATGAGTATTACAGCAATTCTGTTACCCAGAGTAATTATGTTACACTGCAGAAGAGCAGATACATATTTAACTGAAATAGCCAGTTAGCCAGTTATGGAGATAACCTACTTATGAACATAAAGAAGACTAAGTATTAAGTGACTGTTACTTAAAATGGAATTACAGTTTAAATGCAGGTCTTTAAAAATTCTTATTATATGTTTCTCTCTACATTGATTACCATTTGTTATTATCTTGTTAAATGTAGGAAGTTGTTAAATCAGCTGGTTGTCTTCGTTATGCTCAGCTGGAACATAACGTAATTCTCTTTTATAAAGATGGTTTTTTCCCAGAAGGCTACCTGTCTTACATTCAGTCATTAATAAATGTCATGAATAGCACTCAAATTGAAAAATACCTCATTAATAATGATGAAAGTCAAAACAATCTGCCTGTTTAATAAATAAAATTAAGATTGCTGGTGTGAGTGTTCTGAATTCATTCTGTTTCATGAAGATTTTTTGTCCTGCAGTACATTATATCCAAGTGCTACTCCTCCAGCCCACCCTGGTATTTTTATTGGTTCTGATGTCTTCAAGTAGGAGCTGGTTATACCATCTTGACCCTGCATTCAACTTTTAGCCTTGTTTTAAGACTGACTTTGCTGTGGGTTTTTATGGCTGGGCAGTTCTCTCCTGGTGTGTACTACTACCTGTTAAGTGGACATCCCTACTCTTGCTCACTCTTGTCTTGGGTGTCTTAAATACTTAAACTTGCTCTTTCTGTAGGAAAGCTTAAGAATGTCTGTTCATGGTTGCTTGTGAAGGAAAAATTCAGAATGGCTCAGGGTTAATTTCAGTCTGTCTGTCTTTACTTTTGCTCTTAACTAAAGAAAAGTGCAGGGAAAAGATGCAGTTAATTTATCCTTTCCCCATAATCTACCCTGAAGCAGAAGGTGATTTGATCCTTTGTGCTGTCCACAGAGGCATGCAAACAGTTGAGGAAAATGAAGAATGTTCATTGCTACTACTATGTGTACCATTATACAGCTTAGTTGTTTTTTGTCATGCTGTCTTTTGTGTACATAAGTAAATATTCTTCATAAAGTAAATTCAGGATGTTTTGGAAGATAGCAGTAAATTCTAAAAATAGTTAATTTGCTCTGTGTGTGTTTTCAGTATCTGTCCTTTGATTGCTTCTCTTAGTTTAGTCCTACTTTTACTTGTATTAACAAGGTTTGGCTTGGAGGGCTCTTAAAAGCAAATAATTATTAAATAGCAGAGATCTACATGTCTCTCATTTCAAGACCTTCAGAAAGCCTGTTTAGGCATTTCTACAGGTGACAACTGTGTGACTGATTTATTCCATCTCCTTCAGCATTTCCTGTAATCTCAGTCTGAAATAGCATGGCAAACAGCCATGGAAGCATTTTTAGTTTCTGAATCACGTGTCTGAAGTTCTGCTGCTGACAGCAGTCAGTTCCTGAAGATGGACATGGAAGTTGTGTGCTAGAACAAAATCTAGTCTCACTCCACTCTGCCTTGAGGTTCTCTACACCTTTCAGCTGTGGGGCTCCTACTGGTGTGTTACTGGCTTCGCTTCGGGTTTCTGTACTGAAATGCACCAGAGAGTCTTCAGCTTCAATTTTATTCGTGTTTTCTTTGTAGTATATTGGATTCTGCTTGTGGCAAAGTTCTTCAGTGCTCACTCAGCATGAGGCTGTGGATGGGCATTTTTCTGATACTGTGATCTCCTTACTTAAGGAAAAGGATTTCTTTGTTGTTGTGTTCAATTTCTCAGATAACAGACTATTCAGAAGTAGCTCTTACTATGACTGGTGGCAGGGAAGCAAATGGGGAACACAAGTGCACCTGGGTGGTGTGGAGCAGGGAGGTGATCCTTAGTGTTGGGTCCAGGCTGAGTGGGGGCTGCTGGTTGCTGCTGCTGCAGGGGAGATGTGTGATGGCAGAGGTTCAGCCTCACTTGCTATGAGGTCTGCCTTAGAGGAGAAATATTAGTGTATATGTGGGTTTATAGAAGATGCAGAGTGCTCCCGTAAATGGATGGGTGGGGCAGAGCAGCACCTGCACAGAGGAACCCTTTCCAGTGCCTGCACAAGTGCCAAACCCAGAGCTTGACATGCTACTTGTCCAGCTTCTGCACCAAGTGAGACTTTTCTGCTGCTGTCTCTTGCATCTTCCTCTTCCAATTGCTTTGAATAAGGACATCTGCTTTTTAGCCACAAGTTGTAAATTCTTTGCCATTCATATGAATGTTAGTAACTGCACTTACGGGTTGCTGTCCTCGGGTCTGGGTGTTCTCTGTCTGCCATCCCTTATAAGTCTCCAAAAGTGTCCAAAGGCTCCAGTGTTACCTACCTGCAGGGGAATCTATGGTAAATGGCAGCAGAACATCATGTCACGAGGAAAAAAAGGGGGAAGGATGATGTTTTAGGAGGCAGTTTTTCTGTTATGCCTAGGTTTGGAGTTCTAGCTTGGGTTGAAAAGCAATTTTAAAGAAAGACAAACAGATGCTCTAAAAATATGACAGTCAAACTTGTGCCTGATGTCTGATGAGTTTACCTTTTTGAAATTAAATTACTAGGAGCATCATGAATTTAAAAACTAACATCACCTGTCTTTGATATATATCATGATATTTTTAAAACACTTGGCTGGTGGAAAGACTTAATCCTCTGAAAACATACAGGAAAATGAGTGGGGAAGCCTGCTTAGAGTTTTGCTTTGATTAGGGAAACAGACATGTTGCCTTTCTTTTAGTTTCTTAACTGAACAATAAATTGCATGCAGACTGTGCTTAGGGGTGTTCTTTGCTCAAATCTGTGAAGATCAGAGCGGGAACAAAATCTAAGATGTATGTATTGACACAATTTCCTAGGGCAATTGCTAGTGAAAGAAACAAAACAAAAAGAACCACCAAAAACAAATACTCAAACAAACAAAAAACCAAAATAAACCAACAAATAAAAAATAAGAAAGGTAAGGAACCTCCAGAATTAAATATGCCAGATTTTGAAAACCCTTCTTGTGCACTTAATTATTATGAAACAACTGTGGGAAATGCTGCTTTGGATAAATTGTCTCCAAGCAAGGCAATCTGCTTTTATATAAAAAAGTTGAAAACATGACTCCTTTGAAAGCACCTGAAATGCTAGCATAAAATGCTGATTTCCATTTTGACTAATTTAATGTCCTCTAGACAATATGTGCTCTAATTCCTGAAATAATTATAAATGAACGTTAAATGGAGGATATTTTTTAGACTGAAGGAAATTGTCATACATATATCGTTTTGCAGATTTGAATTGCCTTTCTTCACTGTAAGTGAATCATTATAGTCCCCTTATCAAAACTGAAGAAAAGTGTAAAGTTTTCTGTTCCTCTGCAGTCTTTTTGAGCCATGACCACTAAAGAAACAATGATGGTTTAAGATTACTTGTTTCCTGTATGTCTGACTGGTGGTATGCACTCTAATTTTTATTCAAGATGTTTACACTGAATTATTTCTACTCTCTGTTTTTCAAGCTGTTATTTAACCAAATACAATACATGGAGAAACTATGTGCCAGAGGCATACCAAGACAAGAGAAACACATTGCAAAGAGAAAAAAAATTAGTGTTTCCATTGGAGTACTCTTCACAAATCCAAAACTTAGTTTTGCCAGTGATTCTAAAAGAATTTTTGGTGTGATAATGCTGTCTGAACAAAGATTGGGATGTTTGGTCAAAAAAATGAATGTTAACAGTTTGCTTATGTAAATGTTATTAGGAAGCATTTTACTTTTATTTTCAAGATCTGTGTAACTGAGATAGTTAAAATCCCCAAAAGTGTTCCTCCAGAATTATCAACAAAACTTATTTCCTAATTAGTGAATGCCTGCAACTCAACAGTGAAATTGGAAAGATCTTACTGACTGGAAAATTGGAAACAACGCCGTGTTGCCTCTCTCAGAAACAAGTACAGGCTGGGAATTACAGAAGAAATTATTTACTCTGTAGCATATGAATCAGTAAAACCTTGGTAATGTTTCTGTCAATAGCTTTCCAATTAATTTTGTGGCATTTTTTATAAGAAAAAAGACCAATTTGCATATGCAATTTTGTCCACTTTTTTTCCTGATATTTTCAAAAGAGTAGAATTGAAGTATTGCATGATGAATGGCTTTTATGCATAAGAAAACACTTAGCTTTCTTAGGCAAAACTGTAGCTAGAATCTATTGAAAGTCTATTTGAACAGCTTGGTCACTGTTGTTTTACAGATTTCCAATATGCAAGCAATCAGATTAGTAGTGCAAATACAATTTCATTAATATAGCATTTCTTAAGGTGAGGATTTTTAAAAACTAGTTGTTCACTTCATGCTGGAATTGGCCTACAGCAAAACCAATTATTCAGGGTTAACCCATGTGCCACTTTGAAGATTTTCTGGCTTTATGGCCCAATCTCTGTTTCTTTCCCTTCTGTTTCCATTTTGTGTGCAAAGGGGATTTTGTCAGCTGTACAGAATGTAGAGCTCAGAGCTTGAGAAGAAATGTATCAGTGCCTAGCTTTTGTGAATTAATACATTGTACCTTTCAGTGTGTGTATATGTATCTTTCCATGTATCTGAAATGCTTGTACACCAATGCATGCAGTGTGAGAAAGAAACGGGATGGGCTGGAAGCCTTGGTCAGCTCCCAGCTGCAGCTCAGTGTGAGTCAGCAGAGTGTGCCCAGGCAGCCAGGAGGGCAAACCCCATCCCGGCTGCATCAGACACAGCAGCACCAGCTGTGATCGGGATCATCCTGCTGGATTCAGCCGTGGTGCGGCCTCACCCTGAGTCCTGTGCGCTGTGCAGGGCCCCACAGTTTAAAAAGGATGTGAAGGTGCCTGAATGTGTCCGGAGGAGGGGAAAAAAGCCGGTGAAAGGGCTGGAAGGAGTGTCCTATGAGGAGCAGCTGAGGACTCTGGGTTTGTCTAGTTTGGAGAAAAGGAGGCCAAGGGTTGACCTTGTTGCCCTGTACAGCTTCCTGAGGAGGGGAAGTAGAGAAGGAGGTGCTGATCTCTTCTCCCTGGGACCCAGTGATGGGATTTGTGTGAGTGGTTCAAAACTGTGCCAGGGCAGGTTTAGACTGGACATTAGGAAGCATTTTTTTAATATGAGGGCAGTCAAATACTGGAGCAGGCTTACTAGAGAGGTGGTCAATGCCCCAAGCTGTCAGTGTTTAAGAGGCGTTTGGACAATGTCCTTAACAACATACTTGAACTATGTCCTGAAGTGTTTAGGCGGTTGGACTAAATGATTATTGTAGGTCCCTTCCAGTTGAAATAGTTTGTTCTATTCTGCCTCTCTTAAGCAGAAGAATAAAGCTATAGGCATGCTACAGTGTTCAGAAACAGCATTGCAATTTTAATTATTTCTGGTTGAAGAAAGTTGTTGTTTCCTGTGCTGCTTCCTTATAAATCACTCATTATCCTCACACGGCTGTTATCTTCCCTCAAAATATTTAACAGTGTAGTAGTATAATTGTGATAATTATGTGCGTGCCAGTGTATACAACACTTCCATCGCCTGTATGCAAACACAGCTCTTAAACTCAGTTTATGCTTGAAGCATGCATTTACATCATATTAATTGTAAACGTGTTTACACAAACTGCAAGTCTCTCAGGATATTTTTGATTGTAGAGCTTTGTATTGTTCTGTTACACAAGTAATGCTAGGTGACAGGCAGAAAAACCAGGCAGATTCATGTAAACAGACTGTTTTCAATAAATAATTATTCTAGCTTTAGCAATACCCTTTGATAGCTTAAGCTCGTATCATATTAGTACATCTATGTTTTGCTTAAGTTACCATACTTTATTGTAGTTTTGAATTTGTTAGTGAATCATATGAATAAAATGTGTTTGAAGAGATAGTTTTCCTGCTCTTAGTCCCACTCTGTAATTGCTAAAATACTTATGATAGGTAGACTAGCATTCGGGATCTTATGTGCATGTACTCTTGAATGGCTTCAGGAAGGTAATCATGTAGATGATACAAGCAAAATTTGTGTTTTTCAGTGTATTACATCTGAAGAACAAAGAACTCTCTGAAATTCAGCAAAAGAAATTGCAGGTTCCTGCACCTGGGGAGTAATAACCCCAGGCAGCAGCACAGGCTTGGGTTGTGGGAGGGGAGCAGCTTTGCAGAGAAGGACCGGAGGCTCCTGGTGGACAACAAGCTGTCCATGAGCCAGCAGTGTGTCCTGGTGGCCAAGAAGTCCAGTGGTGTCCTGGGGGGCCTTAGGAAGAGCATTGTCAGCAGGTTGAGGGAGGTGATCCTGTCCCTGTACTCAGCCCTGGTGAGGCACATCTGGAGTGCTGTGCCCAGTTCTGGGCTCCTCAGGACCAGGGAGACATGGAGTCAAATGTTTGTAAGGATCTAAAGCGGGAGGTGCCAGAAGGACGGAGCCAGGCTTTGCTCAGTGGTGCTGAGCAATAGCACAAGAGTCAATGGGCACAAACTGATGCACAGGAAACTCCACCTGAACATGAGGAGGAACTGCTTGACTGGGTGCATGACTGAGCACTGGCACAGGTTGCCCAGAGAGGATGTGGAATCTCCCTCCCTGGTGATATTCAAGAACTGTCTGGACACAATCCTGTGCCATGTGCTCTGGGATGACCCTGCTTGAGCCGGGAGGTTGGACCAGATGTTCCCTTGTGGTCCCTTCCAACCTGACCCATTCTGCAACAAATCAAGTAAAATAACCATGAAGGATGGAGATGTGACAGAAAAAAATTAGTGCTGGCTTGCTTGTAAAACTTTTTTAACTCCAGAATTTTGACACAGTTATGTCATCACTGGTATACAGACTGACTTTGTTGGCTCTGAAATGCTTAATATCAGTTTGATGCTTGGATAGCATAATAAGT
This sequence comes from Falcunculus frontatus, assembly GCA_013398115.1. Lineage (NCBI taxonomy): Eukaryota > Metazoa > Chordata > Aves > Passeriformes > Falcunculus > Falcunculus frontatus. The sequence continues at coordinate 488,766 of VZRV01010400.1, forward strand.
TAAAATAGAGAATAAGATTTATTGTTTTAGGTATCTGTCTGGAAGTTAAGAAAAAATATTCTCCATGCAAAGTCTTTAAGGGGAAGAAGAGGTATATAATTAATAACCAAGAAAAATTATTTCAAATCCTGCAATTGTTGGACCTGTTTTTCTCAGTAAAAAAGAAAATCCCAAGGGCTGTACCTTTTATACAAAGATGAGAATGTACTAGTGCACAATTACTGGAAATTTTTATTACTTCTAAAGTACTAATGGTATCTACAGGGCAAATTGACATTTATTGTCAGAGTTTTTAATGTTATACCTAATGTGTTTTCCATCAAAGATAATTGTTTGGTTTATTATGTTACTATCCAGGCAGCTGCAGTTCAGTTGTTCAAGGGCTTTTCTTTTGCTTTAGTGTCATGCATGTCTAAGAAAGACTTCTAGACCAGGTGCTTTCTGGAAATCCCTTACTCCACTGATACCTGAGACGTGTATATTTTTTAACAGTAATTTTTGAGAAATGCTCTGTATTGAAAAAAATAATATCTAGAATTAAAGCAGGAAATGAAGGAATAACTTCAGTTTAAAAATACTTGTTTTTATTCTTTTCCCATCTCTCTCTCATTCGTGTCTTGTTCGGAGGAATGTCTCAGTAAGGACTGTTGCTTGTGTGTGCAGTGCAGAATATAGCTGACAGCTTTCCGTGTCCTTCAGTCAAGAGGAGGGGCTTCTGCGCCATCTGTGATGTGTACTGAAGTTTGAAAGTGTGCAGCTGCCTGAGGAGCTTTCTATATCAGGAAAATGGTCCTTCTGCTGGAAGTCCTGGAGGTTTAATGTTGTGGTTTATCCCCAGCTGGCATCTAAGCACCACCCAACAGCTTATTAATTTCCCTGCAGTGGGATGAGGGAGAGAATTGGAAGGATAAAAGTGATAAACTTGTGGGTTGAGATTAAGACAGTTTAATAGGTAAAGCAAAAGCTGTGCATGCAAGCAAGGCAACACAAGGAATTAATACATTACTTCCCTTCGTGGGCAGGCAGGCATTCAGCCATCCTCAGGAAAACAGAGCTCCATCACATGTAACAGTGACTTGCAAATGAGTGGTTTAGGTTGCTTAAAAAATCACTGTCAAAGGTATTAGCAAAAGCAGGTTTAATATAAATTTGTGACTAACAAAGTTCAGTTGGCAAGGTTCACTCTATTACTTATTACATGGATGAAAAACACAAAGCAAAATCGGGTATAGATTTATACAGAGACCGGAGATGGAAAAGAGTAAGGATGTAAAAGGGTAAGTGAGACCCTCCCCCTGAGTCACAAAGTTCGGAGAGGACCCCCTTGCTTTCTAAATTCCTGATGGAGCCTAGGTGTGGCTGAGTCCAAACTCAGCCACAGACTTGGAGACTTCCGTGCCCTCCTGTCTTGTGCATTAGATTGTTCTAATGATGAAGAAGCTATTCAATGCTCAGGAAGCAGGCAGTGTGGACAGAAAATGTGACTCCAAAATTTGGTTTGGGTTCACTTTATTTAAGGAGTTATGAGCTGTATCTCGCTGTCCTATCCAGCTGGTAGAAGTGGTGGGAATCTGGTCACTCTGTATGTGAGGCAGGGAATGTAGTATATCTGTAAATGCAATGCTGAGAGCCCAGTCTTAGAACTTTTAGTGCCTTCTGTGCTTTCACTTGAGGGTTTTATCTTTCTCATGAAGTACATGTCAGCATAAGGTATAAAGCAAATGGGCACTCCTTATTCCTACCATTTAACGTACCATTTAACCCACACTCAACTTAATAATTTTTACTAGTTTTTGTCTGAACCTGCCTTGTATTAATGGCTGAGGTGTGCCTGAAGTTAGAAAATAACAGAGCCATTCTTTTCCAGGCTGGTTTTTTTTTTTTTTTTTAAAGAATCCAAGTACTGGACCCCTCCAGCTGGCAAGGTGAGCTGCAGAATAGCAGAGTCAAAGAGCTTTTATAGAAATCACAGCTGAAAATATAAATTTGACTTATTGATGCAGGAGGGATTTGGTACCACAATGTGCCTTCTTCTGGAAATGAATGCCACTCCTTGGTTTTGAGACTTCTTTTAATGAAGGTGATGTTGAACAGAGGGAAAAATTGGTCAAAGGGTGACCAATATGAGCAAATAATAGGCAAATATCCATAAAATACTAGTACAAAAAAACTTATGGTTAAACCGGTTCTCTTTAAGAAAGCATCACTTCTTACAAGCACCTACCTGGAGTATCCTGCAGGATGCATAAAATATAAATTCTTGCAGATATTATTCTGCTTCATCCTGATGATGTGTTGAAATCTGCATAAATGGAACTTCTGCCTTTACTTGTTCATTCTGACTATAATAAAGAAAAAATCTATTCATAATGAGGTGTTCAACAGTATTAGATTGGCAAATGAATCGCATGTTAAAGCTTTTAAGAAAGATAGCTTTAACTAGAATTTTGTTATTATTATGTCCAAAGGCTTCAGTGTAGTCACTGTTAGTTAAATGTGTCATTGTGTCTCGATTGCATCTGCTCCTTCGGTGTCAGTTGTCTGATGCAACCCATGGGAGTGCATTTGTGAAAGAAAAAGTAGTGCTTCATTTGTGGAATAAAGAAATAAAATATTTGAGATACATGTTTTAAGCTGTTTATGTGAGCTTTAGAAAAGCCGTATTCTCCTGATAGAGCAGGGGACAGATAATCGTCAGTGCTTGTGCTGGCTTCCTGTGATCTTGGGTAACTCATTCTGCAGGCATTATCAAAAGAATTCAGTTCTAGAATGCACTGGATTAGAACTGAGCACTCTCCTCTCTTTCTTACATGTAGAATGAGTGTCACAGATTCATTAACCTGATTTGGGGAGGTCCCTTTCTGCAGCACTCCTCTCCAGTGTCTCATTCCCCAGTCTCACTGTACCTCCAGGGTTGCCCCATCCCAGAATTGGCACTTGTCTTTGTTAGACTTCATATAGTTGGTGATTGCCCAGCCCTCTGATTTGTCCAGGTCTCTCTGCAGGGCCTCTTAATAGTATGATTAGGCAATGTAACCTAAACAGATACTGAATCATTATTGAGAAGCAATCCTTATTTGTAAAATCATGTAGTAGTAATGATAATGTTGTTACTGATGCCCATTGATAACTTGCAATTGGTTGCTGGAAGGCAGGTTTTGTTTGAGGAGCATTTCAATAACTTTTCATCATCTATGAGTTTGTATGTGTTTGCAGGTTTGTACGTGAAAGCAGCTCAAAATGAACGGATCAGCATAACCAGTATGTTTCTGATTATCCCTTTTGGTGAAATGTTTGTAATACAGCTATAATTTCAGCGGAGTGCTTGAGTAGTCCTCTGTCACAGGAGGTTAAGTGACAGTATAAGGTAGGTGAGCACCTGAGGTGTGCACAGTACTAGAATTCATCACCTGTGAATTTGTACATGTGTGCACATGTGTATGGTTCTTCAGCATTAAGGAAAACTGTCGTTCCACCTTCTTGTCCTGGGACCTGAGCCTACTTGCTCTTGCTTTTATGCCTCCCCCCGTTCCCACTATTTTTTTACAACTTGACTAGTCATTTGGTTTCACCTGTGTTCAAGCTCCTATGCAGCATTTGGCAGTAGCCTTAGCTATAGTTAGAGACCTGTTTGATCTAATTTCCATTCTGTGGCCTTAAACATGACAAGTTGCTGTTTGTTACAGCAATGTTCACCCCACAGTACAATGAAACATGATGAACATAAGGGACAGACTTCAGCTGTATGATTGTGTTGCATGAGCTCCTATTTTTATTTCAAAATTGCACCTAAAATTGTTTTAGTTGATGTATCTGTTTAGCAAATGTATTTGCAAATATGTTAAGACTTAAACTTTCATTTATGAGAGAAATTATTCTTCTGACAAAGATACAATAACAGGTCAGTACCATGAACTCACAGAATATTCTGAGTTGGAAGGGACCCACAAGGATCATTGAGTCCAACCTTTAAGTGGCATGTGCAGGGACTGTATGGACAACCTTGGTGTTATTAGCACTGTGTTGACAACTGAGCTAAACTCCTTATTTTGACTTACACAGGCAACAAACCCCCACATTTTATACCTGGGCAGTGTGTCTAAAGAAATATGTGTAATTTTGCTAATGTTTTTTTACTTCTCTTCTCCTAGACCTATAGTTATTGTGACAGGAGACACTCTTACAGTTGGTTTGGCATTCTGTATGCTGTTGCCTGCTTTTTCCTGCATCTCAGTGAAGATGTTCTCTGGAGCTGCCTTCTCAGACACCAGTTTTTTGTTGTAGAGACTGCCTTGAATTTGGACCACCTAGTCAAAAGATACAGTAGAGAGGGAGAAAATTGCGATCATACAAGCTTTTTCTTTAAGAGAAAGAAACCCAGCCATAATAATTCTTAGTGATAATGGTGTTCAAGACATTTGGTCTGGCACTTGAAATGCATTTTTAGGTGCCACTTTAAAGGAAGGGAGCAGTCAGAGGTGAAATGCCTCTATCCCTCTGGATCAGGAGGAAATTGTTTGTAACAGGGTAGTGTTTTCTGCTTATGTACCTAGTCTAGCACAGCCAATTTTTTGCTAGCAAGCTTTGGGAAATTTGTTAGGGTTTCCAGATGCTTCCTTTTTCAAAATCACTCCTTCCTAGTTTCTGTTGTTGATTGCGTTCTGTTGGTCTGTATTTGCGGTTTGCTTTTGTTTCTCTTTACCTTCTGTACTACAGGTTTGGGATTTTTTCCCCTCTTCTCTTCTCCTCTCCTGTCCAGTTTTGGTTTTTCTGTTTGTTTTCTTACTTCCTTTTCTGCGGTTTACCTAACTCTTGCCACTTCTCTTTTCTCCGCTCAGCATACCTTGCTAGGATGATTTCCTATTGGCTTGGCTAAACCACAGGTCACTGCAGCCCTGGTTGCTCCTTATGACAGTCCAATAAAACAAAAAGAACTTAGGCCAGGGAGTGCTGTTTCAGAGTGCCCAGAGATGCCATTTCTGTCAATACCTTCTGCTAGTGGTGGCTTCCACAAAAAATGTGAGAAAAATGTAATAGCTACAGTCTACACATGCACAATAGCACTGAGCTTTGCTCAGTCACTTGTGTTTCTTTTCAGGAACGTTTCGTTCACAAGACTAGAATTTTCCTTGTGTTAAAAGCCCGTCTTTCAGTTTGGGAAGACACCCAGAGTAGTTTCCTGATGATTGTTCTGTAGCCCATTATCCAGGCTTTATCAAAACTGGCAGCTGTTACAGACTCTTTAAAGAACCGTGAGGCTTTGATAAGGTACTATTCAGCATGGCAAACAGCTGTGTGAGTATGTGAAAAGAGCTAAATGAGGGAGGCAATGAAAAATATTTATGCTAATGAGGTTTTCTGCACCAATTAAGTGCTCGGGAAGAAGTTGATGTGATATTTGTGACTTGTCACAAATATGCAGCCTGAAATCACTTTTTCAAAAGCCTCTACATTTCCATCTGATTAAGTATCTGCTGTACAATCTTTCCCCATTTTTGTATAAGTGGATTTCAGTCTTCTGTACATGACCATTCAAAAAATATTGTGAAGGCTTTCTCCTCAAGTTGTCTTCTGAAGGCAGAGGAGGAGCAGGAAGGCTCCTTTATCACTGACTGAAAAATTACCAATACGTATTACTGTAACCTCTATGCTTAACTAGGACTATTGTATTTACATCTTTCAAATGCTTGCAAGTCTTCGTAGGAGAAGATGTGCCAATATTAGGTGAAATACTACGTCTGGGAGGTTTTTCCAGTTTCCAGCTGAAGGCCTTAGTCTGAAACCATTCTCTTAGATTTGACCAATCATCATAACGCTTTTTTTCAAAACCTTTCAAATCCCACTTTACAAGCTACATCTCCTCTGTTTCTTTCTGCCAGGAGAAACAAAGTAACTTCTGTAGCTTCAAGAAGACAGTGTTGCAGAAGAGTGTGTAAAAGCGATTATTCTTGCTCTGTTTTTTCCCTCCTTTTCCCTTTTTGTTAGCTGCCTGGAGTGAACTAGGTAGTGATAGCCAACTGCAGTAGGTGAGCAAGGACTTGTAATCTCCCTCACCCTTGAGGAGTTTGGTGCTAGCAAACCAGGAAAAGAATGGCAAAGTAGTAATAGAAAATTCTGCTGTGTTTGTTTACTTGTGGATTAACCAAGCTTGCATGTCCTCAGAAAGCTGAAGTACTGATTGTACTATTGGGAATGTAAGAGTTTTTCTATTCCTGGATGTGTCTGAAGGGCCTTGTCATGTTTTCAGGATGATATAAAGGATTTTAAGTGCTTATCTGCGGTGCTTTGCTAAAAAGAATAATTTTGGTAATCAGGCCCTGTGCAGTTAATTGCAATACATTCTTTTTGTAAACTACCAGGCAGTTCTGAAAGGAGTATACATCTGAGCAAATTGTGATTCATCTGATAGTTTGAATTTTTTTTCCAGTCAGCTAGGTTGACAGAGCTAGAGTTTCTTGAAAAAATCAACCCTTTCTGTTATTAATTGCATCATTCTACGGATCTAAAGTAGAGAAACCTTCCCTGAGATGGTAGTGCCACAGACGTGATTTGTCATACATAGCAATGGAGCATTTGGAAGCATCTCAGTTGATGCTACAGTTAGATACATTCTTTCTCAAGCTTAGCCTCCCTTTGTGCTAATATGTTATATGGACTTAAATTCTGTAATGAGATTGCCATGCAATCAAACAGGAGAAGGCAGAGATGGCTTCTGTTCCAAGTTCTGTAACAACATGCTTTTTGTTGCTGTCTGGAGTTGACAGTTAGTTCCACGTTCTTCAGAGATCTCCTGTTCAGTACCGTGGGGACTTGAAGTAACTAAAAACCCTTACATTAAACTGAGAACTTGAAGGAAAAGATTGTATTATAACTAGTAATACTCACTGTATTGTTACAGAAGCTGAATCCTGTAAGGAAAACATGGATATTATTTTAACATAATACCATAGTTAACTTTCCTCATGTTCTTCACTATGTGATGGAATGCTGTGTTGTGTCCCCACCTTCCCCAATAATAAAGTTTTCAAATTTGAAGTAAAGATTTCGTGTCCATAAAGTGGAGGTTTTATGCAGGCAAGAAAACTTTGCTTGCAAAATTCAGGTTGAGTTGTGCTGCAGATACGTCCTAATGCGTGTATAGAGTTTTCTGTCAGTGCCACATAGAACTACTGTCACAGATTTACTCATGTGTTTTGCTTATGAATTTCAAACATGGGGGTTTTTGGGTTAATACTGTTTTGTTCTCTGTTGCAGTGTGCAAGGACCCACCCTACAAAGTTGAAGAATCTGGATATGCTGGTTTCATTTTACCAATTGAGGTTTACTTCAAAAACAAGGTATGGAATCTCATGTTTTTCATAAGAAAAAAAAGTCCTGTGGAAGGAGGGTTTTTTTAGGTTTTGAAGTTTAGTTTGTAACCTTGGTTAAGAATTAGATTTAAAGGTATCTTTATCAATGCTGTTCCTCAACTAAAGATTACTATAACATTTAGAAATGTGTAATTGTATTTCACAGAATCACAGAATGGGTCAGGTTGGAAGGGACCAGAGGGGAACATCTGGTCCAACCTCCTTGCTCAGGCAGGGTCATCCCAGAGCACATGGCCCAGGATTGTATCCAGACAGTTCTTGAATATCCCCAATGAGGGAGACTCTACAATGTCTCTGGACAATCTGTTCCAGTGCTTGGTCACTGCACAGTAAAGAAGTTCTTCCTCATGTTCAGGTGGAGTTTCCTGTGCATCAGTTTGTGCCCATTGACTCTTGTGCTATTGCTCAGCACCACCGAGCAAAGCCTGGCTCCATCCACTGACACCCCCATTCATACTTGTAAATAGTAAGGTCCCTCACAGTCTTCTCTTCTCCAGGCTGAACAGGCCCAATTCTCTCAGCCTTTCCTCCTGAAAGAGATCCCTTCATCATTTTTGTCATTCTCTGCTGGGCCTGCTCCAGCAGCTCCATGTCTCTCTGGTCCTGAGGAGCCCAGAACTGGGCACAGCACTCCAGATGTGCCTCACCAGGGCTGAGTACAGGGACAGGATCACCTCCCTTGATGTCCTGGCCATGCTCTTCCTAATGCACCCCAGGGCACCACTGGACTTCTTGGCCACCAGGACACACTGCTGGCTCATGGACAGCTTGTTGTCCACCAGAACCCTCAGGTCCTTCTCCTCAGAGCTGCTTTCAGCAGATCAGACCCCAGCCTGTGCTGCTGCCTGGGGTTATTCCTGCCCAGTGCAGGACACTGCATTTATTACCTTTACTGAATTTCAGAAAGTTCTTCTCTGCCCATCTCTCCACCCTGTCGAGGCCCTTCTGAAGGGCTGCACGGCCCTCTGGGGTATTGGCCCCTGCTCCCAGCTCTGTGTCATCAATGAACTTGCTGAGGAGGCATCTGCCCCTTCGTCCAAGTCACTGATGGAGAAATTAAACAATATTGCACCCAATATTGACTCTTGGGGGACAGTATTTAGTAGATAACTCTGTGCAATTAAAATTGCCTTATTAAAAAAGAGAAGTGTAATATAATTATTCAGAAGAATTACTACCCCTGCTAAAAAGTGGACTGACTTTAAACAATGCTTAAAGAAGTTTAAGAGCCACTTAAACTTGAGGTAAGGATAGCAGTCTTTATTATGTTGATTACATAATTAACTCATTGTTCTATTTTAGTATTACAAATCTTTGGAATTTGTTCAGGTTTTGATCTTTCAAAACAGTCTTTTTTTTAATCTTGCATCCTTTGTCTGTTAAAAAACATTCTTTTAGACTGCGAGTACTCATTTTATTCAACATTATGAGGCTCAAACCAAAGCCGGTGCCATTCTGCGAAACTTACGTTATTGTGATACCTCACATTCTAAGTAATTGGCTGCACTTACTGTGAGTCTCTCAAATAGCAAATACAGAGGTTTTCTTTAATTGTACATAATGGGGTCTGCATTATTAATAACTAGTTCAGACAACAAGAACTGGATTTGTGTGACATTGAAGAGCAAAATCTTGCCAAGTTTAATGTACGCTACCTTAATATTTAGGTTCCCTTTATATGTCATATGCCTTGGTTATAATACCTAACATGATTCAAAGATACCTGTGTGTTTATTTTATATTACCAAGATGTAATTTGAAATTATTATTTTAATCAAGTCAATTATTTTAATTACATCTTTAGTGTGTTGAATGCTTGGTGAAAGACTGAAACAGAAAGAAAATAGAAATGCATAGTAAAAGACTTTTTCTGGAGCCCTGATCACTTAAAATTTCTTTTGGGGTTAGCTATGTGTGCCTTCAAGTATGTATTCCAGTATTCTTTTATCTTTCACAGAAAGCCCTGTTAAGGTGTGAGGTGTGGATAATTCTGCTCAGGCACTTTGGAAGTTGTAGGTTTTGAACAGGTAATTCTGACATGTTCCCTGTATCAATCTGAAGAGCAGATCTTGATTTACCCTGTTTGCTGTTGGAAATGAAACAGAACTGCCTCAGTGAGTTGATTGGATTTTTTATATGCTTTTTAGCCCTGTTTCTGTTAGGGAAGCCGTTTTGATTCATTCAGGAAATCTAATGAAAAGCAGCCCAGTCTCTTCAACTCATCTATTAGATGCTCATCCCGCAGACAGAGCAGAAGACAGTGAGTCAATCATTTAGCATCTCTACAAAAAGATTCCTACCCAACATTTTTCTTTTTGTTTTCCACTCAGACTTGTGGCTTCTTTTTTTGACTGTGGAGACTGCAAATGTCAGGTGTTCCCCAGCAGAAGTTGTGGCTTAGACTGAGATCAAGAGGGCAGCAGTGATTACAACTCTCATTATCCTCAAGCAACATGTGGAATTAGGAAGTTTGCAAACATCCCTCACCCCTTTTTGGTGCCATGGAATACAACAAGCAGCAGTTGGACTGTGAGTCAGTCCCTCACACAGCTGCAGCAGCATGCCCTTCCCTGGGGTGGGTGCATTACAAAGGAAGAGTGGCACAAAAATTGAGCTGGCAAATAACTACTTTTTTCTGGCTCAGCTACTCTTTCCCCCTCGAGGCAGTTCACAGGTATTCCAATACAGAAAAAGAGGAGATAGAAGGAGGAAGAGGAGACATACCATCATCATTCATTGAAGTAGACAGCTGTTCAATTTCTGATTCAGAAAATACCCTTGTGGATAGAGAAAGGAGGGGTACAGGAAACCACCTGGACCACAGAGGATTAAAGGGTTCCCGTTCCCAGGACTAAACAGAAATTGGTAGAAAATTTAATAGGTATTTCACCATGACAGAAAAATATTCCAAGCTTTAAAGAGTTACAGAAATTACAATCAACCCCTGCTCCCAAATTCAGCAACAGCAGGCTATAGTTCGTCATTGAGATGAAGTCCTTAAAAATGCTTTTAGATTAAAGACTGCTGCTCTGGAAAATGCAGTCCATATAGAATATGTGCTGGAGTTTATGAGCCTTTCTGTCTTCCCTGTTTTGAAAAAATGGCAGTGCAGTGGTACTAGCGGTCTTTTGTGTAGTAAGTCTGCTTTTTAATCACCGGTTATGTTCATCTGACTTTCCACAAAATTGTTTGAAGACTACCATCTATGAATTATTGCAGATTGGCTTTTATGGCAAAGCTGCTGGTACCAGCTCGTTGCCTATAGCAACACTGCAGTTTTTCTAAGCAGACCAGGGAATAAATTACTTCCATTTTTTTTCTGCATGAAATCATGTTAATATTTCTAACAACAAGAAATATCATCCATGGTTGCCTTTGAAAATTATATGTAATTTCTATGAACTATGACAGAACTATGAAAATAGTCCATTTAGGGAAACTGCTTTCTTTTGTCTTCAGAAACAGACAACTGAAAGCCTTTTAGTTCAGGTCCCCTTTTGTTGTTTCTGCTCCAAGTCTAGAGATGAGACAGATTAGGATGTTCCTTTGCTGTGTTTGAAGCCTCTGATTTAACTTTTAGAATAACTGGGATTTCTATGCTTTCTGTTCTTCCCATGCTTGGAATCCTGAATCAAAATTCAACATGGTTAATGTGAATTTTTTAAGCATCTGTCACTGAACAGAGCATGTATTTTGATTACATGCAGTGTTGGATATGTGCTAAAGTTTTGCTGTATCTCTTCCTACTCTTCTCTCACGGTTCCCTTTTTTCTGAAACTTTTTTTCAAGTTTACTTTTTATTTTTGTTGTTTTCTGAGGCTTGATTTTGTGACTTCCATTGCACATCAGGACCTTTGGAGGAAGGGCTGCTTAATAGCATCTTAAAAAACCACTTAATGCGCATACAGCTTCTAGAAGGGCTGTGTAAATGTGTTACACAAAATGTACTTTGTAATACCAGATAGAAGATACTGAAGTCTGTTTGATGCCACCAGTGTCCTTTTTCAGCTGAGGCTTTCTCAGGGCACTAGGGCACTGGTGGTTTATCTCCCAAGATAAATTTGCCTTTTCTGTTTTTTCTCTTTCCGTATTGGTGCAGGGAACATTCAATTTCATTTTTTCACTGCAGTGGCAGAGAATTTTAATTGCTTGAAAGTTCTGGTGGAACACTTGAAATCTGTATGACCACACTTGTTCAAGACAATGAAGTTTCTTTAAGAAATGAGCAGACTCCATAAGTAGGAGATCAAATATAGTTGGCTGCAGCAGATTCATACTTCTCCCTTTCTATAACTTGTGAAGAAAACAATAGTTTGGCTTCAGTAGAGAAATTTGCATTCAAAACTTAATACACTGTCTCCAGTACTCTCTAGGGCTCAGAAATGTGATTGTGTTTTTGACTGAGTTACCTTGTGTCAGCTGAATTATGATATTTGCCTATACACCCATCTGTAGCCTGGGCCAAATGTGGCTTAACAGTGTCGATTAAGCCTTGTCAGGATTTAATGGAATTCATGCATTTTTCCTTGCATTATCATGGGCTGATAGGAGCTTCTCTGATTCTCTAAATTACTGTAGCTCAACTGATGCTTGGTAAATTTCATATGTGTCTGGGAACACAGAGGATGGTTAAAAATGATGTAATTTTAATTTTAATTGACAGTGTTTATGTAGCCTGTGTTTTCAACTTAGTTTTGGTGCTAGATGTTTCTATCTGGTTATTTTCAACCCTCAGGAAGAACCTAAGAAAGTTCGATTTGACTATGACTTATTCCTGCACCTTGAAGGCCACCCACCTGTAAATCACCTCCGCTGTGAAAAGCTCACATTCAACAACCCAACAGAGGAATTCAGAAGAAAGCTGCTAAAGGCAGGAGGGGTGAGTCTTGCACCCATGTTAAAGGCCATCACAATAAAGATGTTGCTGCTTGTTGCTGGTGCATGGTTACTACATGAGAAAGATTGACCTAACTGTGAAACTAAGTAAAATGTTTTTTGTGATTAACTTCATACAGGAGCTTGGTACATGTCTTTAAGTGGAATGGGTGAAACAATTATCATGTGCCTTCCTTAAATACATGATACTGTGATGGAAGTAATAAGAAAATAAAGTGTCTTTCATTGAAAGAGAAATGGTTCTATACTAAGCAGAATAAATTCAGTAGTTTTAAGTTAGAACAAGTCAAAACTCTGATTATAAACAAACCTGCTTAAGTTTATGTAATATGTTACACAGTCTGAATCAGAAAAAGGTACCAACTTCTTTATGTGTTGCCAGAATTAAGTGATGTGAAAAAGCCAAAGGGAAGTTTGATCATTTGGAAGGATGAGAGGGCCCAAAAGGCCAAACCTTTAGGTTTACGCTTTGTCTGTTAGTGGAAACTGTTCTGCTGTGTTTCACACAATGACAGCATAATTCATTCTATTGGGGACTGTCAGATGCTCAGCCATGGGGGCTGCTCAGAACTTCATCCCTCCTTGTCGGGGTGTGAAACTCTGTGTGGTTTCGGCTCTGCTGCTGGGCTGTCTTTGTGGGTCTGAGTCTCTCCTTTGTCAGGTTATGCTGCTGCCTCTTGCCTTCCTTCCACACACCACTGTGAAGAGCCTATCTTCTGCATTCCCTCCGATCAGTGCCATGCTGATGGGAGGGAATGGAGGAGCTGCTGGATGCCACTGAAGCCATCCCTCCTTTGACCTGAGCCATCACTAGTCCTGTAGCCACTTCTCACTGCACGAAGTCTCCAGCCCCACAGTCTCAGTAACCTCCTCTTACCTCCCACCATTTTGTTGTTGGTGTTTGTGTTAGAGATCCAAACTGTAGGCAGTATGTAGCTAGAGTCTGACAAAAAGTAAGCAGAGGGTACAGTTACGACCCTCCCGTGGCTCCCAGGGCTGTGACCCCCTCACAAGAATTGGGGCACTGATAGCCATTGTTGCTGCCTGTGTCCTGGTTCAGCTCACAGCCCTCCCATGCCCCGGGCATGCTCCAGAGCTGTTTTCCAGCCCTAGCCTCATGGCTACAGGGCTCTGCCTTGCTGGGGCAGTACTTGGCATTTGGCATTTGTCCTCATTGTATTTCATGAGGCTGCTGTTAATCCATTCTTCCACATGTCTGGGCCCCTCATGCAAACACTGCTTGAAGTGTCAGGTGCTTCACTTCCCAATTGATTGTTATCTGCAGACCTCATGAGTGTGTTTTGCCTCCTTTACCAAGTCACTGATAGAGATGTTAAGAAAGCTTTCATGCTCTGAAATAGTAAGTGTTAGTGCCAGTGCCTATCTTTATTTGAAACAGTTATATTAAAAGCGGGTAACCCTTTTTAGTACCTTTAGACAATAGTAGGTTCTGGGCTGAAGATAAGAGGGAGCTAGTGTGACAATCTTCAGTCTGCTGAAGAGAATCTTTGAAAACAAAGCGAAACCAAGTAGCATGGAAAGTCTGAAAGACCCTGTTGCCCTCCTGAAGAACTGTTACAACTATAGTTATATTGAAATAGAAGCATGAGCAGTGTTTTGTGTGTGCATTTATTAGGCGCGAGGGTATCTATGTCTGGACAATGTATTGGCTTTTTAGTGTGTTTGCAAATAAAACATCAGGATTGTATTCTGGAAAACTTTGTGAGCCACTGTTTTAATATTTGTTAACAACAGACTGGATAAGATTATTTAGATTTATTACACTTGTGGTTAAAACTTATTAATGCCAGCAGGGACTTTGGGGTTGGGGAGAAATGGTTAAAAAGGTAAAAATAGGAAGCTTCCTTTTTATTGCTAGTTTTCTGTGCCTTTTAATTTTAGTTTTCTTGAGTTAACAAAAGCAAAAATGTTGCCTAAGTGTGAACAATAAAATATGGCATGTTTTGATAGAATTATTTCCCTGAATATATCAGTGTTGTCATTTTTAAAATGCATTGCATCATTGCCTTTTGTCTTCTGGATGCTTCAGATTGCATGGCTTTTTCTGTTTCTCCATTTCCTCAATTTCTTTCCAAGAAATTAATACGTTCTCATGAAATTATCAGTGGATTTTGCATCCCTCTTGTGACCTGGGAGTTTATCTGATCAGCTTGGCAGAAATAATGTAATAGCTTTCTGTCTGTCTTGTCCCTAAAAGTTTCTGTGAAGGGCTTACATCTCCTGGTGTTGAAAAGCTTGTTACACTTTACAAAATGCTGGAAACGGGCTTTTCTTTGACTCCTGAAAAGCTGACTTTCCCTTCCAAGTGTGTGAATTCAGTCTGTTGTCTGTTCTACACAGAGCATTAACTTACTTGTAACTTCTTTGCTTTAGGCTGAGAAAAGCACTTACAGGATAATAAAGTATGAGATGGGGTTTGCACTTACAAATAAGTCAAAACAATTAATACTTCTAGCTTATGGCTGTCTTCAAGAAAAAATAACTCTAACTGTAACTGAGTTTTGATAGGCAAGGAGTCTGGCAAAATGGAGCTCATGTCCTTCAAAATGAATGAGATACCGTATTGATGTAAAACACTGAGTGGTAGCATTGAGTAAAGTCCTTTAACATGGTGGATTTTTCCTTACAAGCTTTTAAATAATGGTCTAAATTGCTTGATTTCTGTGCACCTCAAAACCCAGATCTGATTAGTTTTTCTCCAGTTATCTCATGAGCTGACTGCTGTGAACTACAAAACATAATTATTTCTCATTTGCATAAGCACATGCCTATTACAAATAGTATGTCCTTCTGGAGGGAAAAGTGCAGGCTCACCTGATACCTGCATGTTGCTATATTCAGTATAGGCTTGCCTCTGTGTCTGTCTTTTGCAGCAGATTCCTTGAATTATCTCTTGGATACATTCAACGCTTCTTTTCCCTCACACATATATCTTGTGGCATCCCAAATGTGAACTAGACAAAGTTATTTGCTGCAGCCACTGTTCTTCTGTCTTTCAGGCTAAGAAAGTTTTGTTATCCTTCTCCATCCTTCATGTCCAGTAAGGGATACTGGCTATCCTATAGCTCACTGAGAGAGTAAAAGTGAGATTGAGGTATCACAAGTAATTAAAAAGTCAGAACTCGGCTGCAGTACAGCTTTGCAGTGCCACTGTGGCCACTTTAGTTAGGGCTAACATGACATTTAGGGTGGTACCAATCATGTAGATTAGCTCTGTGGAATATTTGTATCTTAGCGTTTTATTTGGTATCACCAGAACTGAAGTGTAAATGTACAGTCAGTCCTCATTATTAGGAGGTCACCAACTTGCTGATTTCTTTTCCAAGAGACAGTTAAATTTTCAGCCCTTAGAAGAAGGATTTGATTTGGCTTCAGAGATTCTCTAATTGGGAAGATAAATAAAAACCTTTGCTTCAATCTTAGGCTATATCCAATTGGCAAAGTTTTCCACCTTCAGAAACACATTTTCTACACTGAACTTCCCGCAGCCCCTTGAAAAGCTTTAGTTATGCTCAAATCCATCTCTACCATTCACCTATTTTCAGTTGGCCTATTCTTGTAGTTAAAAAAAGAGATGTTTACAGAAGAAATAAAACATTTTCAGGAGTACACTGGACAAATTCAAACCATTCATTGTTTATGTTCTATATCTTTGTATATATATATTCTGAGTGACATTCATTTTACAAAGTTTTGCTGTGGAAATGATGCCCCTGAGAATTTTTTGCACCATTTACTCGGCGTAGTACCTCATCATCTGTAGCTACCAGGTATACACGTATACTCATGTGAATTAGCAACCTGTTGGTTGAAATCCCAAAGGATACCCTGGATACAGATGACGACTTTTAGTTAATCTGTGTCTTACCGAGCAAGTCATCAAGCTACTGGTAGTGACAGAACTGTATACATGCAGTCTCCTACACAGCTCATCCTCTAGGCACAGCACGAAATTATGCTTGAGTAGGTACAGTATGACTGAAGTTTTGATCATGTAAACACCACTAAGCATTGACCCTTATGGGGTCATTCCTTCCTAGATTTTTCAGTTACCTTTTGTGGTCAGTTCCAGCCTTAAAACATGAGAGGCCCTCGGGAAAAAGAGGTAGCCCTGTGATTGCTGAGTATGGATTTCAGAAGAGAGATGACACTGGGAAATTATAGGCATTAAGAAAAACCTTCAGATTTGAAGTAGTAGATTTTGAGTGTTGAATCCCACGGAAAACACAAATAGGGTCTGATTCCATTTATGTATTTTTTATTGTCGATAGCACCAGTTCTATTGTTTTTTTGGCTTGCATGCTTTTCAATTGCAAGAAAAAATTGAAAATTACACCTACTCTGTGTAATGAGCTAGTAGAAACAAATTAATTTTGAAGATGCTGAATGACGGCTGCCTAATATTTAGAATTAAATTTTGCCACTGGAAGGAAAGATTTACTCAGGCATCATTTGTTTGAATATGATGTTACAAATAACTTAATTTCAATTCTTGCAGGAAAAACTAGTGAAAATATGTTCAGTCTACGTTAAGAAAGCAGTTTGATGCTCTCATAGCTGCAAATACATAAATAAAAATGTTTGTGTTGTTTTGAAAATTTAATTGGAAGTTAAACATCTCTGCCTTTTTGGCAGGAGGCTCAAAATTAGTTGTTTAATCCAGGAGTATATAGACAAAATTTAATAGCTGAATTTTCTTTCCTAAAAGGAAAAGTCTTTTCTCTAAGTCTTAGAGAGCAGTTACCACTGTGGGCAAAAATAGTAACATTCACTGCTTTATTACAAATGCAAATGGCTGTTAATGGTTTGAGGTTTCATGCTTAGAGGATGCAAGAAATAGGTCACTTTTGGAGTAGTAATGATTCTATTTAGCGACGGATGAGTCCTTTATTATTACTTTCTGTAAAATTTGTTAGGAAATACAAGAGCACTGCTTCTGTAACAAGACAGCTCTTTCCTTAAAGACAGTTAATCTGTTAATGAGTCAGAGAGACAAAGAATTATTCTGAGAGGGGTTCAATTTTTCACAGAAAATTATCAAGGTAAAAACGTAGGTTTTGCCAAATCCCACTGCATTCTGTTGTTTCAGAGTTCTTTCATATCTTTGTGGTTTTATTGTTTAACAGTTTGAGAAATCTCTTTTCAGTCAGTTGAGATGTCTGCATAGTGCCAGTTCTAAAACCTATGTTCATAATCCATGTAATGAAGATGAAATCATGGGGATTTCCCTCTTTTCTCCATCCTCCCTCTTTCCTGGCAAATTCCTCTGTGTCAGTTGGAATAGTTGGCTTCTACCCAGAGCCAGCCTTAGCTATAATGCTGCTCTAGGGAAGGGATTATCTTTAATCTTGTGCTTTTCATATTTAAGTAATTGAATTTTCTTAAACTAAATATTACTTTACTTTCAAGCAAATAACTTAAAAATTTTTATATTGGTTTAAATATAAATAATAGTTGTTCAGGATGACTGTATTTTTTAGGTAATGATTTATATTTTGGAACTTCAGCCTTAATGGGACTTGTATTAGTGCTAGGTTTTTCTTAGCAGTGTGTTACCCACTGGAATTTCGAAATCTAGGTCCACATACCCACGTTCAGTAGCTCGTACTGGGGTCTATACTGATTTTTCATCATCGTGACTTAAGCTATTAGTGTTCCTGTGGTCATTTAAAATCATTACTACTTTCCCCCATACTTCAGATGTACTCTTTAATGTTGAAAGAAGTGATATGTAGGAGGAACCTGTTCACCCTGTAAAATGACACAGGGTGAAGCAGCCCCAAGCCACACAAAGAGGTCCAGTTGTCTGCTTCTGATGTATGATGAGTATGATTCACGATGAGTTCTGCTGAAATGTTGTAGTAATGGTTCGTTTTTCCCAGAATTCTAGTAGGTAGCTTGTAGCTTTTACTGAAAGTGCTGTGGGAATTCTTCTGCAGCACACTGTAGTAAGGCTCACTGCCTGTTGTGAATATGCTGTGTGAGGGTGTTCTTTGATGAGCAGCTCAGTAAATGAAATTGCAACAGGTAGCTTGGTGTGGATCTGATTATTGCAACTTTATTGATGGCTTCCTTTCATTCAGTAAAATGAAAAACTAGGAGACAGACAACAGATTTTTGATAGCGGCTTATTCACCTGCAGAAGCTATAATGTACATTAGTAAGGCAGTTGTGTTGGTCTGGACCTGTGACAGCTCACACAGTTCCTGACTGTGTGAATATGTGTGTGGGGTGGTAGATCTGTGACTCCTATGCGTCAGGTTTGGCATGATCACAGAGTAGTTTGGGTTGGAAGGAACCTTTACAGGTTATCTAGTCCAGCTCCCCTGCCGTGGCAGGGACATCTCCAACTAGATCATGCTGCTCAGAGTCCCATCCACCTGACCTTCGGTGTTCCCAGGGGTGGGACATCCACCAACTCTCGGAGTAATGTGTTCCAGTGATTCACCACCCTCCATGTAGAAGATTTCATTGTTCTAGCTAGTCTAAATTTACCCTTTTTAAGTTTAAAATGATGATCCCTTGTCCTATTGCAACAGTCCCCACTAAGAAGTCATCCTCCAGTTCTCATGTAGCCCTCCATTAGGTACAAAAGGCTGCTGTAAACTCTCCCCAGAGCTTCTCTTCTCTGGGCTGAAAAGTCCCAACTCTTTCAACATGTCCTCACAGGAAAGGTGCTCCATTCCTCTAATCATATTGGTGTCCCTCCTCTGGACTTGCTGCAACAGGTCCATGTCTCCCTGTGCTGGGGACCCCAGAGCTGGAGGCAAGAGTACAGGGGAGGTCTCACCAGAGCAGAGGGGCAGAATCCCCTCACTCGTGCTGCTGCCCACGCTGCTTTGGATGCAGCCCAGGATGCAATTGGCTTTCCAGGCTGCAAGTGCTCATGGCTGGCTCATGTCCAGCCTTTCAGCCATCAGCACCCCCAAGTCCTTCTCAGCAGGGCTGTTCATCCCACAGCCTAGATTGGTACTAGAGGTTGCCCTGGCCCAGGTGCAGCACCTCACTGTTGAGTGTATTTATAGAAATGGGCAGTGAAGGAAGACCCGCTTTCATGGAACATTTTAAGATTGTTCCTCATTCTTCATGTTATAAGGACATGAAAAACAAGATTTTGTTTTGAAAGTGAGTTGTTTTTGTTGGGTGCATGGGTACTCCAAGTTATCAAGCATGTATTGGTAGATAAATGTTGTCTTCAGAGTGTCAATTTTTTTTTTAAGGAGACTTCAGAATCAATTGTTAGTAGGTTTAGTACAAGCCCTTGCAATTCACAAGGTTGTTACAGTTTCATAATTTTCCCCAAATTGCTGGAAAAGGAATAGTGGTAGAGGGTTTCTTATTATATTATGGTAATTGGTAGTGCACGGTTGTTCCCTGATCCATTCCTTTGTTCAGAAGTGATGGAACTACATAAGTTAAATACATGGCACTCAGTTGTCTTGAGGAAAGTGAAAAACCTCTATTAATTACATTTTGATTTGGTTTTAATTACTTTGTACTGGGGTAAAGTAGTCACCATGTTGGTTGAGTTCAAAATGTCTCTCTGGCTTGAGGTACTAATGTATTTTTGGTCCCTAGGCCTGTTTGATGTACTAATGCCTTTCTGGTCCTTAGGCCTGTTTGCCTATCCTCAAATTGCTCCGACTTTGTCCCTGATACGTAAATTTTACAGAGCAGGGGCACGAATCCGGATTTCTATTCTGCTGTGCTCGGTGATAATGATTTATAAGAAGTTAACAGAGGTATTGGCAGTTGTTCAAAATGTGTGTGATTGCTGGTTTCTCCGTCCTAACCCCAGTCCTAGTTTCAGCAGCTTGTTTTGGGAGTTTATTAGTAATTGCACCTGGTTTGTTAGAGGAGGAGACCAGGTTTCCCAGCCTTTCATCTCCTTCCCCTTTAAATTTGATACATTATCTTTTGAGAATGTTCAGTTTCCCCTGGATGTTAAAGAGACCACCTTCCTGGTACTTTATCTGGTAAGCTTCCTCTGCATGGTTTGCAGCTTGTCTGGAATAAGAGCTCAGGTTTCCAGGGTGACTGATGAGACACCTCACCCCAATGTGGAAAATCCTGAGTGGTGTGGGGAATGGGAGGAGATGGGCCAAACCCTGGAGGAATTCTCTGACCCAATAGCTTGGAATTTCCCGCCTGAACAAATTCAGAACCCAGCTGAGGCAGGAAAATATCTGAAAGAACTGCAATGACAATTCTAATGAGAAAAAGCTCATTGCAATATGCTGGGCCCTGGCATATGCTTATCGCACACTGCTAGATGCTGTAGGGCAGCAGATAAAGGCAAAGGGGCAGGAAGATAAATCAGCAGACACCCCAGTCACACAGACTGCAGCCAAACCAGACAGCAAACCTAAGCCATTGTCAGCTGCTCCCATCATGAGGAAAAAACACACAACCGAAACTGATCGCCCAGTGAAAGATGATGATGATGATGGTGAAGGATCCTCAAAGACAGCAACTGACTCAGGCGCAGAAACCATTACTGAGTCCATGTCCATAAAGGACCTTCGGGGCCTAAGAAAGGACTACACCCAACGGTCCGATGAATCCGTAATAAGTTGGATGGTCCTTATTTGGGTTGCTGCAGGTGATGATGTAATTCTGGACGGTGCTGAAGTGAGGCATTTGGGACCCCTATCATGCGATCCAGCTATCGACCAAGTGATAATAAGGAATGCTGACTCTGTCAGTCTCTGGGGATGGGTCTTGAGAGGCGTGAATGAACGATACCTGTTCGCAGATGATTTCTATATGCAGCAAACACAGTGGAAGACCATAGAACAAGGGTCCAATGCTTGAGAGAAATAGCGGTGGTACAGATTGTCTACACGAATGACCCAGGACTTAGGAGCCCAGACAGGGTAATAGTTGACCCAGTGATGTGGCGAAAACACGTACGACTTGGGCCACAAGAATATGCTTCTGCTTTAGCAATGATTAAGAAGGATGACCAGAATGAGACCGTGCAGGATATGGCAACAAAGCTCTGAGCATATGCGGATGCCGTGCATGGCCAAACACATGCAAGAATCGCAGCTGTGGAAACACGTATGCAGAAATTAGAAGATCAGATGGAGAAAAATCACCAGGAACTCAAAAAGGAGATTAAAGAGGGCCTTCTCCAAATCTCAGCAGTACAGATCAGAGATTCTGTTACCAAACACAGACGTCTCCCAGAGAGAGAGAGAAGGTACATCCCATGAAATGAGCTGTGGTTCTTCCTGTGTGATAGTGGGGAAAACCTGAAGAGGTGAGATAGACAACTTGCTTCTGCTCTGGCAGCACGAGTGCGTGAGTTGAAGGAGCACAAGACTCAAAGAGGAAGTTCCACCAAAAAGGAAGTAGCTCCAGTTGCCCGTAGCCAAACTGCCAGGTATGATGGAAGAGAAGATGACATGTCTGATCCCCTTGAAGCAACCTCTAGAATGTATACCCAGGGAAAGAAGGATAACCAGGACTAGAGGGGTCCTGCCTCTAGCCAGGTAGAGGCCAGGGAAAACCGTGGTTTTTGGACTGTGGATTCGTTGGCCTGGTACATCAGAACCACAAAAATATGATGCCATGGTTGACACTGGTGCGCAGTGTACAATAATCCCATCGCAACATGTGGGGACAGAATCTGTTTCTATTGGTGGCATGACAGGTGCATCACAAGGTTTGACCCTGATGGAAGCTGAGGTGAGCCTGACTGGAAATGAGTGGAAGAAACATCTCATTGTGACTGGCCCAGAGGCCCCATGCATTTTGGGCATAGACTTCCTCCGAAGTGGGTATTTCAGAGACCCAAAGGGTCTCAGATGGGCTTTTGAATAGCTGCTGTGGAGACAGAGGGCATTAAGCAATTGAACACCTTGCCTGGACTATTAGAGAACCCATCTGCAATAGGACTTCGGAGGGAGGAAGAGCAACGGGTGCCGATTGCCACCTCGACAGTGCATCACTGGCAGTACCAGACAACTCGAGATGCTGTGATTCCCATCCACAAGATGATCCGTGAGCTGGAGAGCCAAGGGGTGGTCAGCAAACCCCACTCACCCTTCAGCAGTCCCATCTGGCCTATGCACAAGTCTGACGGAGAATGGAGATTGACTGTGGACTTTTGTGCCTTGAATGAAGTGACTACACCACTAAGCGCTGCTGCGCCGGACATGTTGGAGCTCCTGTACGAGCTAGAGTCCAAAGCAGTGAAGTGGTACGCCACCACTGATATTGCCAATGCATTTTTCTCCATTCCTCTGGCACCAGAGTGCAGGCCTCAGTTTGCCTTCACCTGGAGGGACGTGCAGTACGCCTGGAACTGACTGCCCCAGGGGTGGAAGCACAGCCCCACCATCTGCCATGGACTGATCCAGACTGCACTGGAAAAGGGTGAGGCTCCAGAACATCTGCAATACGTTGATGACATCATTGTGTGGGGGAACATCACAGCAGAAGTGTTTGAGAAAGGAGAGGAGATCATCCAGATTCTCCTGGAATCAAGAAGAGCAAAGTCTCTTCGCCATCAAGAAGAGCAAAGTCAAGGGACCTGCTCAAGGGATCCAGTTCCTGGGGGTAAAGTGGCAAGATGGACGGCGTCAGATTCCCACTGAGGTCATCAACAAGATCACAGCAATGTCTCCACCAAACAACAAGAAGGAAACACAAGCTTTCTTAGGTGCCATAGGCTTTTGGAGGATGCATATTCCTGAGTGCAGCCAGATTGTGAGTCCTCTCTACCTGGTTACCCGCAAGAAGAACCATTTCCACTGGGGCCCTGAACAACAGCAAGCCTTTGCCCAGATCAAGCAGGAAATCGCTCATGCAGTAGCCCTGGGCCCAGTCAGGACAGGACCAGAAGTGAAGAACATGCTCTACTCTGCAGCCAGGAGCAAGGGTCTGTCCTGGAGCCTTTGGCAGAAGGTGCCTGGTGAGACTCGGGGCCGACCACTGGGATTTTGGAGCCGAAGCTACAGAGGGTCTGAAGCTAGCTGCACTCCAACAGAGAAGAAAATCCTGGCCTATGAAGGAGTCCAAGCCGCCTCAGAGGTAATAGGCACTGAAGCACAACTCCACCTGGCACCCTGACTACCAGTGCTGGGGTGGATGTTCAAAGCAGAGATTCCCTCTACCCACCACGCCACCAACGCCACATGGAGCAAGTGGATTGTTCTCATCACACAGCACTCCTGTATCAGAAAACTGAATTGTCCTGGGATCTTGGAAATAATCCCAAATTGGCCTGAAGGTGAAAACTTTGGTCTCACTGATGGCAAGGAGCAAGAACCAGTGGCACGTGCTGAAGAAGCTCCCCCGTACACCCAACTGCAGCAGAAGAAACACGCTACGCTCTTTTCCCTGATTGTTCTTGTCGCATTGTAGGGATGAAACGAAAGTGGAAAGCAGCTGTATGGAGTCCCACACAACAGGTTGCAGAAGCTGCTGAAGGAGAAGGTGGATCAAGCCAACTTACTGACCTCAAAGCCGTTCAGCTGGCCCTGGACATTGCTGAAAGAGAGAAGTGGCCAAAGCTCTACCTCCACACTGATTCATGGATAGTAGCCAATGCTTTGTGGGGATGGCTGGAAAAATGGGAAAAGGCCAATTGGCAGCATACAGGAAAACCAATCTGGGCTGCTGAAGAGTGGAAAGACTGCTGCCTGGGTAGGAAAGCTACCCGTAAAAGTCTGCCATGTAGATGCCCATGTCCCTAAGAGTCAGGCTAATGAGGAACACCGAAACAATGAGCGGGTAGATCAGGCTGCAAAGATAGAGGTGTCCAAGACAGACTTAGATTGGAAACACACGGGAAAGTTGCTCCTTACTTGATGGGCCCATGATGCCTCAGGCCATCGGGGCGGAGATGCCACTTATAAGTAGGCGCAAGACCGAGGGGTGGATCTAACCATGGACAGTATCTCCCAGGTTATCCATGACTCTGAGACATGTGGTGTGATCAAGCAGGCCAAGCAAGTGAAACCCCTGTGGTATGATGGGCAGTGGTCCAAATACAAGTATGGGGAAGCCTGGCAGGTTGATTACATCACACTGCCTCAAACACGCCAAGGCAAGCGCTACGTGCTCACAGTGGTAGAAGCCACCACTGGATGTTTGGAGACCTACCCTGTGCCTCATGCTATGGCCCGTAACACCATCTTGGGTCTGGAAAAGCAAGTCCTTTGGAGGCATGGTACCCCCGAGAGAATTGAATCTGACAATGGGACTCATTTCAAGAATAGCCTTATCAACACCTGGGCTAGAGAACATGGCATTGGATGGGTGTACCATATTCCTTATCATGTACCAGCTGCAGGCAAAGTGGAACGGCGTGATGGATTGTTAAAAATCACCTTGAAGGCACTGGGTGGAG
>VZRV01010401.1:3810-21266 GCA_013398115.1 Falcunculus frontatus
ATTCCCACAGATCTCTCACTGCATTCCCACAGATCCCTCGCTGTATTCCCACAGATCCCTCTCTGTCTTCCCAGAGATCCCGCGCTGTATTCCCACAGATCCCTCCCTGCATTTCCACAGATCCCTCTCTGTATTCCCACAGATCCCTCGCTGTATTCCCACAGATCCCTCTCTGTCTTCCCAGAGATCCCTCGCTGTATTCCCACAGATCTCTCCCTGCATTTCCACAGATCCCTCTCTGTATTCCCACAGATCCCTCCCTGCATTCCCACAGATCCCTCTCTGTATTCCCACAGATCCCTCGCTCCATCAGCCTCTGGCGCCGCTCCCTGCCAGCACAGCTCCCCTAACACCCGGATTTTCCCATTAATCTGGGCCCTATCGCTGCTAAAGCCGCAATTATCCCGGGATTAGCGCTGGTTCTTAGGGACCCACCTGGGTCAGAGCCGGCAGGGCAGGGCCGTGCCAACGCTCCCATGGCTCCAGCTCCGGCCAGGACACAGCGGCCGGTGGCTGCTGTCACCTCGGGTGACCCCAGGGCCGCTTTGTCCCTCTCGTTTGGAGGCTGGGCAGAGGCTGTAGGGTTTTTGGGGGCTGTTGCTTGTGGGCTGAGCCCCCCCTGGCAGCACTGTGTCCTTGTCCCCGCTGTGTCATGTCCTGGCTCGGGAATTCAACCCGAGCTTGGCACCCAAGGCCGGCTTGGACAGGGCTTGGAGCACCCTGGGAGATGGAGAGTGTCCCTGCCCATGGAATGGGATGAGCTTTAGGGTCTCTTCCATCCCAAACAGTCTGGGATTCTGGGATTCCATCTCAGCATCATTGTAGGTGGTTTTTTTGGCGATGGGGACGACCTGGAGCACCCCGAGCTGGGATTTATGGCACGAAGGGCACTGGCAAAGCCCAGCTTGGGGCTGGAAGGCCCCATCCCTCCTTGTAGGGGTGTGGGAGGTGCTGGCACTGGAAGGAAGGGATATCCCAGTTTGCCGGGGTTACTGGTGCGGCTGGGAGGCTCTGGGGTGTCGGGAGGAGGGAACGTGTGGGGTTGGATGTGGCACAAACAGGATGGGAGCTCAGGACTGTGCCAGGAGCCCCGGGCTGCAGGGCGGGGGTGCGGAGGTGGGGCCGGGAATGACGGCACTGGGAATGACAGGGCTGGGAATGACAGGGCTGGGAATGACGGCCCAACGCTCCCTGGCTCAGGATCGGGGTGGCTGCAGTGTGGCAGCAGGAAAAAGCCCAATTTTAGGGAGCAAAAATCGCCCCGTGCAGTTGGGAGCAATGCCCATGATGAGGATGAGGATGATGATGATGGTGCCTCTCCCCAGCTGGGTGACTTTTCAATATAATCAACACTTAATTAAAGCACTCTAACGGTTTTTAATTGCCCTGACCCCCGGGGACAGACCCGGGTAACCGGGAATGCGGTGCCTGCTCCGGATTACGGCAGTGCCTGGCGCTGGTGGGAAGCACAGCTCGAACAAAGCGGCTCTGAAAAGCACATCCAGGGTTTTTTTCCAACGTTTTTTTCCATCCTCCTGGATACGGGAAGAGAGAGGGTTCCCCCAAAACACACCACGGGTGGGATTCAGCTGGGAGAGGCAGGGCCGAGGTGCCGGGGTGGGGTGAGACCCTGTGGGTCACCCCCTGAGTGGGTGGGTGCTCGGGATGGGTGCCCAGGATGATGCCCCTTCCCTCCCAGCCTCTCCTGCCCACCCTGGCATTTCCCGCCCCCCCCCAGCCCCGCTTTTATATTTGCTTTCATGTTTCTTTTCCAAGCTGATTCCTGCTGTTTACTTCAATCCTCGCCTCTCCCGCCTCGGGGGGGGACAGGGAATGAGGACCCTGGGAGGCTCCCGGGGGGGGTGAATGTGCCCCTTCCCACCTCATCCCAGCTCAGAGCAGCTTTTCCTCCTCCTTGCCCTGCCCCTCCCCGAGCTCTCCTGGCCCATCTGGCTCTTCCCTCCTATTTACTTCTCCATATTTTCCAAGCTCCCATTCGCCTCTCCCGCCTGGATTTTTTTCTTTTTCTTTCCTTTTGGCGTCTCCACGATGCCACCACGGAGGTTTTTTGTTTGTTTGTTTGTTTTATTTTTCTTTGGCGAAGAGTCCGGATTTGGGGAATGGGTTTGTTGTTTTTTTTTTTTCCCCCCCTCCGGGATAAAAATCTCCTTTCGCTGCGCTCTCCCCTCCTTGCCTGGCTCCCTTTAATTAGACTCCTTACTGCATGGAACAGTTCGCAGTTATATATGGAAAACAGCCCACACTTTCCCAGGAGCGGAGCATGTTGGGAAGGGAAACGGGAGCAGCCGGCGCGCTCTTCCCTGGGAGCCGCGTGTGTTTTTCCTATCGCTTTTCCCGACTTTATTCTTTAACCCTTTGCGGCAGCGAAAGGGCCTCGCAGCCTTTCGGAAAAAAAAATTTTGTTTAAACCCCCTTCCCCGCCCCATCCCTTGCCGGCCGTAGTTTGGAAAATCCCCGCCCGGCTCGCGGTTTTGGATGGGAAAATATGGATTTGGCGCTGGAGGAGCGTGGAGAGAGAGAGAGGGATGCGAGCTAACCGGGATCGCGGGAGTTACCCGGTGTCCGACAGGGATGTGATCCAGAGCGGGAATTCTCGGAGCTGAGGCGATCTCGGAGCAGGGACACCCATCCCGTCCCCCGTCCCCCGCCCCGGGCTCACGTGGTGGCGGTGGCAGGAGGGGCATCGCTGTCCCCAGCCCGTCCCTGTGTCCCCAGGGCTGCCACCACCCTCGGGATCTGGATCGCCCTTCCCGCTCTGGAATTAGTGGGGTTCCCTCTACAGCACATCCCAGCTTCAGGGGGATCCCCGAATTTCCCTGTGGTGTCCAACCAGCTCCGCCTCTCCTGCCTCAGTTTCCCCCCGCTGTGATCCCGAGGGTGATTTTTGAGGGGGGGATTGCTGCTGGTTTGGTTTTTTCCACGGGATCCTTCACGGAACGGGGAGGAGGAAGCGGCTCCCGGCGGCGCTCCGGTGACGAGGTGAGCCACCAGGTGCCCCCCGCTGTCCCGGGGTGTCCCAGGCACCCCAAAACCCACGGGGCTCCCCCTCTCCTCCTCCTGCCTTCCCCAAGCAGCCGATGCTGGTCCCAGCTGCTGCTGGAGGAAGTGACGGGACCTATTTTCAGCCCCCCAGGGATCTTCGGGGTAGGAATCCCCTGTCCCTGTGTAATCCTGCTAAAAATACCGTGCCCGTGTCCTCGTGTCCTGCCCGGTGGCTCTCCCGTCCCCCCAGCGTTGTTTTTGCCTCTCAGACTCCCCCCCGTGCTCTGGGTCAGGCCTGGCCTGCTGGGTTTGGCTTTATTTAAGCCGAGTTTAAAATTTCTGCGCTTTCTGAACGGGATGTGGGAAGTGGGGGTTGGTGGGGTGGGGAGAGGGATGGGGCCGTGCTCAGCTGTGTGGGGACATGAGCTGGGCTCATCCCAGTGCTCCTGAGTTGCCCCATCCCACGGGAGAGCTGGGAATGGCCGGAGCATCCCTGCCCTGGGCTGGCAGCGAGGGTTGGGCCAGGCTTTGCCCGAGCTCCGGCCGAAATCCCGGTGGAGCCCGCTGGCCGTGGCTGTTCCCAGGACCAGCTCCAGGCTCTGTGGGGCAGAGAGCGCCCGTCCCTCCCAGCACAGCTCCGGGCTCTTCCCACCCTGCCCTCGGCACCATCCAGGGCTTGGATCCCAGCCCTGTGGCCTCTCCTCCAGCATGGACACTGCTCCCAGCCTTGCTCCGGGCTCTCCTGCTCCTCAGGAGCCTCCTGGGAGCGCATCCAAGTGCTGGGGGATGCAGCATCTCCCTAGGAATGGGACCCCCAGCTGCCCATCCTGCCAGGATTCCCGGTGTCACCTCCCTCCTGTCCAGGTGTGCCGGGAACAGGGAGGATCCAGGTCGCTGGGACAGGGCTGGGATGTGGCCACGGCTCCGTGTCCATCCCAGTGGTGCTGCTGGAGCAGCCCCAGCTCCTGCTTTGCTGCCTGGTTTTTATCCTCCAGTCCCACTCTGTGATTCCATGCTGCCCGAATCCCAAACCTCCGCTTTGGACTCGCTCATGTCCAAAATCAGCACTAAACCAAGCCCAGGATGGGTCTGGAGGTGGGAGGGGAGGTCGTGGGGGCAGCGGGGTGGGAGCTGCTGCCCTGGGCACCTCTCTGCAGCAGATTCACCTGGAGGGGAGGGGAGAGATGAGTAAAGGGTCACCCACTGTGTGCCAGCTGGTGCCAAACCACCCACATTTGGGTTTGGTGAGTTCCTGGTGCTCCCGGGCTGGGAAGAACCCATTTCCTGGTGCTGAATGGGGTGGAGAAGGAGTGGACAAAGCCTCGTGCCGGGATCCAGGACAACCCTCCCAGCCTGGCAGCACCAGGGCTCGGCCACGTGTCACCTCAGCAGGGACAGGTGCCTGGCAGAGGGGACAGAGGGGATGCCCAGTGGGAATTGTGCCCCTCCAGAGGGGGCACCTGAGGCCTGCAGGTGTTTGCTGCTCCAGGAAAGGCTGGGATTGCTCCTCATCCTCCTGCATTCCTGCACCGGGCCCGTGCTACCTTGTAAAGCACAAAAGAATAATGAGAGGAGCTGCGCTGATTTAGTGCAGGCGCCGCCAGAGAAATACCAAGGCCTTAGATGGAAACATTCCCCCTGACAGCTCATCCGGAGGCTCCCTGCTTTTCCTTTGCTTCCACCCCCCCGGAATTCCTGGGCTGCTGCACCCTGAGACGTGGGGAAGCCCCGGCCGGGGGCGAGGGCAGATTCCTGACCCCGGGCACCGCGGCTCCGGCAGCTGCGCCGGTGGCTTTGGCACGTGGATGTGATGCTTTTGGAGGCCTGGACAGCAGGAGCCAGGGCTGGCACAGCCCCTGGTGGCAGCAGGCTCGGGGCTGTGGGTTTGGGGCTCAGGGATGCAGATTTTGGGGCTCAGGGATGCAGATTTTAGGGCTTAGGGCAGCAGGATTTGAGGAGCCACGTCCCAGAGCGCCGCATCCATGCGAAGGCCGTGCCCAGTGTTCCGCCTCCAGCCTCTTCCCTGCCCTTTGCAGGAGTTAATTGCTGCCTTGGGCACGCCAAAACCCAGCAGCTTTCCAACGTCAATTAGCAGGAGGCAAAACAGGAGCAAAATGGGAGCCAGGGCAGCTGGAATGAGCGGGGTGGTGGCGGCCGCATGAGTGCCCTGCAGGGCGGCTGGCGGGGACATTCGTTTTGGGGGAATGTCACCTCTTCCTGCCTTTTCCTTGTGCTTTCCCCGTGACCTTGGCCCTGCTGCCATCCCTCCTCTCGGTCCCTCGGCCTGGCAGGAGGAGGGGGAGGATGGTGTGACACAGCCAGGGGTGGTGCAATGCTCTGCTGGCCTCGCCACCCGTGGTGTCACCTGCGTGGGGACGAGGGTCAGTGACCAAGGGGGTGACAGCCGGTTTGGGGACAGGCCCCAGCCTCGTGCCCTGCACGTGGCAGCTCCGTGGCTGTGCCGCTGGCACTGGGAATTGTGTGCCTGGCACAGCCGCGTGGGAGAGAATCCTACAGGGCTGTGCCACCCGTGGGCACCGCCGGGAGCGGGGTGACGGTGACATCGCTGCTGCCGGTGGCACCGCGGGGCCAGCGGCTCCCTGCGTGTGGCACCCCGAGCCTGCGGTGTCCGGTGGCTTTGTGGCGTGTCCCCTCCCTCGTCCCCAACCCGGCGGGGCGGGAGAGCCGGGCGCGCGTGGGAGTCGGGAATTGTCACTCGTGGGAGTCGGGAATTGTCACTCGCCGGGACCTGCGGGACGAGGGGAGGCTGCCTTGTCCTGCCCTGCCCTGCCCTGCCCGCGGAGCAGCCCCGAGCGCCTGATCCCGATCCCAAGAGCGAATTCCCGCTGCAGGAGGTGGCATTCCCGGGCTGCAGCTCCAGCCCTGCGCCCTGGGCTCAGCCCCTGCTCCGTGCCTGGTTTGTCACTGGCTTTGTCACTCACTCGGCTGGTGACTCGGCTGGTGACTCGGTTTCCCTGGCACAGCGCTGCCCGTGAGGCCCCAGCGCTTCCTGGGTGTTTTCCCGATCCTTTTCCAGCTGCGGTGCCCGGAGGGGGGGGGGGCCACCCCCCCTTTTTCCCCCCACTCCCGCAGGATCAAGGCTGGGAGCTCCTTCCCCCTCTGCACCGCGAGGGAATGGGGGGGGTCTGGCCGTCACTGGGGTCCCCAGTTTGGCTCTGGTGTGTCCCCAGGTGTAGCGGGGGTGTCTTCGGGGCGGGGGGAGCCCCTCTGGGCAGGGAAGTGTCGCTGTCCCCTCCCCTGGCGCGCACTCGGAGGAAGCGGATGCTGCGGTGCGAGGAGGGAGCGTCCCGCGGGTGCCCCAGGTGCCTGTCCCCGGGAGCCCCGGGTGGCCACCGCTTCTGCTTTCGCCACCTGGAGCCCTGGGCAAGGAGCGGGGCGGGGGGACACCGGCGTGGCCGGGGGGAAGGGGACAGATCCTGCTGAGCTGGACGGTCCGTGAGTGGCCGGAGGGCTCTGTCCGGGCTGTCGCAGCCTGGCCTTATCCCCTCTGCTTCTCCGTGCCACCTGCGTGGTGGCTCTGGCACCGTGACCTTCGCTGCCCGTCCCACCTCTGCCACCCCGCCCCTCCTCCCTCGCTGGCTGCCGGGGGAGGGAGGAAAGCTCTTCATCCCCAGGGTGACACTCCTCGCCGAGATATCCCCTGACCCTCCGAGCCAGCCCCGAGCGTGAATATTGTCACCCTGAGCCACTGCCTTGTCTCCTGGTGACACCCCCGCCGTGTCCCCTGCGGGTGGCCTCGCGGGGCGCCCGGCGCCGCAGGGGTTAAGCAGGGAAGGCTTCCCTTGCCAGGGGTGTTGCTGGGAACAGGCAGGAGCGGGAGCCATCTGCACATTGCGATTTGGTGAGTGTGCAGGGGAGGGGCCCCCGGCCGGGCCCCGGGGTGCTGGGGGCTTCCCCCCGCTGCCCTCGGGGGTGGGAGTTGAGGGGGGAGGAGGATTGGGGACCCCATAAAATCCCCCAAGAAGCCGCTGTCACCACGTGCTCCACGTGGCCGGGTGTCCCATGTCCAGCGTGGGACACGGACCTGGCTCAGCCCCGGCGTGGGGGTCGTGCCCTCCCTGTGCCCGCCCCCCTCCCCTCCATGCCCCTTTGTGCCCTCCGTGTCCCCAAGGTTGTCACCTGTTGGAATGGGGCAGCAGAATCGTGCCCAGCTCCCAGGGCAGCCCCCCCTGGTCCCACATTCCCACTGGGAAGGGGTCTCCTCCCCCTCCGAGGGGCTCCAAGGGGGTCTCGTCCCCTCCCCGAGCCCCTTCCCCTGCTGGGGGCAGCCCCCGGTGTTTCTCTCCCGGTGATTTCCTCCCTGGATTCAGCCATTCCAGAGGATTTTCCTGTCCCTCTGCTGCGCTCCCGGCACCGCTCCCACGTGGGCCCGGGCTCCCAGCAGCCTGGTGGGGTCTGTGGGGTGGTGCGGCCTCTCCAGGGACAATTCCCAGGTGGCAGGGCAGGGAAAGGTGCTCCAGGCCCCTTTTCCTGCTTTAATTGGCTACTTTGCCTCTTAAAATCCCTGTGTCCATCTGGAAATCGGCCCCATCCCTCATCCCACTGTGGTCACACCTTCGGATTCCCAACGAGAAAAACCTCAAACCTGAGCCAGGGAAGGGTAATTTTGAAGGAGTTGATTTTTATTTTAATTTTTTTTTATGGTTTTTTTTTTCCTTCCTCCCCACTTGGCAACATAAACAGCGATCCTGACAGCTTTACATTGAGTTTGCCATGGCAACCTCCAGCAACCAAGCGTTCCCAACACCCCATTCCCAAAGTGGGAGAGGAGATGGACCCCGGTGGGTGCTGCCGAGGGGGGGGCAGCGTGTGGGGCTGGGATCCAGGGGCTTGGGAAAGGTGATTTCACCTTGATCCAGCTGATCCAAGCTGGGATTTGTGGCTCTGGGCAGGGAAGGTGGTGGCTGGTGATGCTTTTCCTCGGCACGGTGCTGTCTGTGGTGGCTGGTGGGAGATGTCCCAGCTGGAGGAGCGTGGATTTCATCGTCCTTCGTGGATCAGTGGGGAACAGGGATTTCAGGATTTCATCCCTGAGCCTGGGCAGGGATTGCTGTGTCTCTGACCGTGCGTGGGAGGATGGAGCAGTGCTCCCGTCTGTCCGCCAGGATCTGATCCGATGTCCTGAGCCAGGACAATCCCTGTCCTTGCCCAGGGACCCAGGCTCCTGGTGCCATCAGCAGTGCCACCAGAATGGCAGCGGGGCCACCCACGGCGTGGCTGAAGGTGTCACTTGTGGCACCTCCAGCTGATTGATTTTTCCTTGTGGCTTTTTGAGCATTTTCCTGTCACCGAGGTGAAATCCAGCAGGTCCTTTCCTCGTGCCTGAGGCTGGGGTGGGCACAGAGGACACTCGGGTTGTGGCTCTGGCTGTGGCACTGTCCCTGCCCAGTGGTGGCCCTGGCTGTGGCACTGTCCCTGCTGGGTGGTGGCATCGGCTGTGGCACTCTCCCTGCCAGGACAGAGGTGCCCGGTGGTGGCCCTGGCTGTGGCACTGTCCCTGCCAGGACAGAGGTGCCAGGGGGTGGCCCTGTCTGTGGCACTGGCCCTGTCTGTGGCACTGTCCCTGGCTGTGGCACTGTCCCTGCCAGGACAGAGGTGCCAGGGGGTGGCCCTGTCTGTGGCACTGGCCCTGTCTGTGGCACTGTCCCTGGCTGTGGCACTGTCCCTGCCAGGACAGAGGTGCCAGGGGGTGGCCCTGTCTGTGGCACTGGCCCTGTCTGTGGCACTGTCCCTGGCTGTGGCACTGTCCCTGCCAGGACAGAGGTGCCAGGGGGTGGCCCTGTCTGTGGCACTGGCCCTGTCTGTGGCACTGTCCCTGGCTGTGGCACTGTCCCTGCCAGGACAGAGGTGCCAGGGGGTGGCCCTGTCTGTGGCACTGGCCCTGTCTGTGGCACTGTCCCTGGCTGTGGCACTGTCCCTGCCAGGACAGAGGTGCCAGGGGGTGGCCCNGCCAGGCTGGAGGTGCCCAGTGGTGTCCCTGCCCATGGCACTGTCCCTGCCAGGCCGGAGGTGCCATGCAGCCGTTTATTATTCCGGGCAGGTTCGGCTGCAGCACCGCGGTGGCTCCGCCGCTCCTCGCCAGCCGCTCCTCCTGCCTGGAGCCTGCACTCTCCTTCCTCCCCTCACTCCCCGGGAGGCTCCCGCATCCCAAACTCCTTGTCCAGCTCAGGGGTGGCGTTTGGGAGGTGACACAGCTGCTGTCACAGGGGATCCCGCTCCTCTCCCACCTGGGATGTTTTCTTCCCTTAGGGAACACTTGTTCCTCTCCAGGGCTTGGGGGCTGTGGGAATGAATTCCTGGAGTGAATCCAGAACCTGCTGGAGTCAATGGGAGCTCCTTGGAGCGAGGCTCTGATCTGGGTAGATCCTTCCCAGCTTGGCCGGGGAGCCTGTGCTGAGCTGGTGGGATGGGGCTGGGAAGGGCTGGGAATGGGGCTGGGAAGGGCCGGGAATGGGGCTGTGATCCCAAAAAGGCTGGGGGAGGATGCTCAGAGCAGACAGGAGCCATCCCACACCTCAGTCACAGGTGGGGATCACACGATGGGATACAGAGATGGAGCTGGGTCCCTCCTTTTACCCCTGAGGACAGAGCGAGTCCCAGGCTGGAATCCCACGGTGGGACGCAGGGATGGAGCTGATCACTGCCCTCTGAGCTCTGTCAGGGGTAATTAAGGGCTAGGCCGTTCCAGTATTAATTAACTGTCTCCCTCTTAACCTCTGAGCTCTCCTCAGACAGCGCCGGTTGCTATGAAAGAGGAGGAAATGAGCGTGGTGGGGTGGGGGAATTATCGCTTTTTCTCTTAATCAGCAGGAGCCTGCTTAATTGGGCCTGCCACCTCCTGCTTCCCGCTGCCGGGAGCCGCCTGCCTCGAAGGGATGGATGAGCTCAGCTCCACGAGGAGAGGAGCCGTGGGATAACGGGGCTGGGAACAGGCGGGGATGTGGGAGCTGCTGATCCCTGCTGGATGGGGCAGCAGCAACGCTCCGGCCCGAGGGTGGGAGCTTGGGTGTCCCAGGAGCTGCAGTGTCCCTGTCCTCGTGTCCTCCTTCCCTGTGTCCTCCTTCCCTGTGTCCTCCATCCCTGTGCTCCCATCCCCATTTCCCCCATCCCCATTTTCCCCATCCCTGTTCTTCCCATGCCCATTTTCCCCATTCCTGTGCTCCCCATCCCTGTGTCCTCCATCCCCATGCTCCCATCCCCATTTTCCCCATCCTCCCATCCCTGTTCTCCCCATCCCTGTTTTCCCATCTCCATTTTCCCCATTCCCATCCTTCCATCCCTGTTCTCCCCATCCCCATTTTCCCCATCCCCATTTTCCCCATCTCCATCCTCCCATCCCCATTTTCCCCATCCCTGTTCTCCCCATCCCCATTTTCCCCATCCCCATTTTCCCCATCCTCATTTTCCCCATCCCCATTTTCCCCATCCCCATTTTCCCCATCCCCTTCCTCCCATCCCCATTCTCCCCATCCCCATCCTCCCATCCCCATCCTCCCATCCCTGCATCTGGGGACAGGTCCCTCCCAAGCAGGGGACATTGTGTCAGTGTCCCTGCTGTCCCTGAGGTTCGGTTGGTGCCTGTGGTGCCCTGATAATGCCGGGAGCTGCCCCGGGGGTGCTGCTGCCAGGATAAGGAGCTGCTCCCAGGGGCCGGGCAGGGAGGGGTTTGGTTTTTCGGGGTTGTGCTGCCCCAGAGATTGAAAAGTCCCTGTGGCTGGGGCTGGAATCGGGGTGGTTTGAGACAGCTCTGTGAGGATTTGGTGCCTTTCTGTTGGAATTCTTAGGGCTGGTGCATCCCCTGAGTTCCTGGGATCAGCAGTGGACGTTCTCCCCCCTCCCTCATGTCGTTCCTGTCCCTTCCCAGCTCGCTCTGCCACCGGAGTGGCCATTCCCCTTTCGTTCTTTATTTATTTTGCCCTAGGAAAGATTTTATTTTCTCTCCACGAGAGCCTCCCCTCGCAGCCTTTTTGCCTCTGGAGTGCCGGGAGCTTCCCTGGAGCTTGGGAACACAGCTAACCCTGGCTGACAAAAAGCCCTTTTTCCCTCTGGCCTGTGCTGTTCCCTGCATGTCCCTGTTTGTCCCTAGAACCCGCCTGGAATGCCAGCAGGGAATCCCAGCCCCCAAATCCCTGAGGAATGGGGGAGCTGTGGGATGCTCCTGGTCCCTGCCTGGCTTGACTTGAAGCATTTTTGGGGCTCCCCAGATTGTGACCTGGGGGTGGCAGCGCTTTGGGACATGGGGACACGAGGCCGAGAGCCGCTGGCTGCCCTCAAAGAACCACCTTGGAGTGGAAAAGCCTCGATTTCTGAGAAACTCCCAGGTTTTGGTGGCTTCTCTGCCACTTCCCTCTTCTCCTCAGTGGTTCCTGTGGCTGATGTGGAGCCTGCTGGGTGCTGCAGCCCCTTTCCCGTGGATGTTGGGATATCGGGATATTGGGATATTGGGATATCAGGATCATTCCCTACCTGCTGGCAGCACCGGGAGCGATGCTCCAGCCCCGGCGTCCTGCCCAGGGGAGGAAGCAGCTGTTTCCCACTGCCGAGGGGTATTTTTAACCCAAAAGCAACGGGAGGGTTTGTCTGGGCTCAAAGTGAAGAACCACCTGGGCTCCTTTCCTGCCAGGCCCCGCCGCTGCCGCTTTTCCCCGCTCCGCACTCCCGGCTCAACTTCTCACCCAGGAATTTTGCCCCAAACCACGCCGACGCCACGTTCTCCCTAAAAATCCCCCTCTTTGGGGTAGCACCTCTCCCCTTTCCCACCCCACGGGGCGCCTCCCTCGTTCCCAAGCCCTCCTAACGCCGATATTTTTGTTTCCCACGGTTGTTTTCGCAGCTCCAGTTGCTGTGGTATCCAGGGAGCCTTTCTCCCCCTCCTCCTCCTCCTCCTCCTCCTCCTCCCGCTGCAGGAGCTGCACGCCGGGCGTTGCTAAGGTCGCCTCCGCGGTAACATGCACATCCTGTTTACACCTTCATCCCGACAACTTGGGCTCGGATAGAGCCGCCCGTTCCCGCCGGGAAGCCCCCAGGGAAGGGGCCGCACGGAGCATCCCCCACCCCCCGAGCCGCCGGAGCCTCCGGAGCCGCGAGCGAGGCCGCCGCAGGAGCGCCGCGCCGGTGGCGCCGTCGCCGTGACAAGATGACGAACAACGTGGCCGACCACCACCCCGGGAACTCGGTGGCCGAGGGCAACCATGAGGGGGACTTTGGGTGCTCCATGGTGGAGCTCAGGAACCTCATGGAGCTGAGGAGCGCCGAGGCCGTGGCCCGGCTCAACGACTCCTACGGCGGCGTCCAGAACGTCTGCAAGAGGTTGAAGACGTCGCCGGTCGAAGGTGAGCGGCGCTGCTGTGGTCTGGGGTTGTCGTCTCTGGGGTTGTCGCCTCTGGGGTGGAGCCACATGGAGGTGATGTCCAAGGGTGGTGGCTCCCGAGGTCTGGGGTTGTCACCTCTGGGATGGAGCCGTGTGAAGGTGATGTCTAAGGGTGGTGGCTCCCAAGGTCTGGGGTTGTCACCTCTGGGATGGAGCCGTGTGAAGGTGATGTCCAAGGGTGGTGGCTCCCAAGGTCTGGGGTTGTCACTTTTGGGATGGAGCCGTGTGAAGGTGATGTCCAAGGGTGGTGGCTCCCAAGGTCTGGGGTTGTCACCTCTGGGGTGGAGCCACATGGAGGTGATGTCCAAGGGTGGTGGCTCCCAAGGTCTGGGGTTGTCACCTCTGGGATGGAGCCGTGTGAAGGTCATGGTGGTGACTCCAGTGGCCATCCCATGGTCTGGGATTGTCATGTCTGGGATGGAGCCATGTGAAGGTGACACTGGAGGGTGGTGGCTCCAATGGCCGCCCTGTGGTCTGGGGTTGTCACTTTTGGGATGGAGCCATGTGAAGGTGACACCCAAGGGTGGTGTCTCCAGTGGCTGTCCTGTGATCTAGGGTTGTCACCTCTGGGATTGTCACCTCTGGGATGAAGCCACACAGAGGTGACACCCGAGGGTGGTCTCTCCAGTGGCCCTCCCGTGGTCTGGGGTTGTCACCAGTGAGATGGAGCCACGTGAAGGTGACACCTGAGGGTGGTGGCTCCAGTGGCTGTCCTGTGGTCTGGGGTTGTCACCTCTGGGATGAAGCCACACAGAGGTGACACCCGAGGGTGGTGTCTCCAGTGGCTGAACTCAGCTGGTCCCATCACGCCCCTTGTCCCTCACGGAGGCGCCTCCCTGTGCGTTATAAAATGGTCATTTTAGGGTGGAAAAGGAGGAAAAAGGAAGAGAGGAGTCTTCCCAGGGGGTTCCTCCTCTTCCCAAGGGGTTCCCTGAGGTGTAACCCAGATCCCTGGGAGGCTGGAGCACAGGTGGGATGTGGGGTGT
Source organism: Falcunculus frontatus (assembly GCA_013398115.1). Taxonomy (NCBI): domain Eukaryota; kingdom Metazoa; phylum Chordata; class Aves; order Passeriformes; genus Falcunculus; species Falcunculus frontatus. Next base: position 17,191 of record VZRV01010401.1, read on the forward strand.
GGGATGGGGTGAGGAGCTCATGGGGTGTGGGATGGGGTGAGGACCTCACCCCACAGCCCAGCTGCTGCTCCAGCTGTTCCCTGTTTAATCATTTACGGAGTTACAGGGTGGGAAGGGAGGCTGTGAAGGTTGGAGGGCGCCAGGGAGGTGCCACCTGCAGCTGTTGGTGGCACCTCGGGCGAGGGACAGGGGCAGAAGGTCCCCAAAGGGGGTGGGGGATGCACCTGGGGATGGGGAGATGGGCCCAGGTCCCTCCCAACCTGAGGATTCTCTGAGGAAAACCGAGGCAGCGCAGCTCGGAGTGGGGGCAGCGATGTCTGGGGTCACCTCTGGGAGGATCTCAGGGTGTCACCTCCACCCTCATGGGCTGGGCTGGCTTTTGGGGTCCCCTTGATGCCTCCTGCAGCCACCTAGAAACAGAGACTAGACAAGAGCAAGGGAATAAAGACAGGTATTTATTTGAAGGGCCTTCAAGGTACCCCCTGGGGGAGCCAAAGGCTGCTTCCAAAAAATGGACCCCAAGATGGACCCCAGGTCACGAGTTCTTCACACTTTTATAGGTTTGGATCATTTGCATATCAGGGTTAATTCTCCAATTAAAGCCCCAGTTTAATGATGTAACTCCCCTCAGCTTGCCCCCCTTAGAATCTTTAGTTTACACATTTTGGGCCTAAAAACAGCCTGGCTGTCCTTGAAGGCAAAGCCTGGAGAGGCTTTGTTCTGTCTGCCCAGTACGAGAGAGCAGGAATTACAGGCTCCAAGGAACTTCAGAGTTACACTCTGAGCACTACAGAATTTGAAAACATAAAAGTTAAAACCTAAGGCATCACCCTCAGTGAGGCTGATGGCACTGGGGGTGACTTGGCACAGTGATGGAGCTTTCCCTGGCACTGAGGGGGTGCCAGGGGCAGAGACCCCCCCCCATTGCAGCTCCAAGGGTTTTCCCAGAGCTCTGGGATGGGGGACGTGGCCGTGCCTGGGCTGGGACAATCTGTGGGATATTTTTAGTGCTGCAAGGTGGGGATTTGCAGCTTTCCAGCTGCGAGCGGGGCCGGGAAGGAGAGACAATATCGGGATGTCGTTAGAGAAGGGGGGAAATCCCGGTGGAAATGCAAAGCCCAGGTCACAAAACAATGTGCTCGGCCCTGCCAAAGCGCGACCACGCTCCTTTGGGGTGGGAGGAGAGGTGGGGGGAGAACCTGAAAGGCTCTTTTAGGGGAGGTGAAGGGTTCAGCTCCATCCCGATGGGATCTCGTGCCCCTGGCACGTCCCTCCCACGTGGAGCTGAGCTGCCTGTCCCAAATCCCATCCTGCTGAGCCCAGAGAGCAAAGAAGGGTTCTCTCCTCCAAGCTGGGGTTTTTTGGGAAGAGTGAAATCCCAAGGCAGCCTGTGGCACCTCTGTCTGATCCCACTGAGAGGGGGGTGCCCGTCCCAGCTCCGTGTCCCTGCTCCCGGCTGTTTGTCCCCATGCCCGTTCTCGTTGTCCCTTTGCTGATCACCTCACTGGGGTGGCACAGGGCCTTGTCCTCCTGCGTGCCACCAGGGTGACCCTCTGGTGCCTGGGGTGTCCCCCCAGTGCCCCTGTCCCGCTGTAGGATCCATCCTGGAGTGGTTTGATCCCACGTGGATCCGGGTGACTCCTGAGCCTTGGTGCCACTCTGTGCTGTGGCACTGGCTGTCCCCTCTCCAGCCTGGCACTGTCCTCGTGGCCACACACTGGCCACGGTCCCCAGAGTCTGCCTTGGGTGGCCCTTGGGACCCCCACCCCAGAGTGAGGGATCCCCAGTACCAGTTTGGGGTCTGCTGGGACCGGCAGCTCCAGCTCTACCTCAGGAGGTGCCAGCAGAGCCCAAAACCCTTCAGGGCTGCTCCCAGAGTGGCTTTGGGGTGGCTTTGGGGTGTCCCCTGGCCACGCTCTGGCTCTGCCCCTCCTCCTCCTCCCTCGCCGTGTCCCCGAGCAGAGTGGGGCGGTGGCTCCGCTGAGTCACCCGTGTCCCCTGGGTGCCCGGTGCCAGCACAGCTGCCCTGACTCACCCGGGGCTCGGGATCCTGCGGGGGGGGCTCCTCCTGCCACCCCACAGCCGCTGTCCCCGAGCCGATCAGGGGCTGGTGACACTTCCCTGCTGTCACGTGTGGCCTCCACCCAAAATTTCTACCCCATCCCCCTCCTAATCCTGACCCCCAGACCCTGCGGTGGGGTTTGCTGGTGCCCCATGGGTGGCACCTGCCCGGGGCTGCTGCTCTTTGGCACGTTCTAAATCCCCCCAGTGGGATTTGGCACCTTCCCTGTGCCAGCACAGAGCCCCCCAATTCGCCGGGGAGGGTGGGGACAGCCCTGGGATGGTTCCCGTGGGTGGGATGTGCTTCGGGATCCGTGTCTCTTTTGTCCTGTGGGATCATCCCGTGCCCTGTGGGACCGTCCCGTGTCCCCGTGTGTGCCCACGCGCGTGCCCGTGTGTGCCCACGCGCGTCCCCGCGGCTCCGCGGACTCAGCCCCTGGCCGTGAGCCGCATTTTCCATCCGCTGGGTGGGGGAATCGAGGCCGGGACATCCCAGGATCCTGCTCAGCCTCCTCTCAGGGCTGGGTGGGGACGCCCCGGCCGCTCCGGCAGCTGCCAGCTGTCCCCTCCCTGCGCCTGGGGAGGAGCCACAGCGGGAGCGGGGTGGGAATGGCACCGATCCCGCTGCTTCCTCCTGCTTCGAGTGACACGGGGTGGGCACGGGGGTGTCCACTGGGGTGACACGGGGCTGGCACGGTTCTGTGCCCACAGTGACACGGGACGGGCACGGGGGGGTGCCCACACTGACACGGGACGGGCATGGGGGTGTCCCCTGGAATGACACGGAGCTGGCAGGGAGGTGTCCCCTGGAATGACACGGGGTGGGCACGGGGGTGTCCCCACAGTGACACAGGGTGGGCACGGGGGTGTCTCCCAAGTGACACAGGGTGGGCACGGGGGTGTCCCCTGGAGTGACACGGGGTGGGCACGGGGGTGTCCCCTGGAGTGACACGGGGCGGGCACGGGGGTGTGCCCAGAGGGACACGGCGTGGGCACGGAGGTGACCCCCAGAGGGACACAGCGTGGGCACGGAGGTGACCCCACAGTGACACGGGGCTGGCACGGAGGTGTCTCCTGGAGTGACACGGGGTGGGCACAGGGGATTCCCCAGAGTGACATGGGGTGGGCACGGAGGTGACCCCCCGAGTGACACGGGGTGGGCACGGGGGTGTCCCCTGGGGTGACACGGCATGGGCAGGGAGGTGACCCCCAGAGTGACACAGGGTGGGCACGGGGGTGTCCCCAGCGTGACAAGGAGCTGGAACGGGGGTGTGCCCACAGTGACACAGGGCTGGCAGGGAGGTGACTGCACAGTGACACGAGGTGGGCACGGGGGTGTCCCCTGGAGTGACATGGGGCAGGCACGGGGGTGTCCCCTCAGTGACACGGGGTGGGCACGGAGGTGTCCCCTGGAGTGACACGGGGAGGGCACAGGGGTGTGCCCACAGTGACACAGAGCTGGCAGGGAGGTGACTGCACAGTGACACGGGGTGGGCACGGGGGTGTCCCCTGGAGTGACACGGGGAGGGCACAGGGGTGTGCCCACAGTGACACAGGGCTGGCAGGGAGGTGACCCCCACAGTGACACAGGGTGGGCACGGGAGTGTCCCCAGAGTGACACAGGGTGGGCACAGGGGTGTGCCCAGAGGGACATGGAGTGGGCACAGAGGTGACCCCCGGAGTGACACAAGGTAGGCAGGGAGGTGACCCCCAGCGTGACACGGAGCTGGCACAGGGGTGTCCCCACTGTGACACAGGGCTGGCACGGGGGGGTCCCCACAGTGACACGGGGCTGTCAGGAAGGGCATCCCCTGCAATGACACGGGGCTGGCAGGGAGGTGTCCCCTGCCATGACACGGAGCTGTCCCCTGAGTGCCAGGGCCGGGTTCCCCGTCGCTGCCAGGCTGCTCCAGGCACCACCGGGATGTGCCCAGGGCCATTCCCGGAGCATCCCGGGATCTGGCAGCGGCCCCGCGGGACATTTTAAGGTGGAAAAGGATGGGGGGGGGGGGCCC